>CM038793.1:60094936-60428819 GCA_021764765.1 Vicia sativa | reverse complement strand
CAACTATTGCTCTAAACCTGGGATGCAGATTATCCATCCTCTTAATATACTCCAAGGGCCCAGATACAATGTAAATATTGCACTAAATTCTAAACATCAAGATACACATTACTCTATCCCCACCCAGTTAAAAGACTCCCATTGCAAATAGTATTAAGCAAATGAAAGATGCTAAAACAGGATGTGCAAAATACTCTTAAGAAAAAAATAGCTTGATATTGGTTGGAGCATGATCTGCATCATCATTATTGGAATTTATAATGTCCTTCAAATACATTATGATTGGATTTGACAATCATATTTTCTAAGATTCTTAACTTGAGTGGTTTCGTGGAAAGTATTTAGATCACATGTACTTGGCAAAGGTCACATTCAATATGTGAGGCATACTAAAATTCCTATCTTTTTCTTGATCATAACAGATCTGGAATATTAAGAGCCATGGCTGCACCGCCCTACATACTCCTAAATAATGAGGTTTGCTAGCTTCATGAAAACACTTCATTCCCACAATACTTTATGCACACTACTAGAAAAGTTGGATTTTTCTGCGGATTTAGTTTGAATTAAAATCAGCAGGAAACACGTTTCCTGCGGATTTTCCTACAGGTAATGGTTCCCAGCTAATACCTTCGTGGTAATAATTTTGCGCAGAAAACCAGAAAATTCGCAGAAACCGTCACATAAGTACTATAACGTTTGTAACCGTTCTTTAATGGTTTGTAACTATAGGCAACGGTTGTGGCACAACAAACCAACGTTATTAGGCCGTGGTCATCGTCGGCCCCTTAATACCCGTTCAATCATGGGATCTCGCCGGTGTTGCTTTCGGTTATCGACTAAGCCCATCTTAAATTTTTATCTCTACGAACTCGGACGGTAGATTTTATGCATGAACACATGCCATACCCCATTTTATCCTAACTTTCAACTCAATCATATTTTTGAGCATTTAACATTTTTTCTAATATAAATATTAAAAATAATAAAATAAATTAAAAAGCCACATGGACCATCCAAATCAATAAAAAAACCAATTTTTCAATGCAACTTTTTTCGGGATATTTTTCTTCAAAAGCATCCATATAATTGGATAAATGACTATTAACCCTTCATTATATAATGAATACACATGTTTCATTTCAAATCACATAAAATATTATATATGAATTTTCTTCCTCATTCTCTTTACTCTTTACATTCTAGAATTATAAAGCGCCAACTTCTTCTATTTTCTTTCTGTTCTTTGAATGTTTAAAATATTTTCTTGAACTCTCTTTGGACAATTATTTAAATTTCTCCCTGTTAAAAAAATTATTTATGGTGGTAAAACGACCATTATTAAAATCTCTTTAAAGAATTATTTGAGTTTCTTCTTATTTGAAAAATTCCTTAAATTATTTAAAGTGGTCAAACAATCATTATTAAATTCTCTTTGAAATTATTTAGAGGGGTCTCTGTACCATAAAAGTGTAGTTGTAAAAAAAATCATATTGTTAAAAACATAACTATTTTATTTATGAGATGTCGTGGTTAATGGTCTATCTTAAACAATTTTGAACAGTGAAACGTCTTAAAATAGTTGTTTTTCTATTTAAACAATAACTTTTAAAAAATTGCCACATAAAAAATTACCAGATGAAGTCCCGAACGTTTCGTGGCGTTGCCATTTCCACACTTAGCAATTGACATGCTTCCAATAAGCTAATCTCATTGAACTGTAGTTAGTTAAAGACCACATTTTTTATACAGCTGTTTAGATTCAAATATCTCCCAATAAGTACAAAAATTTATTATCTATAATAGTGAATTAAAAATGAAGATTATTTTGAGACCAACAAAAGTAAAAAGAAAAAATAATTGAACAAGAGAAGATTTTATCAATCTCAAAATCTTGACCACAGAAGAGTTTGCTTATATCTGTAAAATAGCCAGCAAACATAAATCCATAATCATTTGCTGCATTTTCTCTTTCAAAATTTGAGTAGTAAATTGGTAATGTAAGAAGATATCATAATTCATAAAAAGAAGATGTTGGAAGGAAAAGTGCGAGACAGACATGGAAGAAGTGATGCAGTACCATGTCATGGAGTTAGCTCACCAAGCTCTAGATGCACATGAAGTTTCTGATTGTCAAAACGTTGCCTATTTCATCAAACATCTATCATCTTAAACAATCACATAAATTACTCCAACGGCTTAGTTTATATGTAAAATCATGTATTTGTAGAAATTCAAATCGTGTATTTTGCAGTATTATTATTTGTATTGAATGAATCTTTGATTTCAAAACTTTCTCATGTAATTAACTTGTTGGACAGAAACTTGATGAAATATATGGACCTGCTTGGAATTGTATTGTTGGAAATGATTTGGATCTTGCATTACACACTTATGTGGAAGCTTAGTATTCTTCGAGTTGAGATGATGGAGTTTCGATCTTTAAAGGCGGAAATGACTTCACGGAAAGTAGGAAAGAGTTATTCGAGTTCTGCGAGAAACCGAGAACTTGAGATTAAAAACTCTAAAATTATATGTAACAAAACTAGTTAAGTCATTCGTAATTTATTTGTCGTAAACATGTTTTGGATTGAGTTGAGTCTAATCATATCTTGGGGCTCTATTTATAGTTGAAAATTATATTGTTCTAGTGACATTTGGAAGAAAATATTAAATGTTTGCAATATCTTATTAAGAAAATTTTATTTATTCATGTTCTTTTGTAGAAAAATTACTTAACTTTTATGAATGCTTTTGAATGCTGTTAGATTCTTTTGATGTTCAATTATGCAGTCATTAGAATTGCATGGTTTGAGGAGCTTAATTAAAAATTGTACTGTAAAGTGGCTTCAATTTCAATCACATATTCCTCAAATATTGTTGCACAATCTTGACCACAATCCCTCGTTATTTTTCTCACTTTAGTTTATATCATCATTTAGGGAATCGAATGTAATTAAACAGTACCTTTAAAGATCATACATTAAAAGTTGTTTAAAGTGTTTAGAAAGTGAATCACTGATTTTATTCTGTTTTAGCTACATAAACGAATCATTAGGGCCATCTTTTTTGTTTTGTGATTGAAATTTATGTTTTTATAACATAGGAATAAATGCCACTAATTTAAACCACAAGTGATGCATCTGCTTTCATGTAACCAATAACTTGATACATTAAGATTTAGGGATTAAATGTTATATTGGTTTAAAAGAAATCTATTTTGTTGTGAAAATTGAAATATAGCCGCATCATGAATAATATTTGTGAATTTATTAATCCACCCGTGAGTGGGGCACACCCAAAAACTCTAAAATGTCTTTGGAAAATGGAAAATATACTTCACAATGCAGCACCATATTTTGAAATATTTTGGAAAACAAAATATATTTTCGTCTAAACAAATAATAATGTAATGTTAAGAATTTATTTCAAATTTGGTCTCATACACACTTTATTTAAAATTACATATAGTTTAAAACATAAATATACTTCCGTTACACCCAACCTTTTCAACGTTATTTGCATGATATAGGATGCTAACCGGAGTATATTTTTGATTTTCAGGACATTTTAGAAATTCACATGGTGAAGAAGGTTATGGTGTGAGTTAAGAAATCCACTAATATTTATGTGTGAGATATAAAACAATGACAAACAAAATAGCCAAACAATTAACAAATCCACATAAACAAAAATAAAATACATGCGAGCTTACAAAGTTATTTATCTAGTTTGATCAAACCAATCTATTAAAGAGAGGAAGGTAATCTCTTATCCATTATACTTCAAGAAAATAGCCATCTAAATTCATAAGAACATTTCCTAATTATTACCTAACTATTTTTCAATCCTTCCTTCTCTCAATATATTATTTTGATAAACAACTCGTATTTAAATAAAAATACCATGAGTTCTCTAACCCAATTACAAATAAAAGCTAACACCAAAACAAAAAATTCAATAGTGTTTAGTAAAGTCTAAATGACATTTACCTCATTCATAAAAGTTACATAATATCCTATCTTTAGTGTCAATTGCAAGCCACCACCAAGTGTACATTTTGACTTTAAGCATCAATTCTTCAAAGGTCACATATTGCACCACTAAAATAGTTTCATTCCTAAAACTCAAATGCACCAGCACATACCTAACGACAAGACTCTCACCCTGTTGATGAGCCCTTTGCAATTCAAATAAACTTCACGGATGGCTAGTACAATCCAACTCTTGAATTTTGTACATCAAGCCAACCGCACCCTCTAAAATATGTCATTCATATTCCTCCTTCTTTGCAGAAACATTCCTACTTGTCATATCCCTTTGACCGCTTCCCGAATTTGAAACTTTAGCTTCACTCTAAATGCCGATATTTCTTCTAAATCGGGTTAGACTTTAAAAGGTCAAAAGGTCTTCATAAAAGTGAGTCACATTGGATTTGATCTAAGTCTATTCCTCAATCAAAATATCGTGGTAATATTCTTTGTTGACATGACATTGAATTTTTTTAAAGAAAAGTGGTTACGTTAATAGAAAATAAACATCATTGTCGTTGTTGTTTCTACTCTAAATACCACGTGGACAACCCATAACAACGCCGATTTCGAATATTGGTTCTACTTTTCTTCTCACATCTTCTATTTTTGAGGTTTTCTTGTGTTGCTAATTTTGGATGAAACATTTATGGATATACAGATTTTGAAATTCTTAAGAGCTTTAAAATTATCATTCGAGCTCCTAAAGCCCCGAATGTACTTGAGGTTGTTTAGAAACCCCCTCCCAAAAACTGGATTAAAATTATTTGTGATGGTGCTGAGGTTTCTTCTTTTCGTCTTTCTTCATGTGATGGTATTGTTAGAAATAGTGATGTAGGTTTTATGGGAGCTTATGTTGTTGGTTTGGGTTTTTCCGATTCTCTAATTCTTGAACTTACTGGTGCAATGGTTGCAATTGAGTTTGGCAGCGGTGGTTAAGGCTCTTATGTCCCCAATTTTGATACCTTGGCATATTAAAATGGATGCGTGAATTGTATAAATATAGTCACTAATTGAAATTTTGTGGTCTCTCATATTTTAGGAAGGTATGAGTTGTGTAGATGCACTTGATAACATAGGCCTAAGTCTTACGGATTCATCTTATTTTGTTCCAGTCCCTGTTTGTTTTGGGGAAGATTTTTTTAAGAATCGGCTAGGTTTGTCATTCTTTAGATTCTCCTCCTTGTGATAGGGTTTTGGGATGTCCCTCCTATATTTTTGTAATAGTCTTCTTTTAATGTTATCAATGTTCATTTAAAATAAAGTATCCAACTATGGGTGTGGTTCAACAATAGTGTGTTGTTTGTTCTAGTCAATTTATTATTCACAAAAATACATATTAAAAATAGTGAATTATGTAAAATCAAAATATCTATTATCTATTATAATATATTACATATAAAGCCTGAAATTATTTAACGACATGTTATATGCCACCTAATTTTATATTGCCACACCAATTAAAATTTCATGTGTCACTCTTAGAATTGAATCTCGCAACAAAGTTACACAATTACTCTTCATCACCATGCCAACTTCTATTAAAAAAAAAATGTTACAACAACTTTATTAGTAATATCTATTCTCATAAGTATTATTCACAATTAAATACAATTATTTCCCTTAAAAAATTTGTTAAATCAAAAGACTAGCACAAATATAAATTGATGACACCATTCAAAAATCAATTAAAATATATGTTGGCTAAAAAGCTATGATGAAAATATTTAAATTTGACACAAAAATTAATAATGACAATAACAAATGTTTTAAGTTATCCTCTATAAAGAATAAAGATTACTCATTGACTGAATATTAAAGAGAGAAAAAGTATAGACTATGTCAAATATGATAAAAATTTATTTATCAAAAAATATAAAATATTCTACTTACACGTCAATTATTTGCACTATTTCTAATAATTATATCAATAAATTTATTTTAAAATTGAAAATACCATTACTCAAACAACTAATTTATTTTAGTATGTGATAAAATTAATTACAAGGTGGAAAAATAATTTTTGAATTATTTTTTAAATAACTAATTTATTATAAAACTATTATAAATATTAACAATACCAATTATAAATATTTTAATTTTGACATTCTCAATGTTATAAGTAAATTTAATATATAAAAAAACGTTTTAGGAAATATTTTAAGTTATAAACTATAAACATTATTAATTAACCGGAAATTTAAGGGAAAAAATAGTAAACACAGTTTCTAATTATAAGAATTTATCTAAGGAAAAACATAAAATAATTTACTCGAACCTCTCAATTACATACATCATATCGAATAATTATAATAGTAAATTTATTCGATTTTGTAAAACACACAGTTGGACAACTAATTCATTTAGGTATGAGATAAAATTAATTGAAAGATGGAAAAATATTTTTAAATTATTTTGTCAATAATAATTAAATATAAAACTGTTATAAATTTAATAATATCAATAGTAAACATTTTAATTTCAATAATATCAACATTACTAATAACTTTTTGTTATAATATAGTTCTACATATAAGTATATGTATTATTGCTAATGATTATATCAAAAATATATTTTAGATTTGAAAATACCATTTGTCAAACAACTAATTTATTTTAGTATGTGATAATTTTAATTAAATGGTGGAAAAATAATTTTGAATTACTTTGTAAAAATATAATTTATTGTAAAATTATTATAAATATTAATAATAATAAATATCTTAATTTTGATTTTCTCAACATTATTAATAGGTTTAATATGTAAAAAAAAATTTAATAAATATTTGAAGTTATAAACTATAAAATTATTGATTAATCGGTAATCTAAGAAAGCAAAAGTAAAGACAACTTCTAATTATAAGAACTTATCTAGAGAAAAACATAAAATAATTCACTTACAACTTCTTAATTACATACATCATATCGAATAATTGGAATAGTAAATTTATTCAGATTTTAAAAAACACGTTAGTTGGACAACTAATTCATTTAGTGTATGAGAAAAAATTAATTGAAAGATGGAAACATGTTTTTTGAATTATTTTGTCAAAAATAATTAAATATAAAACTATGTTCAAATTTAATAATATTAATAGTAAATATTTTAATTTTGATAATATCAATATTACTAATAAATTAAATATATAGAAAAACATAAATCATATCTAATTACAAATACTTATATGTAGAAATAAATATAAAATCAAACTTTTCATCATAACATAACATGATCACATATCTTTAATATATGGAACACTTTAATTTATAAAACATTATATATGTATTTTGAGTTATAATATAAATTTTTTCACAAATATATATAATATATCTTATATGTTTTTCATTCTTAAAATATATTGTGAATTAAAAAGAAATTTATAAATTTGTTACATTTCTTCATTATAATTATACAATTTAAAATTATATTGTTCATTTCTTTGCTCAAGAATACATGCCATCAACAAATCGTCCAATGACTGAATAGTTCTCGGTCGACCATCCGTCTCACGGATGATACCGAACTCAACCTCAACTTAGACTCCAACGCTTCGCAAACGCTTCTTAAAATCGGGTTAACCTCGGATCTCTATCCGACACAATACACAAAAGAACACCATGCAACTTCACAATCACCACGACATATATCTCAACCAACTTCGCAATCGATAAGTAATGTTAATAGGTATAAAGTGTGGCGACTTAGTAGCCTATCAACAATCACCATATCGAATCATGTCCTCTCAAGGTATTAGGTAATCCCGTCACGAAGTCCATTGAAATGCTATCATTCGGAACTTCCAACGGTTGCTTCAATCCTAAAGACTCTTGATGTTCGATTTTTGATTTCTAGGAAGTCAAACAAGCATGCACAAACTGTGCCACATCACGCTTCATGCCGGCCACCAAAACAAACCTTCAAGTCTTGGTGTTTATATATTTTACTATTATATATTTTTATATAATATCAAATAATAAATTAATAATAAATAACAAAATACTACACAAACGAGATAAGAGAATTCAAACACAATAAATTTTTTTATCTTATTTTGGAAAAAATGTTCTAATAAGTCAATTATTACTCAAACTATGTATATTTTTATTTTAAGAATATATTTCTCAAATTTCAAAAATAAAATAGATGTAAAAATAACAGTTAAACTAAATACTTTTAGCCATAAACTAGTTCTTACAAAATTTTCAAAATAAATCACTTTAATTTGATCTTAAAAATAATATAGTATGAAACAATCTTATAAAGTTCGACAAAATAGACATAATTTTATAATTTTTGAAAGTTTTATTTGATCATAATTGTAAATAACTTTTTAATTTTATTTAACACTAAAAATAAATACATATATTTAACAAGTTAAACTAAAATATCTTAGTAAAAGATAAGTGCAAAAAAATATTTCAAACATAAAAAAGAGATGTAAGAATTCAAACACAACAAAATATTTTTGGTTTTCTAAAATTATAGCAATAAAAGTAACACTTAGAATAAATAATTTTAATCTTAAATTACTTCTTACACAATTTTAAGTTTAAGTGACTTTAAACTTATTTAAAATATAACATAGTTTGCAACAATTTTTAACAATGTCTACATAATTTACTACTATATTTTTATATAATATCAAATAACAAACTAATAATAAATAACAATATACTACACAAAAGATATCGTGAATTCAGATACAATAAATGTTTTTAAATCTTATTTTGGATAAAATGGTATAAGAAGTCAATTTCAAATATAATCTTATTTTAATCTTACACAATATTCAAATATAATCTTATTTTAATCTTACACAATATTCAAATATAAGTCAGTATAAATTTATTTTAAAACATGATATAGATGCAACAATCTAATAAAGTTCAACAAAATAGACAAAATTTTATTTGATAATAATTATAAATAAAATTATTGAAAAGTTTATTTTATAATAATTATAAATTAAATTTTAAATTTATTTAACACTATAAATAAATATATATATTTAATAAATTAACGTGAAATATCTAAATAAAACATAAATGCAAAAACACATGAGAATCAAAACAAATTAAAAATACCACTTTATGGATATGTTAGTTTTCAAACCTAAATTGTGAATATCATTCTTAACTTGCACGCTTGTATTTTGTTTTCATATGAAATATATATTTTTCTACATAATTTATTTATATTAGTGTATTTATTATAATTCACAAAAAAGTTTGTAATATGGAAATATAATAATCATATTTTTTCAAAATCAACTCTTAATATATTTAAAATTCAATAAAAAGTTGGACAAACTAATTTACAACCGCGCATCAGACAGGTCTTAATTTAGTAATACATTAAATTCAAAACATCAAATATTTTAACAACACATTATCTATCATAACTCTAACACATCATCAAATGTACTTTTAAATTTACCGCATCATCCTATATTCTTATCTGGTACATCCCAAAACTCAACTTCATCATATACTTCTACAAATTATAAGTCACGAGTTCGAACTCTCACAAATAAAGAATAATCATTAATCCAACAATGTATATTTCTATAAATAAAAAATATTCTCTCATATTTGAAATATAAAAGAGATATAGAAATCCGAATACAATAAAAGATATTTTTTTTAATCCTAAAGTTATTTTCACATATAATATATAATATATAATGCAACAATTCATTACGTGGTGTCTATACCTTGCTACTATAATATTTTTATAATATCAAATAATAAACTATTGAGAAATAACAAAATATTACATAAAAGAGATAAGAAAATTCAAACACAATAAAATGTTTTTATCTTATTTTAAATAAAATGGTCTTTCAAGTAATACTCGCTTTAAACTTATTAAAATATAATAAACTATGCAACAATTTTTAAAGGTGTCTCTATAATTGACTACTATATACTTTGTATATAATATCAAATATTAAACTAATGAAAAAAATACTACAAAAAAGACATATCAAAATTTAAACTCAATAAAATAATTTTATCTTATTTTTAAAAAAATAGTTTAACAAGCCAATCATTATTAACTATGTATATTTTCTTTAACAATATTTCTATGGCTTACTTAATTACAGAGTTGTCGTGCTTAGGTATTATATAATACAACATTTCACTTAATAAGTAGATAAATGAAAAAGACAGCATGAAAATCACACCACTTTTTCCACGTACCATATTTAGGAATCAAAACAACCCTCTTTGCCAACCGCAAACATATGTTTTTTTCATTCACTTTATTCGACTAAATCCTAATAAAACATGCTAGGAATTTGATGTCAGGTTTAATATAATTGAACAGGAGAAGGAACTTTTGTGATTTGAAATTAAAGGTTGGGTTATCATCATCACAATTTAGCAAAACTAATTATATAAAGAGAATTTTACACTACCTCTTAACTCAAAACATCATTTCACTTTCGTATTGCTTAAAACCCACTTTTTAATGCAATGTATTATTAATGCCTCAAACTTCATAACTAACTTGGTGTAATGTTTCTCCATAGTTTATCGAGGAACCAACATTTGTTATCGTCATGACAACATTAACCACATCAAATTGATTAAAAAATGGATAATCTAAATACCAAGGATTATAGATATCAGCAATGTTGTTGTAAACTTCAGGATGCAGATTATCTAATCCTTTCCCAATATTTATACCAAACAACTCCCCCATCAAGAAACTTTCCGCTAGTAGAAAAGAAAAACTATCAAGTCGAATTCACAGTTATGCATTGGAGAAAAGAAAGTGATAATCCACATCCCAAGGCTTAGACACGATTTCGCAACTATTGCTCTAAACCTAAGGATGCAGATTATCACATCCTCACCCAATATACTCCAAGGGCCAGATACAATGTAAATATTGCACTAAATTCTAAACATCAAGATACAGATTACTCTCTATATCCCCACCCAGTTAAAAGACTCCCATTGCAAATAGTATTAAGCAAATGAAAGATGCTAAAACAGGATGTGCAAAATACTCTTAAGAAAAAAATAGCTTGATATTGGTTGGAATGCATGATCTGCATCATCATTATTGGAATTTATAATGTCCTTCAAATAAATTATGATTGGATTTGACAATCATATTTTCTAAGATTCTTAACTTGAGTGGTTTCGTGGAAAGTATTTAGATCACATGTACTTGGCAAAGGTCACATTCAATATGTAGGCATACTAAAATTCCTATCTTTTTCTTGATCATAACAGATACTGGAATATTAAGAGCCGCATGGCTGCACCGCCCTACATACTCCTAAATAATGAGGTTTGCTAGCTTCATGGAAACACTTCATTCCCACAATACTTTATGCACACTATTAGAAAAGTTGGATTTTTCTGCGGATTTTTCTACGGATTTGAATTAAAAATCAGCAGGAAACACGTTTCCTGCGGATTTTCCTACGGGTAATGCTTCCCAGCTAATACCTTCGTGGTTAATAATTTCTGCAGCAAAAACCGCAGAAAATTCCGCAAGAAACCGTCACATAAGTACTATAACGTTTGTACCCGTTCTTTAATGGTTTGTAACTATAGGCAACCCGGTGTGGCACAACAAAACCAACGTTATTAGGCCGTGGTCATCGTGTCCGGCCTTAATACCCGGTTCCAATCATGGGATCTCGCCGAGGTGTTGCTCGGTTATCACTTAAGCCCATCTTAAATTTTTTTATCTCTCTGAACACGGACAGTAGATTTTATGCATGAACACATGCCATACCCCATTTTATCCTAACTTTCAACTCAATCATATTTTTGAGCATTTAACATTTTTTCTAATAAAATATTAAAAATAATAAAGAAATAAATTAAAAAGCCACATGGACCATCCAATCAATAAAAAACCAATTTTTTCAATGCAACTTTTTTACGCGATATTTTTCTTTAAAAGCATCCATATAATTGGATAAATGACTATTAACCCTTCATAATATAATGAATACACATGTTTCATTTCAAATCACATAAAATATTATATATGAATTTTTCTTCCTCATTCTCTTTACTCTTTACATTCTAGAATTATGAAGCGCCAACTTCTTCTATTTTCTTTCTGTTCTTTGAATGTTTAAAATATTTTCTTGAACTCTCTTTGGACAATTATTTAAATTTCTCCCTGTTAAAAAAATTATTTATGGTGGTAAAACGACCATTATTAAAATCTCTTTAAAGAATTATTTGAGTTTCTTGTTATTTGAAAAATTCTTTAAATTATTTAAAGTGGTGAAACAATCATTATTAAATTCTCTTT
Organism: Vicia sativa; assembly: GCA_021764765.1. Taxonomy (NCBI): domain Eukaryota; kingdom Viridiplantae; phylum Streptophyta; class Magnoliopsida; order Fabales; family Fabaceae; genus Vicia; species Vicia sativa. The sequence goes on along the minus strand of CM038793.1, from coordinate 60,416,498 downwards.
GAAATTATTTAGAGTGGTCTCTGTACCATAGAAGTGTATTTGTAATAAAAATCATATTGTTAAAAACATAACTATTTTATTTATGAGATGTCGTGGTTAATGGTCTATGTTAAACAATTTTGAACAGTGAAACGTCTTAAAATAGTTGTTTTTCTATTTAAACAATAAGTTCTAAAAAATTGCCACATAAAAAATTACGAGATGAAGTCACGAACGTTTCGTGGCGTTGCCATTTCCACACTTAGCAATTGACATGCTTCCAATAAGCTAATCTCATTGAACTGTAGTTAGTTAAAGACAACATTTTTTATACAGCTGTTTAGATTCAAATATCTCCCAATAAGTACAAAAATTTATTATCTATAATAGTGAATTAAAAATGAAGATTATTTTGAGACCAACAAAAATAAAAAGAAAAAATAATTGAACAAGAGAAGATTTTATCAATCTCAAAATCTTGACCACAGAAGAGTTTGCTTATATCTGTATAATAGCCAGCAACCATAAATCCATAATCATTTGCTGCATTTTCTCTTTCAAAATTTGAGTAGTAAATTGGTAATGTAAGAAGATATCATAATTCGTAAAAAGAAGAAGATGTTGGAAGGAAAAGGCGTGGTGCGAGAGACAGACATGGAAGAAGTGATGCAGTACCATGTCATGGAGTTAGCTCACCAAGCTCTAGATGCACATGAAGTTTCTGATGGTCAAAACGTTGCCTATTTCATCAAACAGGTCTATCATCTTAGACAATCACATAAATTACTCCAACGGCTTAGTTTATATGTAAAATCATGTATTTTGTAGAAATTCAAATCCGTGTATTTTGCAGTATTATTATTTGTATTGAATGAATCTTTGATTTCGAAAACTTTCTCATGTAATTAACTTGTTGGACAGAAACTTGATGAAATATATGGACCTGCTTGGAATTGTATTGTTGGAAATGATTTTGGATCTTGCATTACACACTTATGTGGAAGCTTCGTATTCTTTCGAGTTGAGATGATGGAGTTTCTGATCTTTAAAGACGGAAATGACTTCACAGAAAGTAGGAAAGAAGTTATTCGAGTTCTGCAGAAACCAGGAACTTGAGATTAAAAAACTCTAAAATTATATGTAACAAAAACTAGTTAAGTCATTCGTAATTTATTTGTCGTAAACATGTTTTGGATTGAGTTGAGTCTAATCATATCTTGGGGCTCTATTTATAGTTGAAAATTATATTGTTCTAGTGACATTTGGAAGAAAATATTAAATGTTTGCAATATCTTATTAAGAAAATTTTATTTATTCATGTTCTTTTGTAGAAAAATTACTTAACTTTTATGAATGCTTTTTTGAATGCTGTTAGATTCTTTTGATGTTCAATTATGCAGTCATTAGAATTGTATGGTTTGAGGAGCTTAATTAAAAAAATTGTACTGTAAAGTGGCTTCAATTTCAATCACATATTCCTCAAATATTGTTGCACAATCTTGACCACAATCCCTCGGTATATTTTTCTCACTTTAGTTTATATCATCATTTTAGGGGAATCGAATGTAATTAAACAGTACCTTTAAAGATCATACATTAAAAGTTGTTTAAAGTGTTTAGAAAGTGAATCACTGATTTTATTCTGTTTTAGCTACATAAACGAATCATTAGGGCCATCTTTTTTGTTTTATGTGATTCGAATTTATGTTTTTATAACATAGGAATAAATGCCACTAATTTAAACCACAAGTGATGCATCTGCTTTCATGTAACCAATAACTTGATACATTAAGATTTAGGGATTAAATGTTATATTGGTTTAAAAGGAAATCTATTTTGTTGTGAAAATTGAAATATAGCCGCATCATGAATAATATTTGTGAATTTATTAATCCACCCCGTAAGAGTGGGGCACACCCATAAAAACTCTAAAATGTCTTTGGAAAATGGAAAATATACTTCTGGTACGCACCATATTTTGAAATATTTTGGAGAAAACCAGAAATATATTTTCGGTCCCAAACTAAATAATGTAATGTTAAGAATTTATTTCAAATTTGGTCTCACATACACACTTTATTTAAAAATTACATATAGTTTAAAACCGCAAATATACTTCCGGTTTACACCCAAGCTTTTCAACGTTATTTGCATGATATAGGATGCTAACCGGAAGTATATTTTTGATTTTCAGGGACATTTTTAGAAATTCACATGGTGCATGAGAAGGTTATGGTGTGAGTTAAGAAATCCACTAATATTTATGTGTGAGATATAAAACAATGACAAACAAAATAGCCAAACAACGTTCACAAATCCACATAAACAAAAATAAAATACATGCCGAGAGCTTACAAAGTTATTTATCTAGTTTGATCAAACCAATCTATTAAAGAGAGGAAGGGTAATTCTCTTATCCATTATACTTCAAGAAAATAGCCATCTAAATTCATAAGAACATTTCCTAATTATTACCTAACTATTTTTCAATCCTTCCTTCTCTCAATATATTATTTTTGATAAACAACTCTGTATTTAAATAAAAATACCATGAGTTCTCTAACCCAATTACAACAGAAAAGCTAACACCAAAACAAAAAAATTCAATAGTGTTTAGTAAAGTCTAAATGACATTTACCTCATTCATAAAAGTTACATAATATCCTATCTTTAGTGTCAATTGCAAGCCACCACCAAGTGTACATTTTGACTTTAAGCATTAATTCTTCAGTGTCACATATTGCACCACTAAAAATAGTTTCATTCCTAAAACTCCAAATGCACCAGCACATACCTAACGACAAGACTCTCACCCTGTTGATTAGAGCCCCTTTTGCAATTCAAAATAAACTTCAACAGATGGCTAGTACAATCCAACTCCTTGGAATTTTGTACATCAAGCCAGCTCTGCACCCTCTGCCAAAATCTGTCATTCATATTCCTCCTTCTTTGCAGCTTCAGATTCCTACTTGTCATATCCCTTTTGACCGTTTCCCGAATTTGAAACTTTAGCTTCACTCTCTAAATGCCGATATTTCTTCTAAATCAGGTTAGACTTTAAAAGGTCAAAAGGTCTTCATAAAAGTGAGTCACATTGGATTTGATCTAAGTCTATTCCTCAATCAAAATATCAGGGTAATATTCTTTGTTGACATGACATTGAATTTTTTTTTTAAAGAAAAGTGGTTCTGGTTAATAGAAAATAAACATCATTGTCGTTGTTGTTTCTACTCTAAATACCACGTGGACAACCCATAACAACGTCAGATTTCAGAATATTGGTTCTACTTTTCTTCTCTCACATCTTCTATTTTTGAGGCTGTTTCTTGTGTTGCTAATTTTGCGGATGAAACATTTATGGATATACAGTATTTTGAAATTCTTAAGAGCTTTAAAATTATCATTCGAGCTCCTAAAGCCCCGAATGTACTTGAGGTTGTTTAGAAACCCCCTCCCAAAAACTGGATTAAAATTATTTGTGATGGTGCTGAGGTTTCTTCTTTTCGTCTTTCTTCATGTGATGGTATTGTTAGAAATAGTGATGTAGGTTTTATGGGAGCTTATGTTGTTGGTTTGGGTTTTTCCGATTCTCTAATTCTTGAACTTACTGGTGCAATGGTTGCAATTGAGTTTGGCAGCGGTGGTTAAGGCTCTTATGTCCCCAATTTTGATACCTTGGCATATTAAAAATGGATGCGTGAATTGTATAAATATAGTCACTAATTGAAATTTTGTGGTCTCTCATATTTTTAGGAAGGTATGAGTTGTGTAGATGCACTTGATAACATAGGCCTAAGTCTTACGGATTCATCTTATTTTGTTCCAGTCCCTGTTTGTTTTGGGGAAGATTTTTTTAAGAATCGGCTAGGTTTGTCATTCTTTAGATTCTCCTCCTTGTGATAGGGTTTTGGCGGATGTCCCTCCTATATTTTTGTAATAGTCTTCTTTTAATGTTATCAATGTTCATTTAAAATAAAGTATCCAACTATGGGTGTGGTTCAACAATAGTGTGTTGTTTGTTCTAGTCAATTTATTATTCACAAAAATACATATTAAAAATAGTGAATTATGTAAAATCAAAATATCTATTATCTATTATAATATATTACATATAAAGCCTGAAATTATTTAACGACATGTTATATGCCACCTAATTTTATATTGCCACACCAATTAAAATTTCATGTGTCACTCTTAGAATTGAATCTCGCAACAAAGTTACACAATTACTCTTCATCACCATGCCAACTTCTATTAAAAAAAAAATGTTACAACAACTTTATTAGTAATATCTATTCTCATAAGTATTATTCACAATTAAATACAATTATTTCCCTTAAAAAATTTGTTAAATCAAAAGACTAGCACAAATATAAATTGATGACACCATTCAAAAATCAATTAAAATATATGTTGGCTAAAGAAAGCTATGATGAAAAATATTTAAATTTGACACAAAAATTAATAATGACAATAACAAATGTTTTAAGTTATCCTCTATAAAGAATAAAGATTACTCATTGACTGAATATTAAAGAGAGAAAAAGTATAGACTATGTCAAATATGATAAAAATTTATTTATCGAAAAATATAAAATATTCTACTTACACGTCAATTATTTGCAATATTTCTAATAATTATATCAATAAATTTATTTTAAAATTGAAAATACCATTAGTCAAACAACTAATTTATTTTAGTATGTGATAAAATTAATTACAAGGTGGAAAAATAATTTTTGAATTATTTTGTAAATAACTAATTTATTATAAAACTATTATAAATATTAACAATACCAATTATAAATATTTTAATTTTGACATTTTCAACGTTATAAGTAAATTTAATATATAAAAAAAAGTTTTAGGAAATATTTTAAGTTATAAACTATAAACATTATTAATTAACCGGAAATTTAAGGGAAAAAAAAGTAAACACATTTTCTAATTATAAGAATTTATCTAAGGAAAAACATAAAATAATTTACTCAGAACCTCTCAATTACATACATCATATCGAATAATTATAATAGTAAATTTATTCAGATTTTGTAAAACACGACAGTTGGACAACTAATTCATTTAGGTATGAGATAAAATTAATTGAAAGATGGAAAAATATTTTTTAAATTATTTTGTCAATAATAATTAAATATAAAACTGTTATAAATTTAATAATATCAATAGTAAACATTTTAATTTCAATAATATCAACATTACTAATAACTTTTTTGTTATAACATAGTTCTACATATAAGTATATGTATTATTGCTAATGATTATATCAAAAAATATATTTTAGATTTGAAAATACCATTTGTCAAACAACTAATTTATTTTAGTATGTGATAATTTTAATTAAATGGTGGAAAAATAATTTTTGAATTACTTTGTAAAAAATATAATTTATTGTAAAAATTATTATAAATATTAATAATAAGAAATATTTTAATTTTGATTTTCTCAACATTATTAATAGGTTTAATATGTAAAAAAAAATTTAATAAATATTTGAAGTTATAAACTATAAAATTATTGATTAATCGGTAATCTAAGAAAGCAAAAGTAAAGACAACTTCTAATTATAAGAACTTATCTAGAGAAAAACATAAAATAATTCACTTACAACTTCTTAATTACATACATCATATCGAATAATTGGAATAGTAAATTTATTCAGATTTTAAAAAACACGTTAGTTGGACAACTAATTCATTTAGTGTATGAGAAAAAATTAATTGAAAGATGGAAACATGTTTTTTGAATTATTTTGTCAAAAATAATTAAATATAAAACTATGTTCAAATTTAATAATATTAATAGTAAATATTTTAATTTTGATAATATCAATATTACTAATAAATTAAATATATAGAAAAACATAAATCATATCTAATTACAAATACTTATATGTAGAAATAAATATAAAATCAAACTTTTCATCATAACATAACATGATCACATATCTTTAATATATGGAACACTTTAATTTATAAAACATTATATATGTATTTTGAGTTATAATATAAATTTTTTCACAAATATATATAATATATCTTATATGTTTTTCATTCTTAAAAATATATTGTGAATTAAAAAGAAATTTATAAATTTGTTACATTTCTTCATTATAATTATACAATTTAAAATTATATTGTTCATTTCTTTGCTCAAGAATACATGCCATCAACAAATCGTCCAATGACTGAATAGTTCTCTCAGTCTGACCATCCGTCTACAGATGATACGCCGAACTCAACCTCAACTTAGACTCCAACGCTTCTTGCAAACGCTTCTTAAAATCAGAAGTTAACCTCAGATCTCTATCCGACACAATACACAAAAGAACACCATGCAACTTCACAATCACCCTGACATATATCTCAACCAACTTCGCAATCAGATAAGTAATGTTAATAGGTATAAAGTGTGGCGACTTCGTAAGCCTATCAACAATCACCCATATCGAATCATGTCCTCTCAAGGTATTAGGTAATCCCGTCACGAAGTCCATTGAAATGCTATCATTCCGGAACTTCCAACGGTTGCTTCAATCCTAAAGACTCTTGATGTTCGATTTTTGATTTCTAGGAAGTCAAACAAGCATGCACAAACTGTGCCACATCACGTTTCATGCCAGGCCACCAAAACAAACCCTTCAAGTCTTGGTGTTTATATATTTTACTATTATATATTTTTTATATAATATCAAATAATAAATTAATAATAAATAACAAAATACTACACAAACGAGATAAGAGAATTCAAACACAATAAATTTTTTTTATCTTATTTTGGAAAAAAATGTTCTAATAAGTCAATTATTACTCAAACTATGTATATTTTTTATTTTAAGAATATATTTCTCAAATTTCAAAAATAAAATAGATGTAAAAAATAACAGTTAAACTAAATACTTTTAGCCATAAACTAGTTCTTACAAAATTTTCAAAAATAAATCACTTTAATTTGATCTTAAAAAATAATATAGTATGAAACAATCTTATAAAGTTCGACAAAATAGACATAATTTTATAATTTTTTTGAAAGTTTTATTTGATCATAATTGTAAATAACTTTTTAATTTTATTTAACACTAAAAATAAATACATATATTTAACAAGTTAAACTAAAATATCTTAGTAAAAGATAAGTGCAAAAAAATATTTCAAACATAAAAAAGAGATGTAAGAATTCAAACACAACAAAATATTTTTGGTTTTCCTAAAATTATAGCAATAAAAGTAACACTTAGAATAAATAATTTTAATCTTAAATTACTTCTTACACAATTTTTAAGTTTAAGTGACTTTAAACTTATTTAAAATATAACATAGTTTGCAACAATTTTTAACAGTGTCTACATAATTTACTACTATATTTTTATATAATATCAAATAACAAACTAATAATAAATAACAATATACTACACAAAAGATATACGTGAATTCAGATACAATAAATGTTTTTTAAATCTTATTTTGGATAAAATGGTATAAGAAGTCAATTTCAAATATAATCTTATTTTAATCTTACACAATATTCAAATATAATCTTATTTTAATCTTACACAATATTCAAATATAAGTCAGTATAAATTTATTTTAAAACATGATATAGATGCAACAATCTAATAAAGTTCAACAAAATAGACAAAAATTTTATTTGATAATAATTATAAATAAAATTATTGAAAAGTTTATTTTATAATAATTATAAATTAAATTTTAAATTTATTTAACACTATAAATAAATATATATATTTAATAAATTAACGTGAAATATCTAAATAAAACATAAATGCAAAAAACACATGAGAATCAAAACAAATTAAAAAATACCACTTTATGGATATGTTAGTTTTCAAACCTAAATTGTGAATATCATTCTTAACTTGCACGCTTGTATTTTGTTTTCATATGAAATATATATTTTTCTACATAATTTATTTATATTAGTGTATTTATTATAATTCACAAAAAAGTTTGTAATATGGAAATATAATAATCATATTTTTTCAAAATCAACTCTTAATATATTTAAAATTCAATAAAAAGTTGGACAAACTAATTTACAACCGCGCATCAGACAGGTCTTAATTTAGTAATACATTAAATTCAAAACATCAAATATTTTAACAACACATTATCTATCATAACTCTAACACATCATCAAATGTACTTTTAAATTTACCGCATCATCCTATATTCTTATCTGGTACATCCCAAAACTCAACTTCATCATATACTTCTACAAATTATAAGTCACGAGTTCGAACTCTCACAAATAAAGAATAATCATTAATCCAACAATGTATATTTCTATAAATAAAAAATATTCTCTCATATTTGAAATATAAAAGAGATATAGAAATCGAATACAATAAAATATATTTTTTAATCCTAAAGTTATTTTCACATATAATATATAATATATAATGCAACAATTCATTACGTTGTGTCTATACCTTGCTACTATAATATTTTTATAATATCAAATAATAAACTATTGAGAAATCACAAAATATTATATAAAAGAGATAAGAAAATTCAAACACAATAAAATGTTTTTATCTTATTTTGGATAAAATGGTCTTTCAAGTAATACTACTTTAAACTTATTAAAATATAATATACTATGCAACAATTTTTAAAGGTGTCTCTATAATTGACTACTATATACTTTGTATATAATATCAAATATTAAACTAATGAAAAAAATACTACAAAAAAGACATATCAAAATTTAAACTCAATAAAATAATTTTATCTTATTTTTAAAAAAATAGTTTAACAAGCCAATCATTATTAACTATGTATATTTTCTTTAACAATATTTCTATGGCTTACTTAATTACAGAGTTGTCGTGCTTAGGTATTATATAATACAACATTTCACTTAATAAGTAGATAAATGAAAAAGACAGCATGAAAATCACACCTCTTTTCCACGTACCATATTTAGGAATCAAAACAACCCTCTTTGCCAACCGCAAACATATGTTTTTTTCATTCACTTTAATCGACTAAATCCTAATAAAACATGCTAGGAATTTGATGTCAGGTTTAATATAATTGAACAGGAGAAGGAACTTTTGTGATTTGAAATTAAAGGTTGGGTTATCATCATCACAATTTAGCAAAACTAATTATATAAAGAGAATTTGACACTACCTCTTAACTCAAAACATCATTTCACTTTCGTATTGCTTAAAACCCACTTTTTAATGCAATGTATTATTAATGCCTCAAATTTCATAACTAACTTGGTGTAATGTTTCTCCATAGTTTATCGAGGAACCAACATTTGTTATCGTCATGACAACATTAACCACATCAAATTGATTAAAAAATGGATAATCTAAATACCAAGGATTATAGATATCAGCAATGTTGTTGTAAACTTCAGGATGCAGATTATCTAATCCTTTCCCAATATTTATACCAAACAACTCCCCCATCAAGAAACTTTCCGCTAGTAGAAAAGAAAAACTATCAACTTGAATTCACAGTTATGCATTGGAGAAAAGAAAGTGATAATCCACATCCCAAGGCTTAGACACGATTTCGCAACTATTGCTCTAAACCTAAGGATGCAGATTATCACATCCTCACCCAATATACTCCAAGGGCCAGATACAATGTAAATATTGCACTAAATTCTAAACATCAAGATACACATTACTCTCTATATCCCCACCCAGTTAAAAGACTCCCATTGCAAATATTATTAAGCAAATGAAAGATGCTAAAACAGGATGTGCAAAATACTCTTAAGAAAAAAATAGCTTGATATTGGTTGGAACGCATGATCTGCATCATCATTATTGGAATTTATAATGTCCTTCAAATACATTATGATTGGATTTGACAATCATATTTTCTAAGATTCTTAACTTGAGTGGTTTCGTGGAAAGTATTTAGATCACATGTACTTGGCAAAAGGTCACATTCAATATGTAGGCTTATACTAAAATTCCTATCTTTTTTCTTGATCATAACAGATACTGGAATATTAAGAGCCGCATGGCTGCACCGCCCTACATACTCCTAAATAATGAGGTTTGCTAGCTTCATGGAAACACTTCATTCCCACAATACTTTATGCACACTATTAGAAAAGTTGGATTTTTCTGCGGATTTTTCTACGGATTTGAATTAAAAATCAGCAGGAAACACGTTTCCTGCGGATTTTCCTACGGGTAATGCTTCCCAGCTAATACCTTCGTGGTTAATAATTTCTGCAGCAAAAACCGCAGAAAATTCCGCAGGAAACCGTCACATAAGTACTATAACGTTTGTACCCGTTCTTTAATGGTTTGTAACTATAGGCAACCCGGTGTGGCACAACAAAACCAACGTTATTAGGCCGTGGTCATCGTGTCCGGCCTTAATACCCGGTTCCAATCATGGGATCTCGCCGAGGTGTTGCTCGGTTATCAGCTAGAAAGCCCATCTTAAATTTTTTTATCTCTCTGAACACGGACAGTAGATTTTATGCATGAACACATGCCATACCCCATTTTATCCTAACTTTCAACTCAATCATATTTTTGAGCATTTAACATTTTTTCTAATAAAATATTAAAAATAATAAAGAAATAAATTAAAAAGCCACATGGACCATCCGAATCAATAAAAAAAACCAATTTTTTTCAATGCAACTTTTTTTTACGCGATATTTTTCTTTAAAAAGCATCCATATAATTGGATAAATGACTATTAACCCTTCATAATATAATGAATACACATGTTTCATTTCAAATCACATAAAATATTATATATGAATTTTTCTTCCTCATTCTCTTTACTCTTTACATTCTAGAATTATGAAAGCGCCAACTTCTTCTATTTTCTTTCTGTTCTTTGAATGTTTAAAATATTTTCTTGAACTCTCTTTGGACAATTATTTAAATTTCTCCCTATTAAAAAAATTATTTGTGGTGGTAAAACGACCATTATTAAAATCTCTTTAAAGAATTATTTGAGTTTCTTGTTATTTGAAAAATTCTTTAAATTATTTAAAGTGGTGAAACAATCATTATTAAATTCTCTTTGAAATTATTTAGAGTGGTCTCTGTACCATAGAAGTGTATTTGTAATAAAAATCATATTGTTAAAAACATAACTATTTTATTTATGAGATGTCGTGGTTAATGGTCTATGTTAAACAATTTTGAACAGTGAAACGTCTTAAAATAGTTGTTTTTCTATTTAAACAATAAGTTCTAAAAAATTGCCACATAAAAAATTACGAGATGAAGTCACGAACGTTTCGTGGCGTTGCCATTTCCACACTTAGCAATTGACATGCTTCCAATAAGCTAATCTCATTGAACTGTAGTTAGTTAAAGACCACATTTTTTATACAGCTGTTTAGATTCAAATATCTCCCAATAAGTACAAAAATTTATTATCTATAATAGTGAATTAAAAATGAAGATTATTTTGAGACCAACAAAAATAAAAAGAAAAAATAATTGAACAAGAGAAGATTTTATCAATCTCAAAATCTTGACCACAGAAGAGTTTGCTTATATCTGTATAATAGCCAGCAACCATAAATCCATAATCATTTGCTGCATTTTCTCTTTCAAAATTTGAGTAGTAAATTGGTAATGTAAGACGATATCATAATTCATAAAAAGAAGAAGATGTTGGAAGGAAAAGGCGTGGTGCGAGAGACAGACATGGAAGAAGTGATGCAGTACCATGTCATGGAGTTAGCTTTCTCATGTAATTAACTTGTTGGACAGAAACTTGATGAAATATATGGACCTGCTTGGAATTGTGTTGTTGGAAATGATTTTGAATCTTGCATTACACATTTATGTGGAAGCTTCATATTCTTTCGAGTTGAGATAATGGAGTTTCTGATCTTTAAGGACGGAAAAGACTTCACAGAAAGTAGGAAAGAAGTTATTCGAGTTCTGCAGAAACAAGGAACTTGAGATTAAAAAATTCTAAAATTATATGTAACAAAAACTAGTTAAGTCATTCGTAATTTATTTGTGGTAAACATGTTTTGGATTGAGTTGAGTCTAATCATATCTTGGGGCTCTATTTATAGTTGAAAATTATATTGTTCTAGTGACATTTGGAAGAAAATATTAAATGTTTGCAATATCTTATTAAGAAAATTTTATTTATTCATGTTCTTTTGTAGAAAAATTACTTAACTTTTATGAATGCTTTTTGAATGCTGTTAGATTCTTTTGATGTTCAATTATGCAGTCATTAGAATTGTATGGTTTGAGGAGCTTAATTAAAAAAATTGTACTGTAAAGTGGCTTCAATTTCAATCACATATTCCTCAAATATTGTTGCACAATCTTGACCACAATCCCTCGGTATATTTTTCTCACTTTAGTTTATATCATCATTTTAGGGGAATCGAATGTAATTAAACAGTACCTTTAAAGATCATACATTAAAAGTTGTTTAAAGTGTTTAGAAAGTGAATCACTGATTTTATTCTGTTTTAGCTACATAAACGAATCATTAGGGCCATCTTTTTTGTTTTATGTGATTGAAATTTATGTTTTTATAACATAGGAATAAATGCCACTAATTTAAACCACAAGTGATGCATCTGCTTTCATGTAACCAATAACTTGATACATTAAGATTTAGGGATTAAATGTTATATTGGTTTAAAAGGAAATCTATTTTGTTGTGAAAATTGAAATATAGCCGCATCATGAATAATATTTGTGAATTTATTAATCCACCCCGTAAGAGTGGGGCACACCCATAAAAACTCTAAAATGTCTTTGGAAAATGGAAAATATACTTCTGGTACGCACCATATTTTGAAATATTTTGGAGAAAACCAGAAATATATTTTCGGTCCCAAACTAAATAATGTAATGTTAAGAATTTATTTCAAATTTGGTCTCACATACACACTTTATTTAAAAATTACATATAGTTTAAAACCGCAAATATACTTCCGGTTTACACCCAAGCTTTTCAACGTTATTTGCATGATATAGGATGCTAACCGGAAGTATATTTTTGATTTTCAGGGACATTTTTAGAAATTCACATGGTGCATGAGAAGGTTATGGTGTGAGTTAAGAAATCCACTAATATTTATGTGTGAGATATAAAACAATGACAAACAAAATAGCCAAACAACGTTCACAAATCCACATAAACAAAAATAAAATACATGCCGAGAGCTTACAAAGTTATTTATCTAGTTTGATCAAACCAATCTATTAAAGAGAGGAAGGGTAATTCTCTTATCCATTATACTTCAAGAAAATAGCCATCTAAATTCATAAGAACATTTCCTAATTATTACCTAACTATTTTTCAATCCTTCCTTCTCTCAATATATTATTTTTGATAAACAACTCTGTATTTAAATAAAAATACCATGAGTTCTCTAACCCAATTACAACAGAAAAGCTAACACCAAAACAAAAAAATTCAATAGTGTTTAGTAAAGTCTAAATGACATTTACCTCATTCATAAAAGTTACATAATATCCTATCTTTAGTGTCAATTGCAAGCCACCACCAAGTGTACATTTTGACTTTAAGCATTAATTCTTCAGTGTCACATATTGCACCACTAAAAATAGTTTCATTCCTAAAACTCCAAATGCACCAGCACATACCTAACGACAAGACTCTCACCCTGTTGATTAGAGCCCCTTTTGCAATTCAAAATAAACTTCAACAGATGGCTAGTACAATCCAACTCCTTGGAATTTTGTACATCAAGCCAGCTCTGCACCCTCTGCCAAAATCTGTCATTCATATTCCTCCTTCTTTGCAGCTTCAGATTCCTACTTGTCATATCCCTTTTGACCGTTTCCCGAATTTGAAACTTTAGCTTCACTCTCTAAATGCTGATATTTCTTCTAAATCAGGTTAGACTATAAAAGGTCAAAAGGTCTTCATAATAGTGAGTCACATTGGATTTGATCTAAGTCTATTCCTCAATCAAAATATCAGGGTAATATTCTTTGTTGACATGACATTGAATGTTTTTTTTAAAGAAAAGTGGTTCTGGTTAATATAAAATAAACATCATTGTCGTTGTTGTTTCTACTCTAAATACCACGTGGACAACCCATAACAATGTCAGATTTCAGAATATTGGTTCTACTTTTCTTCTCTCACATCTTCTATTTTTTAGGCTGTTTCTTGTGTTGCTAATTTTGCGGATGAATCATTTATGGATATACAGTATTTTGAAATTCTTAAGAGCTTTAAAATTATCATTCGAGCTCCTAAAACCCCGAATGTACTTGAGGTTGTTTAGAAACCCCCTCCCAAAAACTGGATTAAAATTATTTGTGATGGTGCTGAGGTTTCTTCTTTTCGTCTTTCTTCATGTGATGGTATTGTTAAAAATAGTGATGTAGGTTGTCGAACTTACTGGTGCAATGGTTGCAATTGAGTTTGGCAGCGGTGGTTAAGGCTCTTATGTCCCCAATTTTGATGCCTTGGCATATTAAAAATGGATGCGTGAATTGTATAAATATAATCACTAATTGAAATTTTGTGGTCTCTCATATTTTTAGGAAGGTAAGAGTTGTGTGGATGCACTTGATAACATAGGCCTAACTCTGACAGATTCATCTTATTTTGTTCCAGTCCCTGTTTGTTTTGGGGAAGATTTTTTTAAGAATCGGCTAGGTTTGTCATTCTTTAGATTCTCCTCCTTGTGATAGGGTTTTGTCGGATGTCCCTCCTATATTTTTATAATAGTCTTCTTTTAATGTTATCAATGTTCATTTAAAAAAAAGTATCCAACTATGGGTGTGGTTCAACAATAGTGTGTTGTTTTTTCTAGTCAATTTATTATTCACAAAAATACATATTAAAAATAGTGAATTATGTAAAATCAAAATATCTATTATCTATTATAATATATTAAATATAAACCTTGAAATTATTTAACGACATGTTATATGCCACGTAATTTTATATTGCCACACCAATTAAAATTTCATGTTTCACTCTTAGAATTAAATCTCGCAACAAAGTTACACAATTACTCTTCATCACCATGTCAACTTCTATTCAAAAAAAATGTTACAACAACTTTATTAGTAATATCTATTCTCATAAGTATTATTCACAATTAAATACAATTATTTCCCTTAAAAAATTTGTTAAATCAAAAGACTAGCACAAATATAAATTGATGACACCATTCAAAAATCAATAAAAATATATGTTGGCTAAAGAAAGCTATGATGAAAAATATTTAAATTTGACACAAAAATTAATAATGACAATAACAAATGTTTTAAGGTATCCTCTATAAAGAATAAAGATTACTCATTGACCGAATATTAAAGAGAGAAAAAGTATAGACTATGTCAAATATGATAAAAATTTATTTATCGAAAAATATAAAATATTCTACTTACACGTCAATTATTTGCAATATTTCTAATAATTATATCAATAAATTTATTTTAAAATTGAAAATACCATTAGTCAAACAACTAATTTATTTTAGTATGTGATAAAATTAATTACAAGGTGGAAAAATAATTTTTGAATTATTTTGTAAATAACTAATTTATTATAAAACTATTATAAATATTAACAATACCAATTATAAATATTTTAATTTTGACATTTTCAACGTTATAAGTAAATTTAATATATAAAAAAAAGTTTTAGGAAATATTTTAAGTTATAAACTATAAACATTATTAATTAACCGGAAATTTAAGGGAAAAAAAAGTAAACACATTTTCTAATTATAAGAATTTATCTAAGGAAAAACATAAAATAATTTACTCAGAACCTCTCAATTACATACATCATATCGAATAATTATAATAGTAAATTTATTCAGATTTTGTAAACACGACAGTTGGACAACTAATTCATTTAGGTATGAGATAAAATTAATTGAAAGATGGAAAAATATTTTTTAAATTATTTTGTCAATAATAATTAAATATAAAACTGTTATAAATTTAATAATATCAATAGTAAACATTTTAATTTCAATAATATCAACATTACTAATAACTTTTTTGTTATAACATAGTTCTACATATAAGTATATGTATTATTGCTAATGATTATATCAAAAAATATATTTTAGATTTGAAAATACCATTTGTCAAACAACTAATTTATTTTAGTATGTGATAATTTTAATTAAATGGTGGAAAAATAATTTTTGAATTACTTTGTAAAAAATATAATTTATTGTAAAAATTATTATAAATATTAATAATAAGAAATATTTTAATTTTGATTTTCTCAACATTATTAATAGGTTTAATATGTAAAAAAAAATTTAATAAATATTTGAAGTTATAAACTATAAAATTATTGATTAATCGGTAATCTAAGAAAGCAAAAGTAAAGACAACTTCTAATTATAAGAACTTATCTAGAGAAAAACATAAAATAATTCACTTACAACTTCTTAATTACATACATCATATCGAATAATTGGAATAGTAAATTTATTCAGATTTTAAAAAACACGTTAGTTGGACAACTAATTCATTTAGTGTATGAGAAAAAATTAATTGAAAGATGGAAACATGTTTTTTGAATTATTTTGTCAAAAATAATTAAATATAAAACTATGTTCAAATTTAATAATATTAATAGTAAATATTTTAATTTTGATAATATCAATATTACTAATAAATTAAATATATAGAAAAACATAAATCATATCTAATTACAAATACTTATATGTAGAAATAAATATAAAATCAAACTTTTCATCATAACATAACATGATCACATATCTTTAATATATGGAACACTTTAATTTATAAAACATTATATATGTATTTTGAGTTATAATATAAATTTTTTCACAAATATATATAATATATCTTATATGTTTTTTCATTCTTAAAAATATATTGTGAATTAAAAAGAAATTTATAAATTTGTTACATTTCTTCATTATAATTATACAATTTAAAATTATATTGTTCATTTCTTTGCTCAAGAATACATGCCCTCAACAAATCGTCCAATGACTGAATAGTTCTCTCAGTCTGACCATCCGTCTACAGATGATACGCCGAACTCAACCTCAACTTAGACTCCAACGCTTCTTGCAAACGCTTCTTAAAATCAGAAGTTAACCTCAGATCTCTATCCGACACAATACACAAAGGAACACCATGCAACTTCACAATCACCCTGACATATATCTCAACCAACTTCGCAATCAGATAAGTAATGTTAATAGGTATAAAGTGTGGCGACTTCGTAAGCCTATCAACAATCACCCAAATCGAATCATGTCCTCTCAAGGTATTAGGTAATCCCGTCACGAAGTCCATTGAAATGCTATCCCATTTCCATTCCGGAACTTCCAACGGTTGCTTCAATCCTAAAGACTCTTGATGTTCGATTTTTGATTTCTAGGAAGTCAAACAAGCATGCACAAACTGTGCCACATCACGTTTCATGCCAGGCCACCAAAACAAACCCTTCAAGTCTTGGTGTCTATATATTTTACTATTATATATTTTTTATATAATATCAAATAATAAACTAATAATAAATAACAAAATACTACACAAACGAGATAAGAGAATTCAAACACAATAAATTTTTTTTATCTTATTTTGGAAAAAAATGTTCTAATAAGTCAATTATTACTCAAACTATGTATATTTTTTTATTTTAAGAATATATTTCTCAAATTTCAAAAATAAAATAGATGTAAAAAATAACAGTTAAACTAAATACTTTTAGCCATAAACTAGTTCTTACAAAATTTTCAAAAATAAATCACTTTAATTTGATCTTAAAAAATAATATAGTATGAAACAATCTTATAAAGTTCGACAAAATAGACATAATTTTATAATTTTTTTTAAAGTTTTATTTGATCATAATTGTAAATAACTTTTTAATTTTATTTAACACTAAAAATAAATACATATATTTAACAAGTTAAACTAAAATATCTTAGTAAAAGATAAGTGCAAAAAAATATTTCAAACATAAAAAAGAGATGTAAGAATTCAAACACAACAAAATATTTTTGGTTTTTCTAAAATTATAGCAATAAAAGTAACACTTAGAATAAATAATTTTAATCTTAAATTACTTCTTACACAATTTTTAAGTTTAAGTGACTTTAAACTTATTTAAAATATAACATAGTTTGCAACAATTTTTAACAGTGTCTACATAATTTACTACTATATTTTTATATAATATCAAATAACAAACTAATAATAAATAACAATATACTACACAAAAGATATACGTGAATTCAGATACAATAAATGTTTTTTAAATCTTATTTTGGATAAAATGGTATAAGAAGTCAATTTCAAATATAATCTTATTTTAATCTTACACAATATTCAAATATAATCTTATTTTAATCTTACACAATATTCAAATATAATCTTATTTTAATCTTACACAATATTCAAATATAAGTCAGTATAAATTTATTTTAAAACATGATATAGATGCAACAATCTAATAAAGTTCAACAAAATAGACAAAAAATTTATTTGATAATAATTATAAATAAAATTATTGAAAATTTTATTTTATAATAATTATAAATTAAATTTTAAATTTATTTAACACTATAAATAAATACATATATTTAATAAATTAACGTGAAATATCTAAATAAAAGATAAATGCAAAAAACACATGAGAATCAAAACAAATTAAAAAATACCACTTTATGGATATGTTAGTTTTCAAACCTAAATTGTGAATATCATTCTTAACTTGCACGCTTGTATTTTCTTTTCATATGAAATATATATTTTTCTACATAATTTATTTATATTAGTGTATTTATTATAATTCACAAAAAAGTTTGTAATATGGAGATATAATAATCATATTTTTTCAAAATCAACTCTTAATATATTTAAAATTCAATAAAAAGTTGGACAAACTAATTTACAACGCACATCAGACGGGTCTTAATTTAGTAATACATTAAATTCAAAACATCAAATATTTTAACAACACATTATCTATCATAACTCTAACACATCATCAAATGTACTTTTAAATTTACCGCATCATCCTATATTCTTATCTGGTACATCCCAAAACTCAACTTCATCATATACTTCTACAAATTATAAGTCACGAGTTCGAACTCTCACAAATAAAGAATAATCATTAATCCAACAATGTATATTTCTATAAATAAAAAATATTCTCTCATATTTGAAATATAAAAGAGATATAGAAATCCGAATACAATAAAAGATATTTTTTTTAATCCTAAAGTTATTTTCACATATAATATATAATATATAATGCAACAATTCATTACGTGGTGTCTATACCTTGCTACTATAATATTTTTATAATATCAAATAATAAACTATTGAGAAATAACAAAATATTACATAAAAGAGATAAGAAAATTCAAACACAATAAAATGTTTTTATCTTATTTTAAATAAAATGGTCTTTCAAGTAATACTCGCTTTAAACTTATTAAAATATAATAAACTATGCAACAATTTTTAAAGGTGTCTCTATAATTGACTACTATATACTTTGTATATAATATCAAATATTAAACTAATGAAAAAAATACTACAAAAAAGAGATAACAAAATTTAAACTCAATAAAATAATTTTATCTTATTTTAAAAAAAATAGTTTAACAAGCCAATCGTTATTACAACTATGTATATTTTCTTTAACAATATTTCTATGGCTTACTTAATTACAGAGTTGTCGTGCTTAGGTATTATATAATACAACATTTCACTTAATAAGTAGATAAATGAAAAAGACAGCATGAAAATCACACCACTTTTTCCACGTACCATATTTAGGAATCAAAACAACCCTCTTTGCCAACCGCAAACATATGTTTTTTTCATTCACTTTATTCGACTAAATCCTAATAAAACATGCTAGGAATTTGATGTCAGGTTTAATATAATTGAACAGGAGAAGGAACTTTTGTGATTTGAAATTAAAGGTTGGGTTATCATCATCACAATTTAGCAAAACTAATTATATAAAGAGAATTTTACACTACCTCTTAACTCAAAACATCATTTCACTTTCGTATTGCTTAAAACCCACTTTTTAATGCAATGTATTATTAATGCCTCAAACTTCATAACTAACTTGGTGTAATGTTTCTCCATAGTTTATCGAGGAACCAACATTTGTTATCGTCATGACAACATTAACCACATCAAATTGATTAAAAAATGGATAATCTAAATACCAAGGATTATAGATATCAGCAATGTTGTTGTAAACTTCAGGATGCAGATTATCTAATCCTTTCCCAATATTTATACCAAACAACTCCCCCATCAAGAAACTTTCCGCTAGTAGAAAAGAAAAACTATCAAGTCGAATTCACAGTTATGCATTGGAGAAAAGAAAGTGATAATCCACATCCCAAGGCTTAGACACGATTTCGCAACTATTGCTCTAAACCTAAGGATGCAGATTATCACATCCTCACCCAATATACTCCAAGGGCCAGATACAATGTAAATATTGCACTAAATTCTAAACATCAAGATACAGATTACTCTCTATATCCCCACCCAGTTAAAAGACTCCCATTGCAAATAGTATTAAGCAAATGAAAGATGCTAAAACAGGATGTGCAAAATACTCTTAAGAAAAAAATAGCTTGATATTGGTTGGAATGCATGATCTGCATCATCATTATTGGAATTTATAATGTCCTTCAAATAAATTATGATTGGATTTGACAATCATATTTTCTAAGATTCTTAACTTGAGTGGTTTCGTGGAAAGTATTTAGATCACATGTACTTGGCAAAAGGTCACATTCAATATGTAGGCTTATACTAAAATTCCTATCTTTTTTCTTGATCATAACAGATACTGGAATATTAAGAGCCGCATGGCTGCACCGCCCTACATACTCCTAAATAATGAGGTTTGCTAGCTTCATGAAAACACTTCATTCCCACAATACTTTATGCACACTACTAGAAAAGTTGGATTTTTCTGCAGATTTGAATTAAAAATCAGCAGGAAACACGTTTCCTGCGGATTTTCCTACGGGTTATGCTTCCCAGCTAATACCTTCGTGGGTAATAATTTCTGCAGAAAAAACCGCAGAAAATTCCGCAGGAAACCGTCACATAAGTACTATAACGTTTGTAACCGTTCTTTAATGGTTTGTAACTATAGGCAACCCGGTGTGGCACTACCCAACCAACGTACTTAGGCCATGGTCATATGACTATCGTGTCCGGCCTTAATACCCGGTTCCAATCATGGGATCTCGTCGAGGTGTTGCTCGGTTATCAGCTAGTAAACTCATCTTGAATTCTTTTACCTCTCTGAACCCGGACAGTAGATTTTATGCATGAACACATGCCATACCCCATTTTATCCTAACTTTCAACTCAATCATATTTTTGAGCATTTAACATTTTTTCTAATATAAAATATTAAAAATAATAAAGAAATAAATTAAAAAGCCACATGGACCATCCAAATCAATAAAAAAAACCAATTTTTTTCAATGCAACTTTTTTTTACGGGATATTTTTCTTCAAAATGCATCCATATAATTGGATAAATGACTATTAACCCTTCATTATATAATGAATACATATGCTTCATTTCAAATCACATAAAATATTATATATGAATTTTTCTTCCTCATTCTCTTTACTCTTTACACTCCAGAATTACGAAAGCGCCAACTTCTTCTATTTTCTTTCTGTTCTTTGAATTTTTTAAATATTTTCTTGAACTCTCTTTGGACAATTATTTAAATTTCTCCCTATTAAAAAAATTATTTGTGGTGGTAAAACGACCATTATTAAAATCTCTTTAAAGAATTATTTGAGTTTCTTGTTATTTGAAAAATTCTTTAAATTATTTAAAGTGGTGAAACAATCATTATTAAATTCTCTTTGAAATTATTTAGAGTGGTCTCTGTACCATAGAAGTGTATTTGTAATAAAAATCATATTGTTAAAAACATAACTATTTTATTTATGAGATGTCGTGGTTAATGGTCTATGTTAAACAATTTTGAACAGTGAAACGTCTTAAAATAGTTGTTTTTCTATTTAAACAATAAGTTCTAAAAAATTGCCACATAAAAAATTACGAGATGAAGTCACGAACGTTTCGTGGCGTTGCCATTTCCACACTTAGCAATTGACATGCTTCCAATAAGCTAATCTCATTGAACTGTAGTTAGTTAAAGACCACATTTTTTATACAGCTGTTTAGATTCAAATATCTCCCAATAAGTACAAAAATTTATTATCTATAATAGTGAATTAAAAATGAAGATTATTTTGAGACCAACAAAAATAAAAAGAAAAAATAATTGAACAAGAGAAGATTTTATCAATCTCAAAATCTTGACCACAGAAGAGTTTGCTTATATCTGTATAATAGCCAGCAACCATAAATCCATAATCATTTGCTGCATTTTCTCTTTCAAAATTTGAGTAGTAAATTGGTAATGTAAGAAGATATCATAATTCGTAAAAAGAAGAAGATGTTGGAAGGAAAAGGCGTGGTGCGAGAGACAGACATGGAAGAAGTGATGCAGTACCATGTCATGGAGTTAGCTTTCTCATGTAATTAACTTGTTGGACAGAAACTTGATGAAATATATGGACCTGCTTGGAATTGTGTTGTTGGAAATGATTTTGAATCTTGCATTACACATTTATGTGGAAGCTTCATATTCTTTCGAGTTGAGATAATGGAGTTTCTGATCTTTAAGGACGGAAAAGACTTCACAGAAAGTAGGAAAGAAGTTATTCGAGTTCTGCAGAAACAAGGAACTTGAGATTAAAAAATTCTAAAATTATATGTAACAAAAACTAGTTAAGTCATTCGTAATTTATTTGTGGTAAACATGTTTTGGATTGAGTTGAGTCTAATCATATCTTGGGGCTCTATTTATAGTTGAAAATTATATTGTTCTAGTGACATTTGGAAGAAAATATTAAATGTTTGCAATATCTTATTAAGAAAATTTTATTTATTCATGTTCTTTTGTAGAAAAATTACTTAACTTTTATGAATGCTTTTTGAATGCTGTTAGATTCTTTTGATGTTCAATTATGCAGTCATTAGAATTGCATGGTTTGAGGAGCTTAATTAAAAAAATTGTACTGTAAAGTGGCTTCAATTTCAATCACATATTCCTCAAATATTGTTGCACAATCTTGACCACAATCCCTCGGTATTTTTTTCTCACTTTAGTTTATATCATCATTTTAGGGGAATCGAATGTAATTAAACAGTACCTTTAAAGATCATATATTAAAAGTTGTTTAAAGTGTTTAGAAAGTGAATCACTGATTTTATTCTGTTTTAGCTACATAAACGAATCATTAGGGCCATCTTTTTTGTTTTATGTGATTCGAATTTATGTTTTTATAACATAGGAATAAATGCCACTAATTTAAACCACAAGTGATGCATCTGCTTTCATGTAACCAATAACTTGATACATTAAGATTTAGGGATTAAATGTTATATTGGTTTGAAAGGAAATCTATTTTGTTGTGAAAATTGAAATATAGCCGCATCATGAATAATATTTGTGAATTTATTAATCCACCCTGTAAGAGTGGAGCACACTCATAAAAATTCTAAAATGTCTCTGGAAAATCGAAAATATACTTCTGGTACGCACCATATTTTGAAATATTTTGGAGAAAACCAGAAATATATTTTCGGTCCCAAACTAAATAATGTAATGTTAAGAATTTATTTCAAATTTGGTCTCACATACACACTTTATTTAAAAATTACATATAGTTTAAAACCGCAAATATACTTCCGGTTTACACCCAAGCTTTTCAACGTTATTTGCATGATATAGGATGCTAACCGGAAGTATATTTTTGATTTTCAGGGACATTTTTAGAAATTCACATGGTGCATGAGAAGGTTATGGTGTGAGTTAAGAAATCCACTATTATTTATGTGTGAGATATACAACAATGACAAACAAAATAGCCAAACAATGTTACAAATCCACATAAACAAAAATAAAATACATGCTGAGAGCTTACAAAGTTATTTATCTAGTTTGATCAAACCAATCTATTAAAGAGAGGGAGGGTAATTCTCTTATCCATTATACTTCAAGAAAATAGCCATTTAAATTCATAAGAACATTTCCTAATTATTACCTAACAATTTTTCAATCCTTCCTTCGCTCAATATATTATTTTTGATAAACAACTCTGTATTCAAATAAAAATACCATGAGTTCTCTAACCCGATTACAACAGAAAAGCTAACACCAAAACAACAAAATTCAAGAGTGTTTAGTAAAGTCTAAATGACATTTACCTCATTCATAAAAGTTACATAATATCCTATCTTTAGTGTCAATTGCAAGCCACCACCAAGTGTACATTTTGACTTTAAGCATCAATTCTTCATTGTCACATATTGCACCTTTAAAAATAGTTTCATTCCTAAAACTCCAAATGCACCAGCACATACCTAACAACAAGACTCTCACCCTGTTGATTAGAGCCCCTTTTTCAATTCAAAATAAACTTCAACAGATGGCTAGTACAATCCAATTCCTTGGAATTTTCTACATCAAGCCAGCTCTGCACCCTCTGCCAAAATCTCATCACCTTTGGAAAAGAGATCATTAAAGGATCAATATCTTCTTCCTCATTAAAAACGAATGGATATATTTTATCACGGGGGCTATGAATAATCTCTCTTTTAACTAATTGTTGTCTAGTGGGGAATGTGAGTTGGACTAACCTCCAACAAAACATCTTAACTTTTGATGGTTTATTTGTACCACATTATACTTGTATAGAAAGGTTTGTAAGAACTAAATTGATCATTGTAAACCTACCATATCATGATAGTGTCCTCCCCCTCCAAGATGAGAGTTTAGATTTCAAAATACCAATCACATGTTTCTAGAACTCTACTCTTGGATTTCTACCAATTGTTAGTCATATGAATTTGAATGGAATTTTGTTTATCTTGCAAGCCAAAAAATTGGGATGCTTCCTGAAGGAATTGATCATAAAGTCCTATCCCATAAAATTTACTTTTTCACATATTTATCCTTAAGCTTGAACTCATTTCCAACCCTCTCAACATTGCATTCGTAGCCCACAGGTTGACCAAGATCCCTCACCTATAAGAAAGGTATCATCTGAAATTTGCAATATACTATATGATACTAAATCATTTACTTCAAATCCCTCAAACATCTCTACATTTAAAGACTACATGACTAAGCCTGCTATACCTTGAGAAACAATTGTGAATAAATAAGTGGATAATGGATCCCATTGTCTAAGACCTTTGCTGACAAAAATTTCCTCTCTAGGACTACCATTTACTAAAATTGACATATTACTAGTGAACACATCAACTTCCGTCCATTGCTTCCACCTTGTCCCCAAACATACTTTTTCCATCATGCTTCTTAAGAACTTCCGGTCCACACAGTCATAAGCTTGAGAAAAATTCACATTGAATACAAGATAATTCTTTTAAATCCTTTTCGCAAAATTTAGTCATTCATTGGTTACAAGTACACCATCTACAATTTGTCTCCCAAGAATAAAGGATGCTTGACTACTAGATATAATTTTCCCCACACTCTTATAAGTCTTAAAGCAAGGATCTTAGATACTACTTTGAACATTCTACCTAGTAGAACAATAGCTCTATATTATTCAAAATCTCGAGGATTCTCAGATTTTGGAACAAGTGCTAAGAAGTATGAAGTCATTGACTGGGTAGCTTTGTTATTCTATGAAATTCTTGAACAAACCTAATGACACCCTTACCAACAACGTCCCAACATTTCTCAAGAAGTTCATGTTGAAACCATCATGCCCTGGATCTATATAACCATCATAATAAAAAATTACTTCTCTACTCTCCTCCTTTGAAAATGCCTCTTCCAAGATTTCACTTTCTTCTAGAGAAAACATCTTAAATTCTAGTTTTTCCACTCTAGTTCTAGGTATATTCTGATTCAAGAATTTAACCTCAAAATATTGTTTAATAATACCTTTAACTTCCACAATCTCATTCACCACACATGCCTCAGTTTAACTTGATACTATATCATTTCTTTTTTTTCCTAACCCTCAACATAGAACGAAAATATCTAGAGTTCAAGTCTCCCTCTTGGATCCACCTTTATCTAGATTTCCCTTTTAATACATACTCATGGATATACATGCTCCTCCAAATTGTTTCATATGCAATCTTTTTATTTTCTATAACATCCTCACACCATTGGCTACTATCACTTAACCATTCCCCCTCCAACCCAATTAACTTGTCCACACAGTCCTCTATTTTTAGATCTATTCGTCCAAACACCATTTTGTTCCACCTAGCTTAAGGAAGAATAGATGTCTAAACATCAGATAAGACATTCACTGATGTACACATAATTAGAAGATGTTCCCCATTAACATTAAAACTTCTCCCTCTTATCATCCAGAGTGAAGCTTACAATAAATTGTTACTCCCCCTGAGTTATAAGGATACCTTGGATGTTGGTCCTGATAATACTTGAAGTATTATTTATTTGGAATTTGCCACAATTTCTAAATTAGGAATCCTTAGTTTGCTTGCTATACAAGATTCAGACTGCCACACTCTGTAACTTGTAATAGAAGAAACCATATAGTTAACCATATGTATAACCAATGATACGTCTTCAAAAGATAAGTTTGAACCTCATCAACTTTCTTTAATCACTGGTGTCTTCAACAGTTGTGATGTTGCAACTTCATGTAGAACATTCTCTTTTATACATCACATACTTCATCTCTTCTTGATTCTGATTTTCACACAAATATCCAGCTCCCATCAAGATATTTGACAACATCTATATGAATCTCCTTAGTTGAATCAACTCTTTAAATAATCACCAGATAACATTGCCGCACATTCAATACTTGTGAAGATAACAATGAACTTTGATATTGAGGATCAGTTCACACTATGCCATGAATCTATCATACACACACTCATCTCCAGACAGAGTATATGAATTTTGACTTTAGGTTGCACATCTAATAAGTACTTAGTCTCTCGTCAAAGTACCTACTAGTTAATTAGTTAGAATGAACTACTCACACTAGATTATTTTGACTGATTACATATTCACACACACTTCTACTTTCTGGCAATAACATATATATATTCAAAAATTGAAGACATTAAGATGATGTTTTGACACTTGATACAACATCATCCATTATGGTTCTGGGGGTAATATCCATAATTCCTTATTCATAACACTTTGGGGGGGGGGGGCATAAGGAATCACTGCAATTGCTACTTTACATCCAAAAAATTTACACATCAAGGAATGATATGATCCATATCTCAATAAGATTTTCTTCAGACTTTCACTTCTGATTTTGAGATGATGGATGCCATAGTCTATACCTATAGAGGAGATTCCCTCAACTAGGTTTCTGGAACGGACTCAATTATGGCATGACACAAAATTATTAAGATTCTTCATAGCAATCTGACTTCCTTGATTCTTCTTGACAATACCCTTCCAAGACAATATTTAGGGTAGTCACTATTCATGATCATGTTTCACTGTGGTTGTGACCCAGTATTCAACTCCACTCTGCTCCATGGTCATGAATAAATCTACATATATCTAGTTTCTTTGATTAAAATAATGTTCCAGATATAAGATCATATTGATCTCACATAAAGGGATAGAGGGTTATTCCTTTATGAGTCCTTAACATGCACTGATCTTGACTTCTATACTCCCATAAGCTTAGGTCAAAAATAAACTAACATCTGGAGTATAAGAGCTTGTTGATCATGTCCTGATCAACTAATCCAGATGTCTCCTCTTCTAGATCAGGAGTAGGTTCCAAACATATGTACTCACACTACATTTGTTTAGCACCCAGAACATCTGTTCTTCAACTCGTAGCTACATACCAGTCACAATGTTCTAACATCCTGTAGAACATCAGTTCCATCTCCTTGGAACTCAAAATCCTTGATAATCTTCAAGGTCTTCAAACAATTTTTAGATGAATATGAGAATCATTGATCAATTTATGCTCATCAACTCCATTAATAAATGCCTTTATGAGTGGACTTGAAAGAGACTCAAGTATCTTTGACACTTTTAATATAGTTGTAATAATCTGCCAAATATTCTGTTGATAAAATAACCCTAGGATCCTTCTTTCACTATAGGGGTGGCATCAGAGACTACGAAGCGGAATATAGCCAAACCTTAACAGAATATACACAATGCTTACTCCATAATTTACTTGTAAGCATGAAATCCAAGGATTGAAAATAAATAAACCCTACAAAATGTTGCTTCTTCGCCAAGCAATATAATAGACCCAACCAATATCCTAATTAGTTTTGAAATACATAAGCACATAAGTTACCTTATCAATAGCTTCACTCCCACAGTAAGGTTAAGTTACCTTATCAATAACTTCACTCAACTTCTAGGGACCATACAGTTGAACACTCCTTGTTCAAATAATCTACAAATAGGTCCATCCTCTACTTCTAGGGACCATACAAATCTGCACACTCCTTGTTCGAACAAACTTCTACCTTGTGCACAACCAGAAAGTATCCCTTAAGGATCTCATCCAAAAATAGACAGGATGCCTGCTCTGATACCAATTGAAATTCTGGTTAGGCAGACTCATGATGTCATAACATCTGATCCGACATTATAAAACAGACAAGGTAGAATTAAAATAACAGTCTAGGAAATAAAAGAACACAAGAAATTGTTAACCCAGTTTGGTTCTAACCAACCTACGTTTGGGTGCTTCCAAGCCAGGGATAAAGTTCACTATCACCAGTATTAATTCGGAGCTAAACCTTCCCTGTTTACACCTCCTCACTTAATCAAACTACCCAATGACACTTATACATAAGATACCACACTTAGATATGATAACATTTACTCACTCCCTCAGTATCACAAACCGTGACACTATACAAAACTAAAAGAAGTTTGAAGATACCACACTTCAAACACAATACAAAAACAGTCAACTTTTTAGCAAAATTAATTAAGACTAAAAGCAATGTGCTTCTAACTTAGGACACACCTTGGAGTTACTTCACATTTTCCTCCAAGAACATAACACCCTCTTACCTATAGGCTTTGAGGTGTACACATGGTGACCTTCCCACAATATTCTCCAAAACAGATCCAAGATATTCTCCACAAATATCTCCATATTGTTATAAAAACAAATAGAGAAACAACAACTCTGCAACAGATTCTCCTTTAAATTCTCCCTAATATATCTCCATAGTTTTGGGCTCCAAGTAATAACAAGTAAGTTGTTACAATTCTGCAAAAGATTCTCCTCAAGAATATTCTGCTTCATAACAGAATCCAATATGTCAGCTCAAACACGATGTCGTGACATCTTCTTCGACATGTTGTTCCAGATGTTGAAACATTTCAACACAACATGTTTCTCCATTAAATAGAATTTCAACCTTATTTTCCCTTACAAGTTATAAATCTTATTTAACCTATTACTGCTAAATTAGTTTTACCAAACATAAAGCCAATCCTAAAAATAGATAATCAACACATGCAAAGTGATCAAAAGAAGGTTCAGTTCCCTCTGTAGGTAATGTATCTAAAACTTCTCATGATGCATCAGAACAAGAAGTAGTTGATGTTGATAGAAGCATTAAAAGGATTGTTTCTAGGGTTTTAAATGAAGGTCTATATGTACCTAGGATTTCAATCCCCCTTTCCCAAATTCCTGCTAAAATTAACAACAAGGTTGCTCATCAAGCTCCTCCCGAACAATCTATGACTAAGAAAGACAACAGTGAAGGAAATCTTGCCAAATTTGCTGATTATGTGCTTGAAGAAGTTGGAACTGATATTGAGACATCACATGCAAAATAGGCATCCCTTCTCAAGAATGATGTTCCAAGCCCAAAAGAAAAGAAGGACAAGATACTTGAAGAGGTTGTAGATGTTGATAATTTGTCTGACAATGATTTACTTGTTAAAGTGAATCCTGGCTTTGCTAAAAGGCTCAAGACAAGAAAAGTAAAGGTTGTGGTTGCTAACACCCCTCCCAAGAGTACCAAGAAGAAAATTGTCTATGGACCCCCAAAATCCTGGAGTAAGGTTGTTCCCTCTCTAGCAAGAGGAAGGCTAGGTCTGAGTCTGACTCAGAATATGATGTTGAGGAGGATGTCCAGGACATCACACCTGTCAAGAAATCTGTGGTCAAAAAGGCATTTGATAATATGCCTGATGCTCTTATTGACAACATTTCATTCCACTCTATTGACTATGTCAAAAAATGGAAATATGTATACCAAAGGAGAATTTCCCTTGAAAGACAATTGGGAAAAGATGCCTTAGAATGCAAGGAAGTCATGGAACTTATCTCTTTTGCTGGTTTAATGAAGAATGTGACCAGATTTGCTACGTGTCATGAAGTTTTGGTGAAGGAATTCATTGTCAACATTCTTGAAGATTGTGATGACAATAAAAGTAAGGATTTTAGAAGGTGTTTGATAGAGGAAATTGTGTTGATTTCACCCCTGCTATCATCAACATATACCTAGGAAGGAGCGAATATGAACAAAGTGAATTGGAAGTCACTGATAACCAGGTTTGCAAAGCCATTACTGCAAATCAGATGGGCGCATGGCCTATGAAAGACAAGTTATCTGCTAAAAAATTGAATGTCAAATATTCCATTCTACACAGAATTAGAGCTACAATTGGGTCCCTACCAATCATACCTCAACTATTTTAGTTGGTTTGGGAAAATTCATTTATGTTATTGGTACCGAGAAGCCCTTTGACTATGGTGCTTATATATTTGATCAAACTATGAAACATGCTGGAATGTATGTTGTGAAGATGCCTATTGCCTTTCACTCCATGATCTGTGGTATTATCTTAAATCAGCACCCTGGAATTTTATCTACCACTGATGTTATCTACGAGAGAGAATCTGTTTTGTTTCTCCACTATAAACTGTTTGCAGGAAAACATGTCCTAAGCATTATTTTGACATCTACTTCTTTTGTAAACAAGACCTCAACCAAGGCTGATATGATTCCTAAATTGATGGGGGCTTGCAAAGAGCTTGATGAAGTGATCTGTGTTAGCACGACAAGGAATCTCAAATTTGAAGAACTTATCAAGAAACTAAAAAATGTTGAGGCTACAAATGTTCTCGAGGAAGTGAGCAAGCAAGAAGGCAGTTTTGAACATGAAGGAGGAAGTTCTTCTGCTAGTAAGGAAGGAAGTGCTGAAACTGGTAGCTCTGATGATTCTGCAGATAACTGAATATTATACCCCCGAAGATGATATTTTTTGTGTGTTTACTTATGGCTCTTTTCTGAATTTTGGCACCTGTGTGCTTGACAATAACTTGTAACTCTAAATGACATAGCCCAACTGAATGTTAGTATGCACTCCCATTCACTATTGTTATTTTTCATAAGTTTGCATGATTTGTTTACTCTGATGTTTTCTGCATTGGCATATTACGGCTAAAAAGGGGGAGTAATAATGGTGAGTTGAGAGCTGAAGCTTAATTGTGTTACTAATGGACCGATGAGTTCGAGGTGGAGTAAATGATGTGTGATGATGTGTGTGATGTTTTAACATATGTTTATATATTCATTTTATGCATTGTTTTATGTCATGTTCTCGATTTTTCTTGATTAATTTTGTTCCGCTTCCCTCTTTGATTTTGATTGTATGATTTTGCTTGTATGCTCAAATAATGTGTTAGCCAAAATTTGCCAAAGGGGGAGTTTCTTAGTGATGTGTTGGCAACAATTTTGGTAAAACATTCTGCTCAGAAAATGTTATGAAAGATTCTTTGATATGTGAGCAAAAATATGGTGCTAAAGAAGATGGACAAAAACTCAAGACCAAATGTCAAGAACAACTATCATGACATCATCAGGTCAGGTGAATTTGGAAGAAAAACACGAACAAAAGAGAGATTCACTCAAAGAAAATGAATACAATGTCATGAATGTGAAGGCTTTGGTCATATTAAAGCCGAATGCCCTACATACCTCTAGAGACAAAGGAAGGGTCTGACAGTATCTTGGTCTGATGAGGATTCTGAAAGTGACATTAAAGAGGAATCTTCTAAGTATGTGACTGATGGAAGAACAGAAAGAGCATCGCGAAACTATCTCTAAGCTGGAAAATGAAGTGTCTTTGCTGAAATATGAACTTGACAAAATGTCCAAGCCTTTCAGCATGTTGAACAGTGGATCTGACATAATGGATAAAATTCTCCAGGCAGTAAGAGTGGCAGGAGATATGAGTGGTCTAGGATTTAATTAAATAAAGGAACCTCCTTCAGACTTCACTCATATCCAGACTAAACCAAAGATGTTGAACCAAATGTCTCAACAACATGACAAAGGCAATCTCAAACAATCCAATAGAACATACCAACACCGGAGGTGTCATTATATGTGTCTTTGAAGTGGGTCTTCTAATTAGTGTTACTGTTTATCACTATATGTGATTGAGGGGGAGTGAGAGGGGTCTCATATCTAAGAGTGTCTTAGGTAGAAGATGAACGGGTAGAGATTAAGTGAGAAGTTGTAAACGAGGGAGTTTAGCTTCGAATTAATTCTATTTCATGGATTTCCTTCCTACCTTGGTAGCCTCCAGACATAGGTGTTGTTTTCACCAATCTGGGTTAACAATTACTTGTGTCAATTTTATTTTACAGCTTTTATTATTATGTTATACCTTGTTCAAGTTCTCAGATATTTGTGTCGTGACATCTCCTTCGACATCTTATAACTGACACCAGAATTTCAAAGGAGGGGGTTAATTTCATAATTTATGGTTTAGGCGTTACAACTATGGAGAAAAAGCGTGGTCGGCCAAAGAGAAATAAGGAGATTGCAACACCACCTGCAGTGATAAAAGTCTTTACACCACACACAAGAGGTCAATTTGAATACTTGGATGGGAATGAGCTGGGATAACCAACATCGCCCCCTAAATCAATGATACTTGAACCGATAGAGGAGGAGACTATCAATGACCTGGAAATACTAGAGAAAGGAGCATTTTTGGTCGATATTATTTGAGGAAACAAATTAACCACAAATGGCATTGATTTAGAGTATACACCTCTGATGGTCGTCAATCGTGAAATCAAGGTTATGATAGAAGAAAAAGATGTGATTTCGGAGAAGAAATATTGAGAAAATGCACTCATCATGTATGTGCTAGGAGGTGAACTAACCATGAATAAAGTGAATAACTTTATGATGAATGTCTGGAATTTTGCAGCTCTACCAAAATTATACTACAATGAAGAAGGCTACTTCATTATACGATTCGAGTTGAAAGAGGATAAGGATGTTATTTTAAAGAGGGTCCTATATGCTATCTTTGAAATGCAGATGTTTCTACACGAATGGAACCCTATTTTTTTATAGAAAGAAGATTCCATATGAGTTGTGCATATATGGGTTATGTTAACTCAACTGCTTCTCTAGTGAAACCTATGATGACCGATGAATTTACTACGAATAAGCTAACAATTATATATGTTCGAGTTCTGGTGGAAATTGACATAATTGTAGGTGTAAAGGATACTATTGTCATACAAGATCCAAATGGGAAGGATTTTTCTCAGAAAGTGGAATATGAGTGGCAAGCAATATTATGTAAGAAATATAAAAAAAATTGGTCATGACTGTGAGAAGGTAAAAAAGAACTAGGAAATCAAGCCTAATACGAAGCTTCAGCCAAAACTAAAACTAGAACAAGAGATAATTCAAGAGAAAAGTCACAAGGGACCCTGGACTGATGCTCCCAACAAACCTAGAGGCAAAGGTGTCACACTCTAAATTTCGTCCAATAATAATTCATTTACAAGTTATTATATCATTAAACTCATTTAGATATTCATTTTGAGTGATATTTGATCCTTGTTAGTTTGTACTAATTTTCTTGCATATCTCATCATAAAATTGCATGATTAGTCGTTCAAATCCATTACTAACCAAAGTCTTTCATTTCATTCCAATTTCATTTGCCTACTTCAAAACAAATATCCACTTTCATATCCATTTTATTATCCAATTACTAAACCCATTTACTTTTTCTTCAATTTATGTTTGTTTTTCTTTACTATTTTTTTTAATATATCTTGAAACTAAAAAATATATACATACATGTTTTTTTATTCAAAAACAATAACATTCTTTTTTAATTATTTCTCTCTTAAAATTATTTTTATTGAATATTGATTTATTTATCATTTAGTTGTAAACATATATATCACTCCCCATGAGATGTAATAGTTAGTAATTACTTTGTTATTGTATTATTATTCTTCGCATGCACAAACTAAAAATATTTCAAACTAATACTCAATCATGAGCCATTTTTTCAAACCTTGAGTCAACAAAGCTTTTAAGCGACACAACAACCACACATGGTGAACACACCATGCTTCCCCATTTAATTAATCTAATTACTTGATTAAACTTCGTTTAAATTTATTTTGTGCATGCACTTACACAATTTTAATTGTCTTATCATTTATGTGAGCCACCTTGTATGAGATTTTAATAATTCATTTACTTGTTTTATTTCATGCTAGTAATTATTCACAATTTCTCACTCCACACTTAATAATATCAATCAAACCTTTTTCATAATAAACCTTGGTCCAATGCCAAAATTATTTTCAAGACCTTTCATAATGAAATTCTTCAAACCTCGATCTAACGTCGAGTGCACTTTTGTTAAATAAATAAGGGTTTCATGTTTAGGGTAGTCACATTACTAAACTTTCGAGATTAATCGTACAAGTCACATGGCGTGTATTCAATTAAGAATTACCCGATTAAAATGTCTAAATAAAACATCACATTTTTTTCACAAAAGGACTAAATGGATTTGTTAGGTACCTACCTACTCTTTTCCTAAGAGTGCGGGTTCCAATAATATATTTGGGATTTCATAGCTCTTGTGTCCTAATAAAAGAAATGCAAACCCTTGAAACCTTTCCCACGTGCAAGACCTTTTTGAAATTTCACTCATAAGTGACTCACACATGACTAGCATAAATCACTTGAGATTTCTTTCGCTCAGACGCGAATCACTTAGTGATGTCTTATCGTCCACGTATGATTAAGCTCCTATTTTCTTAAATAAATTAAACCAACCAACAAAAATTCTTGTGCTTGTTTCAAAGTAGATCGATGAAGGGGAGGGTGTAAAAGATTCCAATTTTTTTAATTATGTATGTTATTTCCTTTTTTTCTTTTATATGAGGTAGAATATCCTTTAGATATTGCTAACACATGATGAGTTTTAATAGCTTGCTTTTCACCACTTCAACCATATATTTTATAGTCGATAAACCTAATGAATAAAACACACAATTATATATTAACAATTTCTTCTTCCTTTCTCTCCGTGTGTACTCTAAAATTCGTAAGATTCTATTCCAACTAATACTATTCTTCGCTTGTTATCTCAGGTTTGGAATTCAGATATTGTTAGAGATTCCCTAATATCCAAAATCTTTATCAATTGATATCATGGAACCTACGACCATGGTGTTTTCTCTGTCACCCTCTCAAAACAAAATCAAAGAATTCCTTGAAGAATGCTTTAACATGCTACAACTTCAACGTAACATCAACATGGATGAAATACGAAATATTATCCGACAACAAATGGACCAGGAATCTCCGACCTGCAATGTTAGACATGGTTCTAATAATAATCGCAACAATAATAAAAATTTGTATGCTACGAGGTGTAGCGGCAAAAGCTACGACTGTAAGCCATTTAATTGATTCAACTTGAAAAAATATTAATAAAGTCTCCATCGCGCTTTTATTTTATCCAAAGGACTAGGAAAAAAGAAAATAAAATCCTAAAAAGTTAGAGATCTAGATCCGGGGGTTAGTTATGCTAAGGGAAGGTGTTAGGCACCCAAAGCATCTACGGTACTTCGTAGGAACCTTTTTTGAAAATTTGTATATGTATGCTAAAAAAGGTATATGTACAAAATGGATGGTGGTGGTGAGAAAATAAATACTTTTTACAATTTTTTATTTGATGGATCTTCCAATGAGTTTCAGACCTACATACGAATAATGTGTTGTTTAAATCATAACCCATGTAGTTCGGGTAAAAAAGACTAAAATTGTGTGTTGGCTGATTTTAAGAAAATGGTTATTAAGAAGAAATCCACAAAGGGCTCAAAAATAATGAATGAGGTTATGTGTTTTTTAGTCTTGTAAAAAAATGGTCAAAGTACTGTTAAATGGATTAAAAGTTTATTAAGAAAATAAGTTTGAAAATGCATGGACCTAAGTCCAAGTTTCTTATGAAAGCGGTTCGAGTTAAAAAAATCGTTTGAAAAATAGGGAAGATTTTGAAAAATTGAAGAATATGGGAGGAGATGAAGAGGCTAACTTATGTACAAAAAGTAAAAGGTAAGGGTAAAGAAAGATATAACCGGGTGAGAAAATCAGTACTTGACATCAAGAAGCCAATACCATATTCCCATCCTTTGGATTACCACACAAGCAACTAATAACCAAACAAAAAACCCAAGCATCAGATAAAATCAATGCCTCAGATGAATTCACATCTCAAGAAAAATAGGCAGAGTAACAATTGTATTTGAAGGAAATCCACTCATGATTGCGTATAAATGGAATAACCTGCATACAAGATAACAAACCAAGCAAGACAGAATAACACCAAGATCATAGAAATCTCTGAGCTGAGGTAGAGGTCCTAATCCTAAGTCCAAAGGTCAAACTCCGAGCATAGGGATAGTATCCAAGTCCAATCAAAAGTCTTTTATGTTTAGGTTGAATTATTACGTATCTTGAAAAAAAAAAGAAAAATAAAGCTCAAATGAGCAAATTCAAAATAACAGGAAAATAAAATGCTCAAGTGAGCAAAGAGAATAAAGGCATAAAATAAAAGCATAAAGTAAAGTTAATTATTAATAAGGTTAACAAGATGACCATCTTAAAGCTTGTTCATGAAGACTTGCTAGAAGCTTGATTAAAATCATAGCGACCACACGACAAGTTGCAATTGCTTTTTGTCAAGTATATCATCGAAAAGTCAATTGTTAGTAAGGTTAGAAAGATTACCATCTTGAAGCTTGTCAAGTATATCATCGATTTTGGAACAATCAGAGGTCTCAACACTTGATCAAAGATGATTGATAATTTCAATTGGACAAAGTTGGTGAAAACTTTCCAAAAGCTTGATTAAAAAATCATAGCGACTACACGGAAAGTATCACGAGTGTTGAACCAAAATCAAAGCTCAAGTCATCTTTTGGGGCTTTTACTAAAATTTGAAGTTTATGCCACCAATTGATCACTTTTCTGATTTGGGATAAATGAGAAAAGTAATATGGAGAAAAATAACTAGTCCCAAAGTCAACAATGCATCAAATGAACTTATCTGACCTAACTTCGTCAAAATCAACCAACTATCTTAGTGGATTTGGTCGTGAGAAATATCAACACCCAAGTTCCATTGATGTTGAGGAGATTTATGACTCCAAATAAATCCAAAATCAACAAAGTAAAAAAATAAATAAAGTAATTAAAATTCTAATTAAAATATGGTTTGAAAATAGATTATTTAATTGGATTTTATTGATGAAATACATAATGGTATTCATATATCAAAATAAAATTCCATGAAAATTATCTAAGGTCAAACAAGGGTCACCGAAGTAAAATCAGAGAAGTACGTTTTCAGAGCTCTGAAACTGAACTTGGATAGCACGATTCAAGGCACCTCAAGGAACGATTCTTTTGTTAGCTTCAATGAAGTTCAAGGAAGAACAATGATCAATCAATTTCAAATTGGAAGGGCTTTAAGAGTGAAAACAAAGTTGCAGAAATGTGAGGTGTGGAGTGAGTTTGGCAGCGATTTTCTGGATCTCAAAGCTTGAGAAAATGAGTTAGGAATGGTCCTCTATTTATATAGAAGTAAATGGGCTCAAAAGGGAGGGTGAATGATGCAATTTGGAGCAGAATCGAGCACACACGTGTTCATGAAGGAAGCGTGACTTCAAGTGCTCAAAACTCAACCATTATTTGCATTTTGATGTGCTAATTAATCCTGGGAAGTTTCTAAAATGATTAGTCACGAAATCAAGGCTTAATTTATCTTAAAAAGTGAATTATAGCGTAAATGCACAAACTGGTGGTGAGCTCGAAATAGATTTTGGCACAAACTTTGCACTGAGGCCAAATCAAATTCTCTTGTGGATTTTCAAATCATCCTTGAGCCAAATGAAGTCTTCAAAGAGTATAAATCAATGAAAAAACAATCATCTCTAATGGTTACTTGAGTTGAGAGATATAGCCTTTAGGATTCGAGGAAAAACACTGAAACATCAGGCTAGGCCTTGGTCTAGCATGCCATGCCTTTTGAAAGTGACCTATAATGTTTTGCTTTCAAACATGGTCTTCCACTCAACATTTGCTCTTGGCCATCAAATATGATATGGAGTAGACCTCTAAAAGAGAATTTTGCATAAATAACCACTCAAAAACTCCAAAAATTGAGAGAGTTATGGTCTTGTGAAATTGATGGAAAATTGTGAAATGACCTATAATCTTTTGACTTCTTCAAGCAATTTCCAAACATCTTCAAGATTTAAAACACAAATGGTGATAAAATTCACCTCTTCAATATTATTTTTCAAAAATAATGGCATCGAGGTGATAAATGATCATCAAGATATGATCTCTTGAAGTTGATTAATCAGAAATTGAGAAGTCCATCAATAACTTGTTATCTTTTGACTTCTTAGGCAAATTTCAAAGCATTTTATCTTCTTACCAATTTAACTAAGTTGTATTAAACATTCTTAGGTTCCTTGTGGAGGAAGAATGAGCTCAAGGAGATAAGGAATGACCTAGTTAGGATCCTTTAAAATCATACAAGATGAATGAAGTATCAATCTAGAGAGCTTGCAATCAATGATCCTCAAAATAATATTTTCATCAATTAACATCTTTAAACCAAAGAATATACATGTTGGAAATCCTTTTAAGAGTCCAATGGTTTTGGAATCATCCAAAAACTTCATAAGATTACCAAGATATGGTCTTCAGAAGCCCAAAACCCTAATTCCATGATAGATGATCATGACATGGAAAATTCTTCAACTTTGATGATCTTCTTCACATATGCAGCACACAATAAAGATGAGAGAACATACTAGATTAAAAGAGAAGTCCTTAATGTGAATAAGAACTTCAAGACATTGAGAGTTGGGAAGAGAAGCCATGGAAATAAACAGATGAATCTATAGATCTCTTGAATAAGAATCATTGGCATTATCCATCTACATCACAATATTTAGATAGAAAATGATATACACATCATGATTAGCCAAGTATCAATCATTATACACAAAAGCATACACATTAAAGGTGCTCGGTGATCTCCCAAGGGCAAACCCAAAGATAAGAGAAGGAGATAGACCTAATTTGTGATATTTGTGCAATGCAATGACATGAGATATTAGAGAATATTAGGGGGGAAATTTGGGGTACAACATCTACCCTTATTTAAGTGTCTTCTATCCGGATATAAGAAGGAAACCTTCGCCTCGACGAGATAGAAGATACTTAAATATAAAGTAGGCCCTATTTTTGGCTCTAAGATGCTATGTAACGCTTAATGGTTATGCAATGCAACATGATGGTTCTCAAAGGGGACATAAGGCACCATTGGGGAATGGGAACTCAACTTTACTGGGGTAAGGCCCAAAGAAGAGATATAATAACATCAACTCAATATATGAGGAGGAAGAAAAAAGTAAATGGCAACAACGAACCATAGATAGACGCTAAACTATCTCCTCATAGAGGAGTTAGAAAAAACAAGTGGATTATGCCGACTTTCTAAAGATAGTAAACTACTAATTCCAAAGAAAACACCAAAAAACTTTTGATCAAGATTGGTTATGGACTAAGTTTCCCAAAAGTTCTAGCCTTTCACCAAGAACAGGTCTCAACTTCTTCTTTAACCAAGATATTTCATTTCGAGAGGGGTAACAAAAAAATCATTCAACAACGAGCTAAAATCTCTCCCATTGGAGCATTCAAACAAATCATCGATAAACTACCTCCCATAATTACGAGGCTACCGTTCACCAGAATAAATCTTTGACAAACTACCTACCATAATGACGAGGCTACCATTTATCGCTAAATTAAATCTTCAACAAACTACCTCCCATAATGACGAGGCTACCATTTATCGGTAAATCTTCGACAAACTACCTCCTATAATGACGAGGATACTATTTATCAAGAAATCAAATCTTCAACAAACTACCTCCCATAATGACGAGGCTACCATTTATCGGTAAATCAAATCTTCGACAAACTACCTCCTCTAATGATGAGGCTACCATTTATAGGTAAATCTTCGACAAACTAACTCCCATAATGACGAGGCTACTATTTATTGGTAAATCAAATCTTCAACAAACTACCTCCTATAACGACAAGGCTACCATTTATCGGTAAATCAAATCTTCGACAAACTACCTCTTATAATGACGAGGATACCATTTATCCGTTGATCATACATAAAATCTATTTCCCGGGCTAGGAGCAATAAAAGAAGACCGAGATAGGCTTACAAGCTGATAACCGGGAAGTAACTCGGCGAGACCCCAAGATCGGAGCCGGGTACTTGGGTCGGACACGCTAGTCGTATGTCCGCGGACTAACTGGGCTGACCCGGTAGTACCAGACCAAGTTAGTTTCAGTTATGGAACCCATTAGTAAACGAATACAAACCCTGCAATACTTATGGGTCGGTTAAGGACGTTACAAGTCATTAGTAATCGGTTACAAGTATTAATAGACAGTTACATCATCATGAACCTTAATGATGACTATATCATATAAAAAGGCCTTATGGCCATGAAAAAGGGATCTCTGATCCAAGATTCTCTCTAATTCCCTCAAGGCCTCTCTCTGCTACATGGGAGAGGCATCATACCTATGATCTAAGGGCTCCCGATTACGGAGTAAGATAAACCTATAGCTTAGAGCTCAATACTTGAGCCTCCGAATCGTTAAACGTACTTATATAGCTTTTCTTGCAAGAACATCGGTAAATCAAATATTCGACAAACTACCTTCCATAATGACGAGGCTAACATTTATCGGTAAATCAAATCTTCGATAAACTACCAATAAAAAACGAGAGATTCCCCGTCGGAGCATCGAAAAAAAATAAATTGAAATTAAAAGACCTACTGAGGAGTATCGGCTACTCAAATAAAGAGACCGCTAGCTGCTATTAGGAAAGATAAGATAGTAATAATATTGTTGGAGGATGAAAGCGGACTTCATGGGGAAAATCAAGTTCAATCCTGCTGAAGAGATAAAGTCTTCTTGTGCAAAATAAATGCACTCTCCATCTAGAACCTCCAGTCTAGGGAGAACATAATGATAATGCTTCCTAGATATCAGAATTCAAACCATGACCACGCTAGGGAAAGAGATTTGAATGAGCAAAGGGTCAAATAAGAGAGTTAAGACTCTATTCTTCCACGAGGGATAACTCAGTGGTTCAGATGAAAGGGTAAACACTTTAGGCTTAAGATTGACATTCTAATGGAGAGAGAATACATTAATGAATGCAAATAAGAAAATAATTATAATTCTTCTAGGAATGATGTATGTATGAATAATGAATGTGTGTGTATGTGTGTATAATGACAAAACAGACACACTACACCAGGGATAATCAGGTAGGGCCAACTTGGTAAGGACGACACTCGACCAAAGCTCATAACAAACCATCAAATTGAAGAATAACATCCTACTTCAAGGCTCAACTTCTCTTAGGAAGGAAACATGGCTTGAAAAACGGTTAAATCTCAATCACATAGCAACCAAACCCAAAAATGGCAGGGATGCAACAAACTTCTCTAGACTTCGCCGGGGATAAAAATGTCGCATGCACCAATATGCTTCAATAACCGGGACAATGGTTGTACATGTTTCTCTAGGAAGATTCAAGAAACTTCATAGGGATTCTGACTTTGCATTAGCACCTCATGTTTCAGAGAATTTATCTCGCGGACCCTATTGGAGAGAAATTGGGTCCTACTTCAAACATCATCAATCTCTTTTTGTTATTAGGACCATGCCATTCTATTCCTTTGATTCACATCTAAAGTAAACACAATTAATTGCAAAAAAGTTCACAAGTATATTCTACTGAATCTATTTGTTTTGAACTGTATTTTCAATAATAAAAGAATATTTTTATAAGTGGAATAAAATAAGATTGCAAAGAAATTGGATAAAGGCTAAAATTTTATTGATAGAAATTTAGCCTGCCAATAACATGACTCCATGGGTGATTACAAAGTTTTGAAAAATGGTAAATACATGGAAAATATACATCGAATAACAATGACCACTATCCTCCCTAACAAATATGGAATCCTGTATTGTAGGCTTCAGTTGAGGTGTGAAGAAGATCCATGCAGATCGTTGCTTCTTCGATCAAGTCTTGTTTGATGTAGTTACTTGCCGTAAAAGTCCCTAACTTTTTCCTAGACTGCCCTTGCGAGTTTTTAGTATACTGGGAAATTTATTTTGTTTATGTCTCTAACTTTTGCCTAGACCTCCCTTTCTGGTTTTCAGCCTACCGAGACGCTCATTTTTGCCTAAGCTTCCCTTTCGGGTATTCAACTTAGCGAGTTGTTACTTTATTTATTTAGGCAAAGTATTTCTGGACTACATTAGCATTCAAAGGACGTGGGAATTCCTTTCCATCCATAGTTTCTATAA
The DNA here is from genome assembly GCA_021764765.1 of Vicia sativa. Lineage (NCBI taxonomy): Eukaryota > Viridiplantae > Streptophyta > Magnoliopsida > Fabales > Fabaceae > Vicia > Vicia sativa. Next base: position 60,373,668 of record CM038793.1, on the reverse strand, counting down.
TGAATGCACCACTAGAGAAGGCTTTCTTGAAAACATATGGGCCTTCGAACTTGGGAGTCCACTTGACCCTAGAATCAGAGCTTAAAGACATGATCTTTTTAAGAACGAGTTCGCCTTCTCTGAATATACGAGGTTTGACCTTCTTATCAAAAGCTTTCTTTATTCTTTTCTGGTACAGATGACCATGACACAAAGCGATCATTCTCTTTTCCTCAATCAAATTCAGCTGACCAAACTGATTCTGAATCCATTCAGCATTTGACAATTCAGCTTCCATAATCACACGCAAAGATGGAATCTCAACTCCGATGACAATTCAACATAAATCTGACACTTATGGAACTTCTTCGCAAATTTGTAACAATCAGATTCCATGGTCCACAAATAGTAACATGCCCTTAGCATTTTCTTAGACATAGAGTTTCCATTGACATGGGTACCAAAAGAACCATCATGAATCTCATGCATTAACATGTCTGCTTCGTGTCTATCCATGCATCTGAGCAAGAACATATCATAATTTCTCCTGTATAACACACCCACATTAAAGAAAAAGCTATCAGCCAATCGCCTCAACGTCTTTTTGTCTTTGCTTGTCGCATCAACCGAATACTCTTGAGTCATTTGAAAGTGCTTGATTTCGTAATACCAGGGTTTATCATCCTTTATCACATCCATGGAAAATATGTAAGCCAATCTTCCTAGGAGCTCAATGGTGATCTTAGGTACATCATTCCATCAATTTACTTTGTACATGGAAGCCAAGGTTGCTATGGCATTTGCCATCTGATTTTCATCTCGAGGGATGTGGTAAAGCTCCACGTTATTGAAGAAAGGCAACAATCTCCTTACATAATCTTAGTAAGGGATTAAGCTAGGGTGAAGAGTCTCTCATTCTCTTTTAATCTGATTTATTACGAAAGCTGAATCAACTTATATATCAAGAATTTTGATTATGAGGTCCATGGCTTCTTCAAGACCCATGATACAAGCATCACATTCTGCTATATTATTCGTACAATCGAACATCAACCTTGTTATGAAAGGAATCTGAGATCCTTGAGGAGTAATGATTACAACACCAATTCCTTTTCCAACAGCATTCATAGCTCCATCAAACACCATTCCCCATCGGGATTCTGGGTCTGGACCTTGTTCAAGTAAAGGTTCATCACAATCCTTCATTTTCATATACATCACATGTTCATCAAGGATATCAAATCTAACAGATTGATCATCTTCAACTGGATGATGAGCCAGGTGTTGCACCCCAAATTTTACCCTGCTATTTTTCTACTTGCATTATATTTAAAATTAAAAAAAAACAGTCATTCACACATTGCATTTGCATCATTTCGTCGTATTTAAATTGACCAAAAGTTAGTTTAAATTGATGTTTGCATCGTTTTTAGTTGTAAAATACCTGTTATGTTACTTCATGCATTTTTACCTCTCTCTCTGTTTATTGTATTGATTTTTAAATTATTTATATGTCGGTGATATCGATATTTCGATTTTATAAACAGACTGTTAAAAGCAATTCGATACTGTGCGAAAATTAGCGGAGAAAATATTTCAAGTTTTCATTTTTTACTCACTGCATTATGAATCTACGTGTCGCGTAGATCATGAAAATGTGTTCTACCTAATTTTTCGATACATTTTTGAGTCTCGTTTTTAACCGTAAACGTTTTAAAATCGGGTATTCTTTATTATCATTTTATTTTAATTTTAACCATTTCAATAATTTTTCTTTAATTTATAAGACCCGTAATTTATTTTAATATGCTCATATTATTTTTTCGGATAATTTATTGTCCGAACTTTTACCATTTTTAACAATTTTAAGTGTAAATTTTTATCTAAAAAAAAAATCAAACAAAAATATTTTTGGGCTTGTCATTTTTTACCCAACCCATTTTGTGGCCCATTTTATGTAGAGGGCATTTTAGGCATTTTAAAAAAAATTGTTTAACCTAATTTTGTGGTATATATATGTATGTTATGATTGAGACAAGGGGGATCCAAATTGAGAAGAGAAAAACACGGAGGCGGAAAACAAAAGCAAAGTTATAAAAAAAAGGGTAACTCATTTTCTGGATTCCTCCACGGTTCCGTTCAAAACCAAAAACAGAGAAACAAGTTTGGTTCTTACACACTCCCCGCTATCTTCTTCATTCTCCCACCCGCCGTTTCCCTTTCCGGTCCCAACAGCCTCCGCCGCTCACCTACAGTTCCATCCATACTCCCTATTTTCGTTACCCATCACCTTATCCCTCTCTTCAATCCAACATCCTTCCACTGTTCCCTCTCATTCACTCCGGCCAACTCTCCGTTTCACTCTCTCCATAGCCGCTGCTCCATTCACCGAACCAGCTCCCTCCGTTCCCACCGTAAACCCTCTCTTTCCCTCTGAAACCCTCCATTAACCACCATCACCCCTGTTTCCATCGCCGGTTTCCTCGCTACACCCCACTGTTCCCCTGTTCACACCGTCGTTCCCTCCGTTTCTCACCCAATACCGCCGCTGTCCCTTTCCAATCGCCGGACGACCCTCACCTTCTCACTTCCACTGCCTCGCTGTTCACGCCTGTTCATGAACCATCCAGCCCTCACCGTTCCAACAGACTTCCTTCACCAAACAGAACCTTCGTCCTACTCCTTCATCAGTTTCCGTCCAACTTCCTTCAATCTGTCGTCGCCTTCCGTTCTGCAAACAACAACAACCTCCGTGCGGTACAGCTTGCTCTGTTTAGTCACTCTGCTGCCAACTCCGATTGAGGTAAATCTGAATCGCTTTTCATCTTCTTTGTTTAGTTAAAAGTCCTACTGTTTTTTTGTTTGTATTTTTATGTGGAATTGACTGATTTAAGCCGTTATGATACAAATCGATTTCATATTTTATGGCATGAGTATAAGGTTTCAACATTGCATTTGGTTTGAAAACCTTATGATATGCAACTGATCTGATATTTTGAATCTGTGTTGAGACCGTGACAGCTGCTTGCCTTATGTTTATTTGTTCTCATTAACTACAAAGTCTGAGTTGTAATGATCCCTATGATAATAGCAAGTCTAACTGTTATGCTATCGACTTCGATGTATGCTTGAATTTTTTTCCAGTAATAATGTTTTTTATATTTGTGCTATTTATGATGATTCCCGAATAATGTGAGTTTGTGGTTGTACTAACATGTTAGTTTGCGTCCATTTGTTAGGTTTCGATGACGGTTTAATCATTAGACCGCGTTACTCGCGTGTAATTTTAACCGAGAGACCATTGAAATACCGTGTATTATGTCATCCTCATGTCTTTTAATTTCGGTTGGATTTGATAAGAGAATCCTATTTCGGTTTCGATGAGGGCTTGATATTGAGGTCACGTTTATCCGCATACGATTTAGCCGAGAAACCATTAAGATATTGCATCTTTTCTCATTTTTTTTTATTTCGATTGAAGTTCGTGAGTAAAAAAATGTATTTTGTTTTAGTTTCGATGATGGTTTGATGATTGGCCGCGTTTAATCGTGTGCGAATCTAACCGAGAAGCTACAGGGCAGCCTTGTACCCGTTCTTTCTTTAGGCGAATTCGATATGAATGTGGGTTTCGGCACCACTTCTGGTTGATGGTTGTAACGGTATAGCTTCGATGATGGTTTAGTATTGATACCGTGCTTATTCACGAATAATACAACCGAGAAACTCATGGGGCAGCAAGTTTGTTTTCCCTTTGTTGTTGAATTTGCTTAAGTTAGAAGCTTTTAATAAATCGAGTCGACATTAAAGTATTAATTTACGCTTAAGTAGTGGCTGTCCGGACTTTGCTTCAATCAATTAATTTCGAATTCGAATTTTAGTTTTATTTCATGTGCATAAGTGCTGCCCGGTTTTGATTCATGTGGTTTAAATGTGTTTAGAACTCGTTTTTTCCATGATTCGACTTTGGATTAATTAATAACTTTTGCACGGCTTCTTTGGTTCCAATTACAATCTGTTGCTTATCCGTATACATAGTTCATGTTAATTACATTTTTGATTTTATTCCTTCGTTACTAACCATGTTTTGATTCGATGCGATTTTATGTTCATTTTATTTCACACTATGCTACTAACGTACCTGTTATTTGTGAAGATATCCGAGGATGGTTCAAGCATACATTCTATACTGTCGCATCTACATACATTTTTATATACTCTTGTTCATATTACTATTTTTATTTAATGTTTAATATTTAGTATTGTACATACAATATACTTGCATTTTTATTTTATTTTATATTTCATACTGTAAATATGATTATACATAGTATTTTTATTATTATATTTAGTACTGTAAATATATATAATTATACTTATTACTTTTTTTTCATACCGTACTATATTCATTTATAAATAAAATTATACTGTAATATATTGGTTGCCTTATTGGCATTAGTTTCTATAATCTATTCTATATAATAAAACAAAATACAATAATCGATATTTAAGTTTCACCGTAGTTAATTTATGTTTGTATGCTTCTAACATAATCAATTTACCGTTTTCTTTTTAATTTCAATTTATCCCCATTCGAAAAATTGTATCCCAATCCCCTTGTGTGTTGTAATTAATTTACCGCTTTCTATTTTATTTTACCGTTTAATCCCCATTTATAATTCATGTATCCCTCTCCCAAGAACAAATCTTATAATAATTATCTAGTGCACATTTATTTTATTTTATTTAACTGTCACTTACACAAAACCAAAAAAATATTTTTTAAACTAATAATTCGTAAATCATTTTTAACCCGTAAGTCGACAAAGCTACGAAGCGTCGCGATAACCACACATGCACACATGTACGCTTGATCCTGGGCCTTCTTAAAGTGAGCCTATTTCAATCAATTGTCCCAATTGGTCGTCTTAGTAGACTAGCCCACTTTGCTAGTACACATGTAATTTAAATATTTTATACTTAGGTTGGCCACCTTGTATGGGCTTTGTCGATTTTACTTGTGATTTACAATTATCTCGATCCTATTCTTTCTCCATTCACCGAGCATTTAAAACACTTTCAATAAAATTTGACCCAACGTCGAGTCTTCTTCTCAAACCTCGATCCAGCGTCGAGTTATTTTCAAAAATGAATTTCCAAAACAAAAAACATGGTGCTATGGTATTTAAGTAAATCGTTAGAGGATATCCCGACGATTTAATAAAAATGTAAAGTATTTGGGCCATTAGAGGGTAACCCAATGACTTAAATACTTTATTCCATACACTTAATAAAAGTGAACTTTGTTTCACCTCACTCTTTTCATAATAAAGATTTTGGATGAGAGATGATCGGTTGACCTCAATCACCAATCTCGAGTATTGAATCGTTAGAGGATAACCCAACGTTTTGGTACTTGTCATCCACAATTTAAAATCAATTCCAACACATTCAATATCTTTTGTGCGCTCTAAGCACCATTTACCTTTAAAACCTTTTTTCAAGATTAGACATGATTCATTTATAATTGAGATGCTTCTTCCTCTATTCCCAAGGTTTTCGACTTCTCCACTTGAGTACTAGAGGTGTTCTCAAACCCTCCCTCATGTTGGTGCGTAGTCCTTTATTATTCATCACACCTTGTGGACGTTAGACGAGTCTTCTCCTTTAAAAATGACGACTTGTCTTTTCATTTAAAATCAATCAACAAACAATCATTTTCTAGAGGAACTACGGAGTTTTGACTTTCCCATTGCACGAGGGAGTACGTAGGCACGCGGTTTCAAAACCGTGTCAAACTCAAAAATAATAAAAACATTTCTTCTCTCTCTTTCTCTTTTCAAAACTTAGAAGATCGTAAAATTTCCACACTAACACACAACCACATTTTGAACTAAATGGGTACCATCGAGTACGATGGATGTAAGGGGTGCTAATACCTTCCCCTTGCATAACCAACTCCCGAACCTATATCTCTTAATTTCGTAGACCGTCTTATCCTTTTCTTTTGTGGGTTTTATCTATATTTCCCCGTTCTTCTTTTAGAACAAATAAAATTAGGTGGCGATTTCATTGTTGTTTTGAAAATTCATAAAAATTGATTTTTTGAAAAAAAACGAGTTACTTCAGCTGGCGACTCCACTGGGGACTTTTTTTCTCAAGCGAGTTAACCCTAGTTTAGTTCATTGTATGGTTGTCTGTTTATCATTTTATTTTACTTTCATCTTTGTACTTTATATTATGTTTATGTTTCAGTTATTTATTTTTTCTATGCTTATCTATTGTGTGGGAATTCTTGATGGGATTATTGATGCATAGATAAGCCCACTACCCAGGCTTCTAGGTCACATTTTTAGGAATATAGGGGTTGCGTAGCCTAGGTCCACCTGACTCCATTGTCTTGTTGGCGCGAAGCGAAGACTCCGGCTTAGAGTTGGTTGTTTTAAGGAGGTTGTTGGCCCGCGATAGCGCAGGACATCAATCTTTGGACAAATGACCTATAACTCTAAGTTTGTTCATGTTGTCCTAACCCGAGACCAAACGCTCAAATTTTGGATTTCGAGCATCCCGTTAAGAGCCGTTTCTTGGGGTATACTTTTACAAATACTATCGCCACGTAGGCCTCTCGCGCGATGATAGTGTTTGTTAAAAGGGGATCTGAGACTCCGAGAAACACTTAGCAGAAGACCTTAGAACCATCCCATGGGGAATTTGGGTAGAAAGCTTAGAGCCATCCTATAATAGGAGCCCACCTAAATAAGTTGTTATGATTACCTGTATCATTCATGTCTTACATCTCTATGAACATGGTGCTATCATCATGTTGCATTCCATTTTATATATGTAACATTGCATTTCATCACATCTTTTTCATTGATGACATTACATTTCATTGCATCCATCTGCATATTTCATGCATACATTCAAGTTGTCAAAAGCACTCATTTCGTCTATCTCCATTCTCAGTTGGTTGTCTGTTGTCAAACTGATTCCTCAACATTTTTGGATTTGAAGCATGGTTCAGAAAACTATGGAAGAATTTCAACGAGACCAAGAGCTATCAAGAGATGGGATCAACCAGCTGATGGGTCAGAATATCTCAAGTTACCTCGTAAAGCCAGTGTTTCAGACAGGACAGCTCATCCTTGTAGCTGATTAGTCACTAGGCCATGTTTCTTTCTGTTTGCATTTTCCCTTGTTTATGTTAAATTGTCGCTTGAAAATTTTGTTTGTAATTTCATGTTAATTTTAATGAAATGAGCATTGCACTCTTTTGATTCAAATAATTTTTGTTTGCTGCTTTCTTTTCAAATATATAGTTTCCCTGTTTAATTTCTTTACCGAACTTTTGTTTTTGCAAAGATTGGAGGGAGGATGATAAAAACAAGATACCCATAATTGATGTTGGTATGCTTTCGAATAAAACTTTGCTGATGATATACAGGCATTTTTTCAATTCCCAAACACTGGAGAAATAAGGAAGTTAATCCCTCGTCAACCCCTTCGAGCCTAGAAGTTGGAGTTTCTTTCTATACGAAAACCCCACAATTTTAACCTGGGGCAGGGTAGTTCTCAGTTAATTCTGAAGTGCATTTATTCAAGACGCCTTTCAACAAAGGTTGTATTCAATCAAGCTTCCTTCACACACATCAAGAAGTGTCGAAGATGTCATACAAGTAAAAGTGATGATGATGGTTCCCCGTAATCATGAAAGTCAAGCAGTCACTGTCTTTTAAAAAAATATATCAAAAGAAAAAAAGCCGCTAAGTTAAAATTAAAAAGCAACTTAGGCAAAAAATTGGGGCATCCCGCTTACCGTAATCTTAAGTGGAACGGTTTAAGCAAAAGTTAGGGATGACAAAATTCAAAAAAGAGTTGACCAAAGTCCTCAAACAACAAAATGTTGCAAAAAAGAAGTGACCGTTATCTCAAGAATGTATCAGCTTTTGAGCCATCATCATTTCCATCAGTGTACAATCCAAAATCAATTGGAACTAAAATGCACAATCTGAGTTAACTGAGCGTAGGACTGAAGAACATCACGAAGATTGGGTTGGGTACAAATATATTTTGAGCCTTTATCCTTTATTTCTTAAACCGTGAACCAGACCACGTTACAACCCTCAAAAGACCTAATTGAAGCCAGGTTTCTTTTGAAAGTATACTACAACAAGGTTGCGTAATATGACTCTTAAGATCTTTTGCAAATCAATTGTCTTGGTATATCCATACCTTTGTTTTCTTTTTCACTTTTAAATGTTTAAACCACTGTGTTTTAACCAGTGATCCATTTTCTATACAGCAATTACATCATTCCAAAAATGATTTTTATTTCAAAACTTGTGCATGAACTTTACATTAAATTTACCATGTTTGAATAAACAATTTTTGCTTGTAAACAAGTTTTCATCATCTAGGAAGTCCAAACTATTAGGAAACTTGGTCAGTGATCCTAATCAGGGGCAAGTATCTTTCAGATCCTGTTGTGAATCAGTTCAGGATTTGTTGCTCAGTGCAAGTCATTATCAGAATTGTTTTAATCAGAAGAGCATTTTCAAGACTTATACCGGGGCACTCCTTTCCCCTCAGTCATTTCAAGAGTTGAAGCCATGATCGGTTTATCCTCAACAATCAGCTAATCTGGGGAAATCCTTAAGCAGCGTTGCAGTCCTTCCTCCAAGGATCATCATTTCAATACAATTCGCAAGTGTGTTATAAGTGTTTCTCAAGACATTTTGTCTCTAAGCAGAGTTGGTAGTGTTCTCCGTGTTGAGGAATCAGAGTTCCCATCTTACCTCCACAAATGAGTCAATCTCCATTGTCATAAACGTCTGCATTATATACTACATGCATAGATCATTCATATATCATGCATCACAAAATTCATATATCATGCATAGCAAGAGTGTTTTATCCTCATTTTCATTTCCCGAGGTCTTATTGCAGTCAATATCTTACCTTGTGGTCAAAATCCAACTTACTTGGTACCTACCAAAGGTTTCTCTGATGTAGCTTCAGATCTGTTTAAAATCTGATTGTCTTTTCTAGTTTATTTCTCTGATGTAGCTTCAGATCTGTTTAAAATCTGATTGTCTTTTGCAGTTTATTTCTCTAATGTAGCTTCAGATCTGTTTAAAATCTGATTGTCTTTTCCAGTTTATTTCCCTGATGTAGCTTTAGCTCTGTTTAAAATTTGATTGTCTTTTCCAGTTTATCTCCCTGATGTAGCTTCAGATCTGTTTAAAATCTGATTGTCTTTTCCAGTTTATCTCTCGGATGTAGCTTCAGATCTGTTTAAAATCTGATTGTCTTTTCCAGTTTATTTTCTCTGATGTAGCTTCAGATCTATGTAAAATCTGATTGTCTTTTCCAGTTTATTTCTCTGATGTAGCTTCAGATCTATGTAAAATCTGATTGTCTACCACAAATTTCTAGTTTCAAAGTCTCCCAATAATTACCACAAATTACCATAGAGTCTGTCTCATATCATACATCATTCAAAAATATGTCAAAAAATTGCATTCAAAGACTTTTCTCATTATATTTTATTCACGCACACCATTGCATCTCGTGGCAAAATTTTGGGTTTTGATATTTAACTATCTCCCATCGCGATAATATGAAGCTTGATCATCTTCATATCATTTGGTCGAAGATATTTAAATAGGGCAATTTGCACCCCAAATTTTACCGCTATTTTTCTACTTGCATTATATTTAAAATTAAAAACATATTCACACATTGCATTTGCATCATTTCGTCGTATTTAAATTGACCAAAAGTTAGTTTAAATTGATGTTTGCATCGTTTTATTTGTAAAATACTGTTATGTTACTTCATGCATTTTACCTCTCTCTCTTATTGTATTGATTTTTAAATTATTTATATGTCGGTGATATCGATATTTCGATTTTATAAGCAATCGTTAAAAGCAATTCGACATCTGCGAAAATTAGCGGAGAAAATATTTCAAGTTTTCATTTTTACTCATCGCTTTATGAATCTACGTGTCGCGTAGATCATGAAAATGTGTTCTCCTAATTTTTCGATACATTTTGAGTCTCGCTTTTAACCGTAAACGCTTTAAAATCGGGTATTCTTTATTATCATTTTATTTTAATTTTAACCATTTCAATAATTTTTCTTTAATTTATAAGACCCGTAATTTATTTTAATATGCTCATATTATTTTTTCGGATAATTTATTGTCCGAACTTTTACCATTTTTAACAATTTTAAGTGTAAATTTTTATCTAAAAAAAAAATCAAACAAAAATATTTTTGGGCTTGTCATTTTTTACCCAACCCATTTTGTGGCCCATTTTATGTAGAGGGCATTTTAGGCATTTTAAAAAAAATTGTTTAACCTAATTTTGTGGTATATATATGTATGTTATGATTGAGACAAGGGGGATCCAAATTGAGAAGAGAAAAACACGGAGGCGGAAAACAAAAGCAAAGTTATAAAAAAAAGGGTAACTCATTTTCTGGATTCCTCCACGGTTCCGTTCAAAAACCAAAATAACAGAGAAACAAGTTTGGTTCTTACACACTCCCTGCTATCTTCTTCATTCTCCCACCGCTTCCCTTTCCGTCCCACCGGCCACCTTTCCATCCATACTCCCTATTTTCGTTACCCATCACCTTATCCCTCTCTTCAATCCAACATCCTTCCACTTTTCCCTCTCATTCACTCTGGCCAACTCTCCGTTTCACTCTCTCCATAGCCGCTGCTCCATTCACCGAACCAGCTCCCTTCGTTCCCACCGTAAACCCTCTCTTTCCCTCTGAAACCCTCCATTAACCACCATCACCCCTGTTTCCATCGCCGGTTTCCTCGCTACACCCCACCGTTCCCCTGTTCACACCGTCGTTCCCTCCGTTTCTCACCCAATACCGCCGCTGTCCCTTTCCAATCGTCGGACGACCCTCACCTTCTCACTTCCACTGCCGTAACCTGCTGCCTTCCGCTGTTCCGTCACGCTCTGTTCCGCGAACCATCCAGCCCTCGCCGTTCCAACAGACTTCCTTCACCAAACAGAACCTTCGTCTTGCTCCTTCATCAGTTTCCGTCCAACTTCCTTCAATCTGTCGTCGCCTTCCGTTCTGCAAACAACAACAACCTCCGTGCGGTACAGCTTGCTCTGTTCAGTCACTCCGCTGCCGACTCCGATTGAGGTAAATCTGAATCGCTTTTCATCTTCTTTGTTTAGTTAAAAGTCCTACTATTTTTTTGTTTGTATTTTTATGTGGAATCTGACTGATTTAAGCCGTTATGATACAAATCGATTTCATATTTTATGGCATGAGTATAAGGTTTCAACATTGCATTTGGTTTGAAAACCTTATGATATGCAACTGATTTGATATTTTGAATCTGTGTTGAGACCGTGACAGCTGCTTGCCTTATGTTTATTTGTTCTCATTAACTACAAAGTCTGAGTTGTAATGATCCCTATGATAATAGCAAGTCTAACTGTTATGCTGTCGATTTCGATGTATGCTTGAATTTTTTTTCAGTAATAATGTTTTTTATATTTGTGCTATTTATGATGATTCCCGAATAATGTGAGTTTGTGTTTGTACTAACATGTTAGTTTGCGTCCATTTGTTAGGTTTCGATGACGGTTTAATCATTAGACCGCGTTACTCGCGTGTAATTTTAACCGAGAGACCATTGAAATATCGTGTATTATGTCATCCTCATTTCTTTTAATTTCGGTTGGATTTGATAAGAGAATCCTATTTCGGTTTCGATGAGGGCTTGATATTGAGGTCACGTTTATCCGCGTACGATTTAGCCGAGAAACCATTAAGATATTGCATCTTTTCTCTTTTTTTTTTATTTCGATTGAAGTTCGTGAGTAAAAAAATGTATTTTGTTTTAGTTTCGATGATGGTTTGATGATTGGCCGCGTTTAATCGTGTGCGAATCTAATCGAGAAGCTACGGGGCAGCCTTGTACCCGCTCTTTCTTTAGGCGAATTCGATATGAATGTGGGTTTCGGCACCACTTCTGGTTGATGGTTGTAACGGTATAGCTTCGATGATGGTTTAGTATTGATACCGTGCTTATTCACGAATAATACAACCGAGAAACTCATGGGGCAGCAAGTTTGTTTTCCCTTTGTTGTTGAATTTGCTTAAGTTAGAAGCTTTTAATAAATCGAGTCGACATTAAAGTATTAATTTACGATTAAGTAGTGGCTGTCCGGACTTTGCTTCAATCAATTAATTTCGAATTCGAATTTTAGTTTTATTTCATGTGCATAAGTGCTGCCCGGTTTTGATTCATGTGGTTTAAATGTGTTTAGAACTCGTTTTTTCCATGATTCGACTTTGGATTAATTAATAACTTGTGCACGGCTTCTTTGGTTCCAATTACAATCTGTTGCTTATCCGTATACATAGTTCATGTTAATTACATTTTTGATTTTATTCCTTCGTTACTAACCATGTTTTGATTCGATGCGATTTTATGTTCATTTTATTTCACACTATGCTACTAACGTACCTGTTAGTTGTGAAGATATCCGAGGATGGTTCAAGCATACATTCTATACTGTCGCATCTACATACATTTTTATATACTCTTGTTCATATTACTATTTTTATTTAATGTTTAATATTTAGTATTGTACATACAATATACTTGCATTTTTATTTTATTTTATATTTCATACTGTAAATATGATTATACATAGTATTTTTATTATTATATTTAGTACTGTAAATATATATAATTATACTTATTACTTTTTTTTCATACCGTACTATATTCATTTATAAATAAAATTATACTGTAATATATTGGTTGCCTTATTGGCATTAGTTTCTATAATCTATTCTATATAATAAAACAAAATACAATAATCGATATTTAAGTTTCACCGTAGTTAATTTATGTTTGTATGCTTCTAACATAATCAATTTACCGTTTTCTTTTTAATTTCAATTTATCCCCATTCGAAAAATTGTATCCCAATCCCCTTGTTGTGTTGTAATTAATTTACCGCTTTCTATTTTATTTTACCGTTTAATCCCCATTTATAATTCATGTATCCCTCTCCCAAGAACAAATCTTATAATAATTATCTAGTGCACATTTATTTTATTTAATTTAACTGTCACTTACACAAAACCAAAAAAATCTTTTTTAGACTAATAATTCGTAAATCATTTTTAACCCGTAAGTCGACAAAGCTACGAAGCGTCGCGATAACCACACATGCACACATGTACGCTTGATCCTGGGCCTTCTTACAGTGAGCCTATTTCGATCAATTGTCCCAATTGGTCGTCTTAGTAGACTAGCCCACTTTGCTAGTACACATGTAATTTAATTATTTTATACTTAGGTTGGCCACCTTGTATGGGCTTTGTCGATTTTACTTGTGATTTACAATTATCTCGATCCTATTCTTTCTCCATTCACCGAGCATTTAAAACACTTTCAATAAAATTCGACCCAACGTCGAGTCTTCTTCTCAAACCTCGATCCAGCGTCGAGTTATTTTCAAAAATGAATTTCCAAAACAAAAAACATGGTGCTATTGTATTTAAGTAAATCGTTAGAGGATATCCCGACGATTTAATTAAAATGTAAAGTATTTGGGCCATTAGAGGGTAACCCAATGACTTAAATACTTTATTCCATACACTTAATAAAAGTGAACTTTGTTTCACCTCACTCTTTTCATAATAAAGATTTTGGATGAGAGATGATCGGTTGACCTCAATCACCAATCTCGAGTATTGAATCGTTAGAGGATAACCCAACGTTTTGGTACTTGTCATCCACAATTTAAAATCAATTCCAACACATTCAATATCTTTTGTGCGCTCTAAGCACCATTTACCTTTAAAACCTTTTTTTCAAGATTAGACATGATTCATTTATAATTGAGATGCTTCTTCCTCTATTCCCAAGGTTTTCGACTTCTCCACTTGAGTACTAGAGGTGTTCTCAAACCCTCCCTCATGTTGGTGCGTAGTCCTTTATTATTCATCACACCTTGTGGACGTTAGACGAGTCTTCTCCTTTAAAAATGACGACTTGTCTTTTCATTTAAAATCAATCAACAAACAATCATTTTCTAGAGGAACTACGGAGTTTTGACTTTCCCATTGCACGAGGGAGTACGTAGGCACGCGGTTTCAAAACCGTGTCAAACTCAAAAATAATAAAAACATTTCTTCTCTCTCTTTCTCTTTTAAAAACTTAAAAGATCGTAAAATTTCCACACTAACACACAACCACATTTTGAACTAAATGGGTACCATCGAGTACGATGGATGTAAGGGGTGCTAATACCTTCCCCTTGCATAACCAACTCCCGAACCTATATCTCTTAATTTCGTAGACCGTCTTATCCTTTTCTTTTGTGGGTTTTATCTATATTTCCCCGTTCTTCTTTTAGAACAAATAAAATTAGGTAGCGATTTCATTGTTGTTTTGAAAATTCATAAAAATTGATTTTTTGAAAAAAAACGAGTTACTTCACCAGGTATTCATCTAGTACACTACTTTTGATAGCTTTCTGGGCACGATATTCAATATCATATTCAGATAACAACATCTGCCAACGAGAAATTATTCCTGGGCGAGTAGGCTTTTCAAAGATGTAATTGATTGGATCCATTCGAGAAATCCACCAAGTAGTATGGTTCAACATATATTGTCGCAGATGCTTCGCAGCCCAGGCTAAAGCACAACAAGTCTTTTCAAACATAGAATACCGTGACTCACAATCGGTGAACTTCTTGCTCAGATAATAAATTGCATATTCTTTTCTTCCTGTTTCATCTTGCTGTCCCAAAATACAACCCATGGAGATATCCAACACAGTCAGATATAGAACCAGTGGTCTTCCTTCAATATGAGGGAGCAAAATAAGAGGATCGCGTAAATACTCTTTAACACTTTCAAATGCCCTTCGACAATCATTCATCCATACAAAACCTTGATCTTTCTTCAACATCCAGAAGATTGGTTCCCATGTTGAAGTCATATGGGAAATGAACTTGGAGATGTAATTCAAACGTCCAAGGATGCCTCCGACTTACTTTTCAGTTCTTGGCGTAGGTATCCCTTGAATTTCCCTAACTGTATCAGGATCAACTTCAATTCCTTTGTGGATGACCATGAAAACCAACAATTTCCCAGATTGGACACCAAATGTACATTTATTAGGATTCAAGCAGAGACGATACTTCCTCAAACGCTGAAACAATTTCAGCAAGTCTTCCCAATGATCTTCCTCAGTTTGGGACTTAGCAATCATATCATCAACATACACTTCAATTTCTTTATGCATCAGATCATGGAATAGGGTTGTCATGGCCCCTTGGTACGTTGCACCAGCGTTCTTCAACCTAAAAGGCATCACTCTGTAATAGAATGTTCACCACGGTGTGATAAACGTTGTTTTTTCCATGTCCTCAAGAGTCATCTTAATTTGTTTGTATTCGAAAAATCCATCCATGAATGAGATCACTTTGCACTTTGTTGTGCTGTCCACCAACAAATCGATGTGTGGCAAAGGAAAATATCTTTTGAACTAGCTTTGTTCCGATATCGGTAATCAACACACATGCATACCTTTTCATCTTTCTTTGGTACTGGCACAATATTGGCAATCCACTGAGGATAGACTGATGTCACAAGGAAACTTGTGTCAATCTACTTTAAAACTTCATCTTTAATCTTTATTACTATATCAGGATGAGTTCTTCTCAATTTTTGCTTGATTGGTGGACACTCGGGCTTCAACGACAAGTGATGCTCCACAATATCAGTATCTAATACTGGCATATCTTGATACGACCAAGAAAATATATCCACATATTCCTTCAACATTTCAATCAAAAAACTCTTCACCTTAGGATGCAATTATGCTCCGATCTTGAACTCTTTCACATCTTTGTCGGAACCCAAGTTAACAGCCTCCAACGACTCTTTTTATGGGTGAATGGTGTTTTCCTCGCGCTCAAGAAACTTTGAAACCTCTTCAGGGATCTCATGAAATTCCTATTCTTCGGCCATAAAAACAAGATGTTCAAAGTTGGATGAGGGTGCAGGGTCATTATTTTTAACAATTTTATCAATTAATCTGTACATATGATTATGATTGATTTTAGAAACTGACACATGTGACAAGTCATTATGCATATTCATTTCAGTTATTATTTATTGTGAAAGGTTTTTTCTTAATACCATTTTTCAAGAAAAACAGAAATTAAAAGACACAATTTGGAATGAAAAACAAACTTTTATTAATGATGTTAAACTTCAAAATAACATAGTTTTCCCATACAACATCACTTTCACCTTGGGCAGAGTGAAAGAATTGTTATTTGAAAATTTAAACAAAAAAAAGGGAATTACTTTGAAATGTGAATGCAAGTAGGAATATCAATATAAGTCCAATTACGAACTCTGGCTCCATGCATCACAAAGTTGGGCATTTCCCGCTCTAGTTCATCTTCAACAATGGCATTAACTCCTGTAACTGTATGATCGAGATAGCCAGCATTTCAAAAAACATCTTGATATTTTCCAAAATCAGACTTTGGCTTGAGCACCTCCCTCATATTCTTCATGGAAAACCCTAAGCCGACACTATTCTCCAACCACGCTTGAGCAGTCAGTAGGTTAATTGTTCCTTTGTAAACAACAATATCATCTTTTGTGTCATAAATATCTTCTAAGGGTGGCAAGGAAACCTGAAACATCTCAGCCTTTTTCTTCAAAGTTAGGAGATCATCTCTTAAAGTAGCAGAAGCCCAAGGTTTTTCTTCACAATTAGGGCAACAACAATGACTAAAGTCAGTAAACCCTTTTTAATGCAATTCTCATGTATCTCCACATGAGTTACTATGTTGAGCTCTACAATAACGAGTTGTTTGATGTACCTAACATATGCTTTTGAAGGGATCATAACACCATCATCAACAATCACAAATTCATCAATAGATACACCTTCATTGTTAGGTGGAACCTCATCTGAAGAAGAGGAAATAACAGTAGCTGCATTTTCATCACTACATTCAGATTTCTCAACAGGGAGATAGTCATCAGTAGAAGTATATTCATCATCAATTTCTTCAAACAATTCCTCAATCATATTAATGTCATTGTTGAAACCAACTCTACTTTCTAAAATTTGAATGGTGCCTTCATCAATCAGTCATTGGATTCCTCTTCTAACAAGTCCACAACCACGATGATCTCTACTAAATATGGGACAATCACTATAATTGTGCGCTTCTTGACCTTCAAGAAGCAAAATGCAGCATGCAAATTTACCATATCAACATTTGTTTCATTCACATCACAAATTTGAATTTCTCTAGGAGGGCCATAAACGGCATTCACTTCAGTCACAAGCTCATATTTCGACCTGATAATTTGAACAAGGTTCTTGTCCATCATCACTCTTTATCTCATCACAACCATAAGTATCCTCACTGCACACATTACAAGTAGCATGATCATGAATACAATAACAAACTTTACAGAGAGAGACATGCATCTTTACGAGATCTCCAATGATCAAATTCACATCATAAACCTATTTTCTCCGTCAATCATATTCACATCATTTTCATGTTTGGGCAATAGATTCTCTTGCACATTAGGACCCATGTCTTTGAAAGACAAGAGACCAGATCTGACCATCTTTTGCACTTCTGACTTTAGTGGATATCAATTCTCAATATTATGCCTGGGAGCTCCTTGATGATAAGCATAAATCTGATCACCCTTGTAATACCAAGGCAAAGGATTTGGAATAGCTGGAGGAGCCCTTGGTTGCACCAAGTGCCTTTGAATCAATGTTGGGTACAAGTCCGCATAAGTCATCGAAATTGGATCAAGTGGTTCTCTTTTTGGACCTTTCCCTTGCTGAGAATATTTGTGATAAGGGATGGTAGTTGGAGCAACAACAGGAGTGACAACGATAACTTGTTGATTCTGAGGACGTCTTCTAGGAAGTCAAGTTCTCCTTTATTGAACAGCAACATTAACATCTTCCTTATTTTTGGAGAAACCAAAGGATGGCTTCTTGGATCCACTTGATCCTTCTTCTTTCGTCAATCGTCGCTCTCGGACATCTTCTAGACAGACTCCCACGCTAACAAGTTCAGCAAAATCATTAGGTGCACTGACTACCACCTTTCTATAATAAAATGGACCCAAAGTTTTCAAGAAAACCTTGGTCATTTCCTATTCACTTAATGGAGGAATAACCTGTGCAGCAAGCTCACGCCATCGCTGAGCGTACTCTTTGAATTATTATTTATCCTTCTCCACCATTACCCTTAATTGATCACGGTCGGGCGACATATACATGTTGTAGTTGTAATGCTTTACAAAAGCTTCACCTAAATCATTGAATGTATGGATGTCACTGCTGTCTATATTCATATACCATCTCAAAGTTGCATCAGTTAAGCTATCTTGAAATAAATGAATGAGCAGATACTGATCTTCAGTATGAGTAGACATCCTTCTCAAGTACATCATTAAATGATCACGGGGACAAGAATTACCCTTGTACTTCTCGAACTCTGGAACTTTTAATTTAGCAGGCACTTTCATATTTGGAACTAAGCACATATCATTGACATTGTCACCAAAATTCTCTTTCCCTTTTAGGCATTTCAACTCTTTTTGCATCTTGTCAAACTATTCCTGAAATTCGTACATCCGATCATAGAAGTCAAAAATTTCACTTGGAGGAGGAAGAGGATTATCAAACTCTTTGTTGAAAATAGGAGTATCATGCACCACAGGAGGTGCGGGAGCCAAAACATGCATCCCAAGAGGCACAGAAACAATAGTAGGTTGGGCCAAGGAGGTTACTTGAGCAGTAAGGTTGTATCCTTCAGGCATGAAATTCTATGGCATTCCCCAAGGATAAACCGGGAGGCTTATGGTGTTGGACGGTAGAAACCACTGGCACATTAGAAAGCAGAACATCTTGAACTATAGAAATGACAGTTGTCTGTTGAGGTTGATTAATACGAGGAGAGGGCGGAGAAAAAGGTGGTGGCTGATTCTAAGCAGCCACCAACTGTTCAACCATAGCAGTCAAGTTGGCCATACCGGTCCTCAAGGAAGTAACCTCTTCGTGTAGCTCACAATTCTTTTGCTCTATATTTTCTATTTTTTTCTTGGAGTTTGCTCGAGTGTTATACCGATGCAAGAATGTGTGCGTCATGATGCATGACATGCAATGCATATGATTTGTTTATTGTTCTTTTTATTATTCAAGGAACTTAATAAAGACAATTTAATTTGCAAATATCAAAGTATAACACATTTGAAATACTGAATAAAATCATATCATTAAATAAATATTTTGAGCCTTACAACTCTTCAATACAAGTTTCAATAATCCTAAGTACAAGAGAGAGAAAAATATAGAAACTATGAGTCCTGAGGAATCAAATCTACAGAAGCCCTTCTTCAGTCGAACGCTTCCTCTTTAGCTTCCTAATCTCTTCTTTTAGCTGCTCGTTCTCCAACACGTACCTGTCAACAAAACCTTTCCAAGCACCGAACTCGGGAGGAGTGTGAGAATAAACAAGAGTACTAAGAATTGGGTGAACACTAGAGGAAAGTAAATCCTCTCGCTTCTCCATCATCTCTACAACACGACTCTCAAGAATCTCAATCAAATCATCCTTTTCCTACAACTCTGTTGTATGAGAGATCTTCAAGGTATGATACTTGTTCTTCCAAGATTCCTTTTCTTGTTTCATCATATAACCTGAATCATGAGTAGTAGTTGAAACAACCGGCTGAACATCATCGGATAACTATATCAATGAAGTCGCAATCGAACGTTTTTTTTCTCGCAAAAGGAGAAAGATAAATATATCGAGAAAACCTAAAAGGGATAAGAGACGGTCTTGCTCCGAGAGATAGGGTAAGGGAGTCTATTACACGAGGGGAAGGTATTAGCACCCGACATGCCCGTAGTACTCTACAGTATCCACTTCTATTTTCTATCTAATGGGTGTGTTTATATCATTTTACTGCTCAATTGCAACAATGCTATGCTAAGGGAAATGCATGTGAAATAAAAGAAAATAAAGAAAACACAGGGAAAAGAAGGATGCATATACAAAACTTGCTCGATCGAGCCCTATGACAAGATGCCTACGTATTCCATCGTGCCATGGAAAAGTCAGAGCGCCATAGTTTGACTCATATGTTTTGGTGGGTTTTGTGTTTTTAACTTTTGGAAAAGGTTTTAAACACAAAAAGAAAATGCACCTGTAGGCGAAAAAGAGTTTACATTGGTTGGTTGCTTTTACCTTTGAAAAAGGAGTTCTGAACCATTATTAAGTGTTTTGATTTTCAAAAGAAAAGGAAAACAATTTTTATTTTTATTACATGCAAGAATGCAAAAGAAACTAGAAAATAAAAAATGGAAACTAACTAGTTCTACCCCCTAATGTAATCATGCATGGATTACAGCCTAAGGTCTAACTCGAATCACAACTTAAGATAGAGTTGAGAGAATCCTAAGGGAACATGGCAAAGGTTTACAACCTAGATCTATGTCCATCTCGAATCGCTACCTAAAGTAGAGTCGAAGACGACAAAAGGGAATGGAAAAGGTTCACAACCTAAATCTATGTCCATCTCGAATCGCTACCTAAGGTAGAGTCGAAGACGACAAAAGGGATGCATCAAACAAGTGCTTTGGCAGAAGCACACAAATAATGCAATGCACAAACAAATGTCATACAAGCGCGGGGAAATAGAAAGTCCCATAGTGCGAACGGTAACGAGCATACAGTGAGTCAACCTGGAGCCGACACATCCGATTCCCGTGAAGGGTATCACCTCATGACATGAATTGTCAAGTGTGAAGAGAAACTGATGCGAGTTCAACAATAAATGCGAACTCCAGGAAAGCGTGGAGAGTCAGAATAGGGAACTCTTGCCACTTTATATTATTGACTCGATAAAGGAAGCAACACGATTCGTGTGTGCGGGATGACACAGACTAGAACTTTGCGGGAGTCGATTGCGGACCCCTTTCGCTTACCCCATATATCATGACTCGATAGTAGAAAAAATAACAACGTGGGTCTTTGCATAGTGGTGCCACGTCGGGTTACCTAACCACTTGAGCTATGCAAGCAAAAATGTAAACACTTAGTAAGAATTACCTCCCTATGCACGATGGAGAATTTTAAACAAACCACACACAAGTAGCACACATAATTTCCCTAAACGTGGTTTTAAATAAATCAGAGGGGTTCCTGAACATGCTCCAACTATGAAAGCCCCATCATGCATCTCTATTCCTACTTCTCATGGCAAGGAAAGCGGTAAAACCTTACTTCTCATGATCTCTAGAAAAGCAGTAAAAGAATGCGATAAAAGGTATAGAAAATACCAAATAGAAAATAATTCGAAGAGCACTGCAAGCTAAAAATACTCCAGAAAACTTCAAGTACTGCTGAGACGCAACAAAGAAATCTAGTGAGAAATGCGCGGAGGCATCAAAAGCATAATCGAGATTAGTGTCATACACATCCGAAGAAAATACACCTGTACAAGGTTGTAATCCAGACAATACAGACAAAGGATGTGCATTAATATGCACGATCAAGAACCTGTGTCTATACACATTCGTCGTAGATCCAATGAACCTACAAGAAACTGTCTAGACAATACAGACAAAATACGTACATCGATATGCACGGTCAAGAGCGCGTGTATATACACATTCGACGTAGATCCAATGAACTTGCAAGAGATTACAATCTAGACAAGGATTGCACACATATGTGCACAAGAATTAGATATGGATACTACACATCTGAATCTCAAGTATAACGAAGCTAAAAAGCGATTATTCACAATGAAATTGAAGAATGAAGTGTAACTTCCTAACATGGGGCAGCAACTACATATCCATATGCTTACCTAAACGTCTCTAAAGATAGACGGGAATATTGCACACTAATCATGCAAAAGGAACCTAGAAGAACTAAACAAATATCAAAGTAGTTCCTAAGAGTTATACCGCGAAGAGTTAGATTTGAAGTTCTACTTACAACAACTAAGGTAAGGTTTGCATTAAGCTATAATTAAATGGGAACAAACGTCCTAAAGTTTCTAGGAAACACATAGTATTACACTCCTACAACTTGTCGGTTCAAGCGACAAAGGAGAAACATACTTTTAAACATCTCTACATAATCGAAACTTGAGAATTAATCAACTATTGAGTTAAACTAAGTATGGAACTCTACAAGTCAGTGAATAATTTTGATTCAATGATATCAAACAAAATGTACAAGAAAAATCACGGTTAAAACAATTTTATGCACAAAACTAAGTCAAAACGATCTATCGTCACTCTAAGGATCAACTATCATGGTACCCTAATCATATGACTCGATTATAGGTTACAAATCAAGGTTACAACTACCTAAACATGTCAACATGTTAGCCAAGAAGTTAGTTGAGAGTTAGAACAAGTATTAGGCATCAAATGCGAAGAAATCGATTCCTAACTAGGTGAACTAGTAAACAATTACCTATCTATGTGTCATACAAAAGAAAAATCGAACGAAGACCTAAAATGATCTAAAAAAAATGAAAAAAATATCTAAAGGTCAATCATGCACCATAGAATCAGAATCCAATCTTTAGAAATTTTCATAGTTGCGGAACGATAAAAAAACGCATCAAAATGCAACGTGTTATGAGAAAAATCACTTCTAAACATGTTATCGAAAACAATTCAAAAAGGATTGAAATTTAGCTACAAAAATACCAAAAAATATGCACAAATTCCTAATATGCTCTAAGGTCAGGAACCTATTTATTCGATTTTTTATCATCAAGAAATGATCAAAAACCACATTGAAATGTGCACGGCATCACGAAACAAGTCGTTTCTAGACGTATTGTAAAAAGCCAATGAAAACTAATAGAAATTAATTATAAAAAACTTCAAAAAAAAATAAAAAATATCCTAAGACCCTAAGAAGTCAGAAACTGATTTTTATACATTTTTTGTAAGTCGAAACAATCGAAATCGGAAGCAAATTTGACTATGCATGAAAATTATGAAGCAAAGAATCAGGGGCTTGTATCAACATTTTTGAATGAACTACTTCTAATTGAACTAGAGCTTGGGCCTAAAACATAGGTGAAGATGTATATTTTTGTTAAGCCCAGTCCAGTTTAGCGTCAAGTCCATTTATCCAAAAAATAATAATCTTCTAGAAATCCTTTTTTATCTGTCACGTTTTTAATGTATTGCAACCTTATCAATTGGTCAAAAAATTAAAGAAATTATAATAAGAAACTAAGATAAGAAATAAAAAATACTAGTGGCCAATAACGTGCTGACACCTCATGTTTTCTTAGTCTTCCATGGAAAAAATCCCAAAGCAACAGTTCTCTTCTCCGACGCGAAAGACCACCGCTCACGATGGTTGTTGGGTCTTCATCCCATAAAAATGGACACCAAAGACACTAATCCGAGCAGAATCCCACACCTATCTCAAATATGACCTTCAAATTTATTGAAACTCGCTCTAACTATATAAAATTCTCAACATAACATTCAAATTGTAAACGCAAACGGCAAGAGTCAATGACACTGTCAAGTGCGACTAACACTAGTATCTAATTTTTATACAGAACTCAGTGACACGTAGAATGCCTCTACATCATGGAGAACTTGTCATATTAAGAAGAGAATTTTAGATATTCACGCGTTGAAGCTCGCGTGAAGTCGCTTAAGAAAAGTATGTAATTTCTTGACCTCTTGGCGAAGAAGATAGTCCCTCAAGTATTCAAAATGGAAGAAGAACTTCAAGGTCGCAAACCCTGCTGCAAAAACCTCGATCTTAGAAGCTTCATTGCAATCGATTCCAAGTGAATTGGCTTTGTTGAAAATAGGAACGAGTGTGAACATATCGAG
Source organism: Vicia sativa (assembly GCA_021764765.1). Lineage (NCBI taxonomy): Eukaryota > Viridiplantae > Streptophyta > Magnoliopsida > Fabales > Fabaceae > Vicia > Vicia sativa. The sequence continues at coordinate 60,349,726 of CM038793.1, read as the reverse complement.
TTTGTTGCGAGTTTCTAATGCATTCCAATGATGATGATGAAAGTGAATAGTAGCCTCCTCTTATAGAGAAGAAGAAAGAAGCTCAAGGTTATGGCGAATGTGGGAGAATCTTTTTTACAGTGATAGGAAAAGAAGGTGGTTCGGTGGAAGAAAGACTTTTTCTACTAGAGTTATTAGTTACGGCGGAGAAGAAGGAGCGAAGTCCTCTGTAACCATTTCTGGTTATGATTTTTGACGAGAGATTTCTGTAACTCCTTTTTGGAAGCTTTTTAGAAGTTTTTTTATGGTGATTTTTTGTGAAGATGAGTGTAGAAAGGATGAGAGTGAGGTGGTTATGGCAGTGAGAAAATAAAAATGGTCGCTACGGCTTTGAGAGAGTTAGAGTGATGAAGTTGGTGAAGGTGGTTGAGGACGTTAGATGGCGATGGTGAGGAAGTTTTGTTACAGGTTATTGGAGATGATAATTAAGATGTGGAAGTGGTGGTGAATGGAGGAAGAGGATTGAAGATCCCAATTTGTTACATCCTGTCACCCCCTTTTTCTTGTGAAGGCATCTACTGCCTTATACTTGTGGTAGGAATTCATGAAAGATATGAGGGATGCTCTAGGGGTACAAGAACTAAAGAGGGTCATGAACAAGATTAACTCTGATGTTCTAACCTCTGATAGTGATTCTAACCCTGATTCTTCAAGTTTAGTGGAGCTTCGGATGGAAACAAACAAACCGTTTAGCCTGGGAAGTTATAATCTTCAAACAAAGTGCTGTTAACGAGGTGAGGGCCGCCACACTTCGCTCTCTTTGGAACGTTTCCTCTACTGGCAATGAGGATGATGTAATTCTCGAAGCCTGCATAACCGGAGAGTGCGTTTGTCTATCCCTGCTAAAAGGAGTGGAACCTGAATGGTTTTACTTCTATGCCGGGGTTTTAGAAGACATTAACATAAATTTCCCATTCACTGACTTTGAACCAAACGTACTCAGAGCGGTAAATGCGGCCCCCTCCCAACTTTGCCCAAATAGATGGGGTTTTATAAAAGCCTTCGAGATAATCTGTAGGGCTTTGAGTATAACCCCCACCATATGATAATTTTTCTCATTTTTTGTAGTGACGAACGTGGACTCCGAAATATGGGTGGCCATAAGCGGTATTCTGAAGAGGAGTTTTCTTCAAGCCTTCACCTCAAACTACAAAGGCTACAAAGAACATTTTCTCCGGGTTAGGTGCGGTCCTCGATTTCCACAAGTCATCTACGGCGTTGACGGGCACCTGGAATTTCCCTTGTATTGGACTAGCAATTTGCTCCCTATTTCCGAAGTTGATTATGACGCAATAAGGGACACAGAAACCCAATCCCTTGAAGTATTAGATTCGTTTAAGCGGATCAGGGCTAAAGACTTACTGTCCTTACCCTACAATGAAATCCCAGCCTTTTTGGATAAGGTCTTCTTATTTTTTACTTGTTTAAAGAATTTCGCTTTTTTTACTAACCTTTTTTCATTATTTCTTTCATGCAGACAAGATGACTGATTTATCTATGAAAGAATAAAAGAAATTGACGGCTGCAGGTCGTACTTCCCGAAGCAGAGCTGGTGGCCACTCAGAGGCCAAATCAACCTATCCGGTTTAGAGATCCGAGTACAAAAGAAGAAGAAGAACACGGGACCCAAGGTGGAAACCAACGCGTTGGAAACAATGGTGATCTCAGCGTCACCAACCAAGCGTTCCTTAGACGTGGAGCTGCTTGACGAGAATGTCCCCAAAAAGCATAAAACCGTGATGACCGACAAGATAAATCAGGTTGACGAGGAGGTTTCCACTTTGATGAGAGAAGTCGGTGGGGGTTCGTCCCATCCCTCAGATGAAAACAAATTTTGGTGCACCGACTTTGACGGCATGAAATTCTTACACGACCACCTAAAATTCACGGAGGATGTGAATAAGGTGAAAATCCTTGGGCCCTAGAAGATCACCCAACACCTTAACTCATACCTGATGAGGTGTGTTGTTCTAGCCTAGGGTCTATTTGAATTTGGGAATGCTGCAGACAAGAAGTACTCCGAGCTGGATAAAGAGGTCAAGAGGTTGTCTGACAATGAAAGGTCTCTTAATGAGGCGAACTCACACCTGAAGACCAAAACGCATGAAAGCAATGAGAAGGTAAAGGCTCTGGAGAAGGAACTCTCCACAATGAGGACTTCTGCTATCGAGCTGGAATCCGGCCTGCAGACTTCAGAGAAATCCTTCTTTGAGCTGAAAGAAGCTTTGGAGAAATCACGGCTGGATGTTCTCAATGTCGGGGACATGTATTTCAACCTGGTAAAAGACCAAGTTGCCTGTCTATATCCCGAGCTCAACCTTTCTACAGTTGATTTCTTTAAGGTTATAGTGGACGGGAAGCTAGTGGTAGTTGACGATAATGATGAAGAAGCAATGGATGAAGAACTAATCACTATGGACACTTCTCATCTCAAGACCACTTAGCTTTATTTTGTTATTATTTCTTGTCGAATCTGCTTTAAGTTAGTCACCCTTTTTGGTGGGTGCATTTTGTATAACTTTGCAGACAATTGCCCTTTGGGCACTATTAATATCGTACTTTCTTTGCTTTGTTCAATTGGTTCAATTGTTATGTTTGTATGCGCGGAAATGAGATTTGTGATATAGTAGCCCCTCAGTCAAATAATTTGGTAAGGCCATAAAGACTTTATATGAGAGGCATTAACCCCTACTCGTTCCAAGGAATTTCATCAAACTTAATGGTGTGCAACTTTAGCCCCCCGAGTCCTTGACAATGACCAAAGGTCAATTGGGACAGAGGTGTTTGCTGACAAAGATCATCTGGGATTCATGCCAGGGCTATACCGGGCTATACCTTATATGCCTTTCGAGAACAACCAAGGCATTGGTCCGAATTGAGGTTGCAACAAGCACAAAACCCGCGGTGTAGAGTTTACATTGGGTATGCATCAAGTGCAAGGCCTGTGGCACAGAGCCAAGTTGGGGATGCATCAAAGTAGTGCTCGTGCCATAGAGGCGTGGCATGATGTCGGGGAGGATTCTCCTATAACTAGTACCTTAATAGGCCCAACTGAGGTGCAGTGCGCTCATGAGGGTACACCCGAAGATGTAGAGCTAGTGCCATAGAGGCGTGGCATGAATCCAGGGAGGATGCTCCTGGAACTAGTATCTTAATAGGCTCAGCCGAGGTACAGTGCGCTCATGAGGGTACACCCGAAGATGCAGAGCTCGTGCCATAGAGGTGTGGCATGAAGCCGGGGAGGATGCTCCTGGAACTAGTACCTTAATAGGCCCAGCCGAGGTGAACCTAAGGAAAAGTAAGCAAAATACAACAAATAAGAAAAAACAATCAGTCTTCATCGTCGTCTTCATTATTTCTGCTAGTTGATGCTTCACCTCGTGCTCTTCTTCCACCATGTGTCCTCACTCCACTTCTTTGTTTAGGAGGCTCCTCACCGGTTCCGTACACACCTGCATGTAGGCCTTCAAAGCGGAATGATAGGCGGAACATTTCATCAGTCAAGTCAAAAATGTCGCGATGGTTCCAATAAGCGGCATTGCGTTGATCGCGCTGCATCTCTTGCATCAACTGCATCAGTTCCTGCTGACGCTGATCTTGAAGTAAAAGTGATGCATATATCGCATCGAGTGCGGATGGCTGAGGGTTATCTCCTAGTTGTGCCTGCGGTGGGACATCTTGTTGTTCTGGTTGTGTATTTACCTCTAGTTGATTGTTCTGCATGTTTGCTTCAGGGGTTGGTGCTTGAAGATCGTAAATCCAGTTCGCAGCGATATCAATTCTAGTAGCCGCTGGATTAGGAAAAATAAAACCTGGAACGACTTTGTTGTTTACCATCAAATTGTATCTCCCATCATTCCTTGGTTTTACAATATGACTAGACTGACAGTAATCAATATCTAAAAATCCGGCTTGCCAGAATGGTAGTTCATCCAACCTGTCTTGCAAATCCAGATATTGGGCAATAGCTGTAACTATGCCTCCAATACAGAAAGGTGAAGTGGCTGCATTCATTGCTAACAGCGACTGAATATGGATAAGAAGGAATGGAGCAGCATTTATACTCAAATTCGGATTAAATGTACAATGCAGAAAATACATCTCCCTAGCATTTACCTTGTTATTGTTTTCTTGTCTGAACACCATATTTGCTAGGATCCGATGGAAATAGAGGATACATGAGTTGTGGATGTGGTTAGACAAAAGGTCCGCTCAATTATCAAATCTAGTGCTGGTTAAAAGCTCCCACATTTCAAACGATCTTGCCTTCCAGTCTTCGTCGTGCGGAATTCGATATTCCATACCCTCTCCATGATGAAAATGAAGAATTTGGCTCAGAGTCTCATGGTTCATGGTATACTCCGTGTTGAATAATTCGAATGTTGCTGCACGGATCAGATACTGACTGGCTTTTGGAGTAGGAAGCATTTGACACGCAAAGGAACTTAAGAACTCTAGTGTGAGGGGTTCATAAGTCGGCAGGTTCATTGTGGCAATGTAGTGTAGACCGGACTCATGAAGCATGAACTGCACACTATCTAGCAAACCCAAATCACGAGGCAACCCTCATCAATGTATTTCGTGGGAAAAATACCTCTTTGATGGAATCTCCGATAGAGTTGTTCTTGCCGGACTCCGACATCTCCGTCTCTGAATACCATATCTGTGAGGTCGGGCACTTCTCTATCTTCTTGAGCTCCTCTTGCCATTTTTATGAAATGCTTTGGAATTTAGGTGGTTTTGAATGGTAGAAGGGTTCGTTGAAGAAAAATTTGAAGTAGAAATAGTATTTTTCTAAGTTCTTTTTATAGGAAGATGGTGAGAATAATATGAAAGGAGGTATTGAATGGGATTTAAGGGTGGTGTTTTTGGTGAAGAAGAAACGGATGGGACTAATGAATTGATTTAAATTAAGGATGAATGGAATGACGGTATGGTCATTTTTTACGAAATGCAAGGCTAAGGAGGTGTAACGGTCGTTACACATTTTCCGATTTATAAAGCCAACAAGATTACCGTTTAACGGTCGTTACAAGGTGTGGACAAAATAATCTCACGCCCTGCAACGGACGCGACCAGGAAACGCATGCATGGGAATCTCGCGTGGAATGACAGATTGTGTCACTTCATTGTCTTCATTGATTAAATATAAATTGAGCATGGGGGACAATGAATGACATAATGAGGTGTGTTATTTAATGGTAGATGCATAATAGGACTAGTAGGTTAATATTAATGCATTTCATTTTTTCAGATGATACTTAATCATAACACAATGGCATCATAGCATAATAAAAATAGAACACAATAAAGAATATAACATAAAAGAAATATATGATAAAATGTTTAATAAATCAATAACTAAATTCAAAAATAAATAACAGAAATAGAAATAAGGAAATGAAAAATGCGATGCTAATAAAAACTAAAAAATGAAATCCATTAAAACTAAATCTAGACACTCCTCCCCTACGCTAGAAATGAACAATGCCCTCAATATTCCGAAAACAAAAATCAGCCACTCCTGGAATTCAACTGCTGGTTTAGGTGATCTAAATTAGCTGTGATGAGAACCATGAAACCATAAAAATCGGAGCAGATCGATGTAAGATCAGAGCGGATAGCAGCATGCTCCCTCGTCAGTGCATCAATGGATGCAACATAATTAGGTTGTGGAATCCAGGCATCGACTGCAGCAGGGGCTATAGGAGGGTCCCAAGTCGGGATCCAGTCGAGAAGAGGTGGAGTAGTAGGGTTAAAGGCAATCATGTCGATCAACTCCACCATCTCCGAGTCTTCTTCATCTACAGTTGCCGGAGGGTCATAATAATGAGGCGGTGTCACAGGATCTTCTTCTTCTTGTTCCTCCATATCATTTTCTGCTACGCCCTCCATCTCATAAGTCAAATTCTTTTTGTCGTGCACGCTGGATCGTGCAATGTCGGGCAACGTAAAATGGTAAATTGGCTCACCATGAATCAACAAATGGTACTGATTCGGCTCCATATATCGAATCATCCTAACATTAAAGCAAAAATATAGGTCCAGCAGAATATGGTCAATAATAGGGGTCAGACGGGATAATCTCTCCCTTTGAAATAAAGCAGCGGCAATCATAGTCACCAAGCCTCCTACGCACATCGGTCCATGAGGGGCCTGGGCAATACTCAAAAGACGAGCAAGCATAAACGAGGTGCCTACCACTGGTCTGGATCTGAACACACAGAAGATAATGAATAACTCCTCCTTGGACACCAATGTATCATTTTGAGGTTTCCCAAATAAGGAAAATGACAGAATCATGTGAAAATACCGAATCGTCGGGTTATGAATCTCCGACGAATGTCTCGGGATAGAGATGTCGTGTCTCAGAGTAGATATCTCCCCCCAAAATTAGTCAAATTGGCTGTCCAAATACTCATTAACTGGAATCTCAATGACAACATCATCACTAACTGAGAAATCAAGTAGATCAGCAAGCTCATGAGTGGTATATCTGTGGTTGAATTCAAATAGTCTGAAAGAAATTACTCCTCTAGCCAACCCTAGACCAACATCAGGGTTATAAGTCAAAGAATTAAGAAACTCCAGTGTTAGGTTGCGGTAGGTGGGATGCTGATTATGAATGAAATAATCCCAACCAATCTGGTTGAACATGAAACGACACTCTCTCTGATGCTTAAGTCGGACAATGTTGGATCATGTGCATAAATAGTGGGGCACATCTCTCTCTTAGCAAGCGTCTTGTAGCGTATCTGTTGAGCCTCAATGAGTAAGGTGACAGGCATAACATCAGAAAAATCCATGACAGAAGCCAGTGAAGAAATGAAAATCTAGTAAGTAATTAAAAGTAGTTTTAAATTAGCATCGGCCTAATGCCAAAAATAGAACAGAAAATATTTGTAGAAATTTTAAGAAATACATAAATGAAAATAAATGAAATATTTTTAATAAGTCGAAGTTTTTATAAAAATGGTGGGTTGCCTCCCACAAAGTGCTTTGTTTAACGTCAAAAGCTCGACCTAATTTTTGAAAACCGAAAACTAGTTAGGTGATTCAGCCGGTAGTTGTATAAGTCTCAGACTAGATGAAAAATCTCTATTTCCGATACAGTGGTAATGCTTCAAACGTTGCCCGTTTACCATAAGTGGTTCACTATCTTTTCCTTTAATATCAATAGCGCCACTCGAGAGTACTTTTATAACTTCGAAGGGTCCCGACTGTAACACCCCTTCTAAAGTACCCTGAATATATTAATTAAATTAATAATTAAAGACAGATTTCATCAGAGATAACACGAAAATAAGGGATGTCACAATTATGAAATAAATTAAAACCTCCAATAAAACAGTAGTCATGCTACACTGAGGGTCATTACTGATGTAATCAATCCAATTAAGACCATGTAAGGGTGAGATTTCTCATAATTAAAACGCATTATAAGTTCTTCAATCAACATATATCACACGCATATTATTTCACCCGTTCCAGCATAATTCAGATTTTGATACATAGTTACAATCACACAAATCATTATGCACAATAATTAACAACAAAAGAATCGTAACACTGGAAGACATCCTAACATGTTACAATCCCATGCAAACACAAATGCAGACACGATGCAAGTGGTACCAACACATGACCAAGTCACCCACACTGATCCATCATCAACCGGATACAGCAAATCATCGATTCGTCCATAACCACCCGGACACGAATCCAGCCTAACCACCCATCATCACCCAGGTACGGTTAATGGCAATACAAGTCAAATTCCACACAATGGGAATTAACTTCACCAAAAATGCATATGCACGCACAACACCCGCATGCAACATCAAATCAGTCTATGAAATACACCACATTATCATAACTGAATCAAAAACCAAAAATGATATCTCAACAATCATGCACACAACCAACAACAGTATAAACATGCCTTTCATTCACACAATACCAATACAACCATCGCCACAGAATCACTACTGCATACACACCAATGTACGTCAGCCAATAATCACTTAATTCGGAATTCGACTCATTTTCAAAATAATTTCATGTTATAGGAAATATTTTCATTTTATAAAATAGAGCATTAAATTTAAGAAACAACGTCCAAAACGGCGCTCAAAACAGACATACGGTTTGAAAGTTATGAATTTTCAAAGTTTTGGAATTTTTCTAAAAGTTATAGTGGAACCCGGTTCCTCCCAAGGAGTAACCGGTTCCCACAAAGTTCAAAAATCACGCTCCTGGAAAAATGTATGGGGAACCCGGTTCCTCCAGGTAAGGAACCGTTTCCTAGAACAAAAATCATTTTCTTTGGAAAATTTCAACGTGGAACCCGGTTCCTCCCCAGGAGTAACCGGTTCCTGAGTTCAAAAATGCCCTGGTTTTCAATTTTACACACTGGAACCCGGGTTCTCCCACTGGGGAACCGGTTCCCACGACTCACCGAGCCAAAAGTACCAGTTGACAACAATAGTTTTCAAAAAATCATTTTCCCATTCTTTCCAAAACGTACCCATACGATCCAACACAACAAAATCACTCAATTAACATCATTAACATGCAATATAACACGATTTGTTCATTCCTATTGACCCTATAACATACGAATCAATGGATTCTACACAATCCGACACAATTGGGATAACTCTACAGAAACCTAGAATTTCTAAACTGAGATTCCTAACATACTATGATCCATACTATTGAATTCAAAACCGATAATACGCAATAATTAATCGAAATCACCCCTTACCTTGTGGGTTCTTCGACTTCCGACACAAAAGCTTTCTTCCTTCCTTTTCCTCTTCTCAATTGCACGTCGTGAGTTTTCGCGATTCTTTTCCTCTTTTCCTTCTTTTATTCCTTTTATTATTCTATCATAATAAAATAAAATAAACAGTGTGAGTAAAGCCTTTTACTCCTCACACCCTCACTTTACCGTTCACACCACCAACAATTCTACTTCCATTTAATTTAATTAATTCCATTAATTCAAAATATTAATAATTACATTCCTAATTAAATTAATAATTACATTCCTAATTAAATTAATAATTAAAAATTATAATTATTTAATAATCGAATTATTTGGGGTGTCACAACTCTCCCCTACTAAAAAGAGTTTTCGTCCTCGAAAACATACCTTAGACGAAGAGTTTGGGATACGAGTCCTTCATCTGAATCTCCAGCTCCTAAGTGACATTCCCATCTGCTGGTCCTCCCCAAGCTACTCTCACCAATGCTATCTCTTTACCTCGCAACTGTTTCAACTTCCGATCCTCAATTCTCGCAGGTACCGCTTCAACAGTCAAATTCTCTCGTATATCATCTACCTGAATCTCATGAGACGAATAAGAAATGTATTTCCTCAGCTTAGATACATGGAAAACGTCATGCAAATTTGCAAGTGACCGGCAAAGCAATCTGATACGCCACCTTCCCAACTCTCTTGGTAATCTAAAACGGACCAATATAACGCGGAGTCAACTTCTTTGACTTCAAAGCTCGACCAATACCAGTCATCGGAGTAACTCGCATAAACACATGTTCTCCTTCACTAAACTCAAGATCCTTCCTCCTCTTATCATGATAACTTTTCTGACGACTCTGAGAAGCTTTCATCTTCTCCTGAATCATCTTAATCTTCTCCGAAGTCTGTTGGACAATTTCCGGTCCAATCACAACACTCTTTCCAGATTCATACCAACACAACGGTGTCCGACACCTCCTACCATACAATGCCTCAAACGGAGCCATACCAATACTCGAATGAAAGTTATTATTGTAGGTAAACTCAATCAACAGTAGATAACTATCCCAAGCTCCACCTTTTTACAACACACAAGCTCTTAACAAATCTTCTAACGACAGAATCGTTCTTTCCGTCTGACCATCTGTCTGTGGATGATAAGCAGAACTCAATCGTAACTTAGTACCCAAGGCTTCTTGCAATCCTGTCCAGAACTTAGATGTAAACCTCGGATCTCTATCCGACACAATACTAGAAGGAATATCGTGCAAACTCACAATCTTCTCGACATACAATTCTGCCAACCTCTCCATCAGATAATCCATTCTCATCGGAAAAAAGTGAGCAAATTTCGTCAACCGATCGATAATAACCCAGATAGAATCACAATTCTTCGCTATTCTTGGCAAACCAGACACAAAATCCATAGAAATGCCATCCCATTTCCATTCTGGAACAAACAACGGTTCCATCAATCCTGACGGTTTCTGATGTTCAATTTTCGACTTCTGACAGACCAAACAAGCATACACGAACTCAGCAATTTCCTTTTTCATTCCAGGCCACCAAAACAACTTCTTTAAATCATGGTACATTTTAGTAGCACCGGGATGAATACTCAACTCGCTACGATGTCCTTCTTCCAAAATACTCTTTCTAATCTCGGCAACATCTGGAACACACACCCTATCACCAAATCTCATAACACCATTCTCGTCAATTCGGAACTCACCTTCTTGACCCTGATTAATCAATTTCAATTTGTCCACCAAACCAACATCAGATTTCTTTCCATTTCGAATTTCTTCCAGAATACCACTAGTCAGCTTCAACATACCCAATTTCACACTATTCGGAGTAGTTTCACATACCAAACTTAAGTCTCTGAACTGTTCAACCAAATCCAATCCACGAACCATTAACATAAACATATGCAAGGACTTCCTACTCAGAGCAACCGCAACAACGTTTGCCTTACCAGGATGGTAATTCAAACCGAAATCATAATCCTTCATAAATTCTAACCCCCTTCTCTGCCTCATGTTGAGCTCTTTCTGATCAAAGAGATATTTCAGACTCTTGTGATCGCTGAATACCTCAAATCGAGAACCGTATAAATAATGCCTCCACAACTTCAAAACAAATACAACAGCTGCCAACTTTAAATCATGACTCAGATAATTCCTTTCATGAACATTCAATTGTCTTGAAGCATAAGCCACCACCTGCTTATCTTGCATCAACACACCACCTAATCCCATCAACGACGCATCACAATACACAACAAAAGACTTCGCCGGATTCGGCAAAATCAAAATCGGAGCACTAGTTAACCTTTCCTTCAGCTTTTGGAATCCTTTCTCACATTCAGCATCCCAAACAAACACCTGACCCTTTCTGGTTAACTTAGTCAATGGCAATGCCAATTTGGAAAATCCTTCGATGAACTTCCTGTAATAACCTGCAAGACCAAGAAAACTACGGTTCTGAGAAGCATTCTTCGGCGCTTCCCACTGAGATACCGCTTCTACCTTCGAAGGATCAACAGAAATTCCATTCTTGGAAATTACATGACCAAGAAAACTCACTTCATTTAATCAGAATACACATTTGGACAACTTCGCATAAAGCTTATTCTCTTTCAACAATCCCAATACAACTCTGAGATGTTCTGCATGCTCTTCATCACTCTTTGAATAGATCAAAATGTCATCAATAAATACCACCACGAACTTATCAAGATACGGATGAAATATGCTATTCATATACTCCATGAAAACACCAGGTGCATTAGTAACTCCAAACGGCATAACAGAATACTCGTAATGTCCATACCTCGTTCTAAATGCAGTCTTCTGTATATCCTCCGTCTTCACACGAATTTGATGATACCTAGACCTCAGATCAATCTTACTGAATACACAAGCTCCAACTAGTTGATCCATCAAATCATCAATCCTCGGCAACGGATATTGATTCTTGATTGTCACTTTGTTCAACTGTCAGTAATCAACACATAGTCTCATTGAGCCTTCTTTCTTCTTAACCAACAACACCGGAGCACCCCACGGAGAAACACTAGGACGAATAAACTTCTTCTCAAATAACTCTTCCAACTGCTTATTTAACTCGGCTAATTCAGAGGCCGATATACGATAAGGCGCCATCGACACCGGACTAGTTCCAGGAATCAAATCTATAGTAAATTCCATTTCTCTCTCAGGTGGAAATTCACTAACGTCTTCCGGAAATACTTCTGGAAATTCACTCACCACTGGCAACCCATCACTCTTTGCCTTTCCCTCCGCTTCTATTGCAGAATACAACATAAACACCACAACACCATCTTTTACAGCTAGGTTCATCTCTTTAACCGACATAGTCACATCTTCGACACTAACCTCTTCAGGAAAAATAACCGTCTTCGCAAAACAGTTGATATGAACCTGGTTGAATTCCAACCAGTTCATTCCAAGGATGATATCAAGTTGTTCTAACGGTACGCACACTAAATCCATACCGAAACCCCTACCAAAAATCATAATAGGACAATTCCTACAAAAATGTGAAGTAGTCACTGAACCCGACGCAGGAGTGTCAATAACCATACTTCCATCCATACTAGTAATATCCAAATTCAATCTTTAAGCACAATCCAAAGTAATAAAAGAATGTATGGCTCCAGTATCAATAATCGCAATCAAAGGAATTTTGTTAATAAAACATGTACCTTTAATCTACCGATCATCTGGCTTAGTCTCTGATCCAGACAATGCGAAAACTTTACCACCAGCTTGCTCCTTCTTGGGTTTTGTACACTGAGGACGAGTATGACCTTCTTCACCACAGTTGTAACAGGTCACCACCCTCACTCTGCAATCATTGGCCACATGGCCGAGCTTCCCACACTTGAAACACTTCTTATCATTACTCTTGCAGTCCACCATACGATGTCCTGACTCACCACACTTGTAGCACTTGATGGAAGAACCAGTATCTCCTCCACTAGACTTCTTCCAACCACCGGATCTCTGCTTACTCCTATCATAAGGCTTACCACGATCCATCTGTTTCTTGCCCTTTCTATCGACATACCCTCGAGCATTCGACTTAGTACTAGCAAGGTCCTCTTCCAGAATCCTACTACAGTCTACCAAATCAGAAAACCTTCGGATACGCTGATACCTGATACCCTGCTTGATCTCATCACGAAGACCATTCTCAAACTTAATACATTTGGAAAATTCTCCATCTGCATCGTTAGTGTAATGAGGATAATACTTCGCCAGTTCAGTAAACTTTGAAGCATACTCACTCACCGACCTGTTGCCTTGCTTAAGCTCCAAAAACTCAATCTCCTTCTTACCCCGAATGTCTTCAGGAAAGTACCTCCTCAGAAAAGCCCTCCTGACCACAGCCCAAGTCAACGCAATACCATCTCCTTCCATTTCCATCCTGGTAGCAACCCACCAGTCGTCAGCTTCCTCTACTAACATATGAGTACCATACCTCACTTTCAGCTCCTCAGCACAATCAATCACTTTGAAGATCCTCTTGATCTACTTCAACCACTTCTGAGCACCTTCGGGATCATGTGCACCCTTAAACAATGGAGGATTATTCCTCTGAAAATTCCCCAATTGTCGGTCAGCACCAATAACAGCTCCCTTCTGGTTCCCTCCGAGTACTCCAGCTAACATTCCCAATGCTTCAATAATAGCAGCATTGTCTCTTCCGTTACCTCTTCCAGCCATTGTTTTGTAACATTACAAAACAATCTCATCAACACACAAGTATCGACAGTGTCATCTTACACTAGTCGCATACAAAAGGGATAACGACACTAAGATAAGACCGACTATGCTCTGATACCACTATTGTAACACCCCTTCTAAAGTACCCCAAATATATTAATTAAATTAATAATTAAAGACAGATTTCATCATAGATAACACGAAAACAAGGGATGTCACAATTATGAAATAAATTAAAACCTCCAATAAAACAATAGTCATGCTACACTGAGGGTCATTACTGAAGTAACCAATCAAATTAAGACCATTTCTTACACAGCGGAAAAATAATACCATAATTCAAACGGAATAAAACCAAGTCATAATTATTCCTAATGAACTTCAAAGAACAATTGAATAATAAATAATTCCTCAACTAAACATTCCCCAGTGTTACAACCAATCAGAGCATGACACTGATACGCAGACTTAAAATAACATAGCTCTAGAGCCATCCTCACCAACTCCTGAGCTGCTAACTTTAATCTGAAATCATTAAAGTAAGGGTGAGATTTCTCATAATTAAAACGCATTATAAGTTCCTCAATCAACATATATCACATGCATATTATTTCACCCGTTCCAGCATAATTCAGATTTTGATACATAGTTACAATCATACAAATCATTATGCACAGCAATTAACAACAAAAGAATCGTAACACTGGAAGACATCCTAACATGTTACAATCCCATGCAAACACAAATGCAGACACGATGCATGTGGTACCAACACGTGACAAAGTCACCCACACTGATCCATCATCAACCGGATACAGCAAATCATCGATTCGTCCATAACCACCCGGACACGAATCCAGCCTAACCACCCATCATCACCCAGGTACGGTTAATGGCAATACAAGTCAAATTCCACACAATGGGAATTAACTTCACCAAAAATGCATATGCACGCACAACACCCGCATGCAACATCAAATCAGTCTATGAAATACACCACATTATCATAACTGAATCAAAAACCAAAAATGATATCTCAACAATCATGCACACAACCAACAACAGTATAAACATGCCTTTCATTCACACAATACCAATACAACCATCGCCACAGAATCACTACTGCATACACACCAATGTACGTCAGCCAATAATCACTTAATTCGGAATTCGACTCATTTTCAAAATAATTTCAAGTTATAGGAAATCTTTTCATTTTATAAAATAGAGCATTAAATTTAAGAAACAACGTCCAAAACGGCGCTCAAAACGGACTTACGGTTTGAAAGTTATGAATTTTCAAAGTTTTGGAATTTTTAAAAAGTTACAGTGGAACCCGGTTCCTCCCAGGGAGTAACCGGTTCCCACAAAGTTCAAAAATTACGCTCCTGGAAAAATGTATGGGGAACCCGGTTCCTCCAGGTAGGGAACCGGTTCCCAGAAGAAAAATCATTTTCTTTGGAAAATTTCAACGTGGAACCCGGTTCCTCCTGAGTTCAAAAATGCCCAGTTTTTCAATTTTACACACTAGAACCCGGGTTCTCCCACTGGGGAACCGGTTCCCACGACTCACAGAGCCAAAAATACCAGTTGACAGCAACAGTTTTCCAAAACTCATTTTCACATTCTTTCCAAAACGTACCCATACGATCCAACACAACAAAATCACTCAATTAACATCATTAACATGCAATATAACACGATTTGTTCATTCCTATTGACCCTATAACATACGAATCAATGGATTCTACACAATTGGGATAACTCTATGGAAACCTAAAATTTGTAAACTGGGATTCCTAACATACTATGATCCATACTATTGAATTCAAAACCGATAATACGCAATAATTAATCGAAATCACCCCTTACCTTGTGGGTTCTTTGACTTCCGACACAAAAGCTTTCTTCCTTCCTTTTCCTCTTCTCAATTGCACGTACTGTGAGTTTTCCCAAAAGTGATTCTTTTTCCTCTTTTCCTTCTTTTATTCCTTTTATTATTATATCATAATAAAATAAAATAAATAGTGTGAGTAAAGCCTTTTACTCCTCACACCCTCACTTTACCCTTCACACCACAAACAATTCCACTTCCATTTAATTTAATTAATTCCATTAATCCAAAATATTAATAATCACATTCCTAATTAAATTAATAATTAAAAATTATAATTATTTAATAATAGAATTATTTGGGGTGTCACACCGACCATCTAGAATGAAGTTTTCCTGGGAATAGCTTAAGTCTGGAGTTAAATAGGAGTACTACATGACCCACATTGAATTCTTTTTTGGAGATGTGTCGATTGTGCCATTTCTTAGTTCTTTCCTTATAAATCTTGGCAGTTTCGTACGCATCTAATCTAAGCTCTTCTAGCTCATGAATATCTAGAATTCTCTTATCTCCAACTGCTTTGTAATTCAAATTCAGGGATTTAATAGCGCAATCGACTTTATGCTCTAGTTCTACATGTAAATGATACGACTTTCCATAAATTAACTTAAAAGGTGTGGTTCCGATGGGGGTCTTATACACCATCCTATAAGCCCACAATGCTTCATGTAGTTTAGATGATAAATCTTGCCTAGATGTGGCAACAGTTCTTTCCAATATTTGCTTGATCTCTCTGTTGGAGATTTCCACTTGTCCACTTGTTTACGGATGTAAGGTGTTGCAACACGGTGTCGAACTCCATATTTAGCTAAGAGTTTATCAAATATTTTTGAAATGAAGTAAGATTCGTCATCGCTGATGACTAGTCTCGGTACACCAAACCTCGGAAAAATTATGTTCTTAAATAGTCTAATCACTACTTGCGCATCGTTTGTTGGAGAGGCTACAACCTCTATCCATTTAGATACGTAGTCTACTGCAACTAATATGTAATTTTTTCCAAAGAAAGATGGGAAAGGTCCCATAAAATCAATTCCCCACACGTCGACGACCTCTACTTCTAGGATACCCTTCTGAGGCGTCTCGTCTCGCCTAGATATGTTATCAGTGCATTGACACCGATCACATTTTATAATGGCAGCATCGACATCCTTCCATAGGCTGGGCCAATAAAGGTCGGCTTGCATATTTTTCGCACAGGTCTTAGATATACTAGCGTGTCCACCATAAAGGGCTTCATGACAGTGAGCAATTCGGAACGCAACGACAGAAGATACCGTCAGGACCACGTTTAAATAGTAAGGGCTCGTCCCAATAATAGTGTATGAGATCCTGAAAGCATTTCTTCTTTTGCTGATAGGTTAGATCGGGTGGAAGGACTCTCGCTGCCAAATAGTTGACATAGTCAACGTACCAGGGCAATGAGGTCTGAGCACATACCATTTTCTCTTCTTCCTTTATCTTGTTGTTACGACAAAGTTCAGATCATTGTTTAATTTCACTTTCAGATCCCATCAGGGATGCTAAGTGTTCGTATGAAAAATCATCGTTAATAGGTGTGGTGTCTGGGTTAAGGTTCTCTATTCTAGATAGATGGTCAGCCACAAGATTCTCGGAGCCAGGTTAATCCTTGATCTCTAAATCAAACTCCTGCAAGAGCAAGATCCAACTTAAAATTCTTGGTTTGGCGTCTTGTTTAGCTAGTAAGTATCTAATAGCTGCGGGATCTGTATCGATAATAATTTTTGCGCCTCCTAGATAAGAACAAAATTTGTCCAACGCAGAAACTACGACTAAAAGTTCCTTCTCAATAGTTCCGTAGTTTATTTGTGCAGAGTCCAACGTTCTACTTAAGTAAAATATAACATGGAGTTTCTTATCTCTCCTCTATCCTAGGACTGCACCTGCTGCATAATCACTCGCGTCACACATTATTTCGAATGGTAGACTCCAATCAGGTGGTTGTATAATGGATGCGGATATAAGAGATTTTTTCAACAGTTCAAACGCCTTTAGGCAGTTATCATCAAATATGAATTCGGATTCTTTCATCAGGAGGTTTATGAGCAGTTTGGATATCTCTGAGAAATCTTTTATGAAACATCGGTAAAAACCAGCGTGGCCTAATAAACTTCATATTTCTCGCATGGTTTTTGGTGGTTGGAGAGTTTCTATTACTTCAATCTTGGGTCTGTGTACTTCAATACCTCTTTCGGAAACTATGTGTCCAAGAACAATTCCTTATTTCACCATAAAATGACATTTCTCCCAATTCAAAACCTGGTTTACTTGCACGCATCTTTCCAATATATTTTCTAGATTTTATAAACATCCCTCGAAACTTTTCCCGCATACAGAGAAATCATCCATAAAGACTTCCATGATATCGTCTATGAAATCGACAAAGATGGACATCATACACCTTTGGAACATTGCTGGCGCATTACATAATTCAAACAAAATTCGTCTATTAGCGAACGTACCATAAGGGTATGTGAATGTTGTCTTTTCTTGGTCTTCGGGATGAATAGGAATTTGGAAGAATCCTGAATAGCTATCTAGATAACAGTAGTAGGAATGCTTATCCAATCTCTCAAGCATTTGGTCAACGAATGGTAAAGGGAAATGGTCTTTACGAGTGGCTTTGTTTAGTTTCCTTTAGTCAATACACATGCTAGCTCCACTCACGACTCTCTCGGCTATATGTTTTCCGGCCTTGTTTGTCGTGACTGTGATCCCTCCCTTTTTAGGTACACACTGGACTGGACTCACCCATTGACTATTAGAGATCGAATATATGATTCCTGCATTCAGAAGCTTGGTTACTTCGTCCTTTACTACAGTGCTCATGATCGGATTGATTCTTCTCTGATGCTCCCTGGATGTCTTATAGGCATCTTCCAACATGATGTGATGCATACAAATGGAAGGACTTATCCCTTTAAGATCAATAATGTTATATCCTAAGGCTGACGGATATTTTCGTAAAACATGTAACAGTTTCTTTGTCTCAAGTTGTCCTAAGTCTACATTTATTATTACTTGTTTCCTGGATTCATTGTCTAGGAATTCATATCTTAAGGTTTTGGGTAATACTTTAAGTTCCAAGTCTGGTTTCTTTGGATAGGGCATATGATTTGGTGTTAGTGCTAGACATTCACTTAAATTGTCATCACGATATTCGGGACACCAATTGTCATCCTCGAAGATTAGGGGCATTGGAATCTCCATAGTTTCGGAATCGAGTTCCTTTACTGACTCCATTTCTTTGACACATTCGTCTATTACGTCCAAAAGATAACAGGTGTCATCCATAGCTAGAGCTTGTAGGAATTGTGTCTAGATGAATTCGACCTTTTCTTCTATAACTTCGAAAGTCAGTTTTCCTTTCTTAACATCTATTATGGCACCAGCAGTGGCTAAAAATGGCTTTCCCAAAATAATTGGGGTGACACTGTCTTCTCTAATTTCCATAATGATTAAATTCGTAGGAATGTAGAATTGACCTATTCGTACAGGGACGTTTTCAAGGATTTCAAGGCTTTGTACTGACATCTTGGTCGGCAAACATGGACGTTTAGAGGGAATAGAGAAGCTTCCGGGATCCTTCAGCTCTGCGGCATTTTGTTCTGAATAATAGCGTTGCACTCAGCAGTGAGTGTAACCATCTCGTTATCCTCTATCTTTTTCTTGTTAGACAAGATTTCCTTAAGGAATTTAGCATATAAGGGAATTTGAATGATGGCTTCTCTGAAAGGTATGGTGATATTTAATTGTTTCAAAAGTTCCACGAATTTCTTGTATTGCCCCGCACTTTTAGATTGAGTAAGTCTTTGAGGATAAGGGATCAGGGGTTTTTAAGGTGGTTGAGGAACAGAAGGTTTTTCCTTTTCCATTGGTTCTCCATCATTCCCTCTCTCTTTCTCTTTTTGTTAGCTTTCCTTTTCAGCTGCTTTCCCAGAGATTTGGGCCATGGTCGGGTTCCTAGTTCTAGGATCTTCGGGTCTATCGTAATCTGTTCCGTTTCTCAATATAACAACATGGGCCTGTCCTTTCGGATTATGTTGAGGTTGACCAGGAAATATATCGGCAGGTGCAGCTGTGGGTGCTTGTTGTTGGGCCACTTGCGAAATCTGATTTTCTAACATCTTGTTGTGTGTGGCTAAAGCATCCACCTTATTCACAAGCTGTTTGGTATGCTCGTTGGTGTGAATATTTTGGTTTAGGAACTCCTTATTAGTTTGATCTTGAGTATCTATAAAGTTTTCCATCATCAGCTCAAAATTAGACTTCCTAGGCACATTAGGTGCAGTTGGAGGTGCCTTTTGATATCCAAGTGGTACAGTTGATGCTTGTCCAGGTGCATACAACGCATTGAGGTTCTTATATGATAATTTCAGATGATTCTTCCATCTAGGGTTGTATGTGTTTGAGTAGGTATTTACTTGAGCATAATGCACTTGGTCGGTGGGAGTTACTACGAAGACTTGGAATTCGGAAGCATCATGTCCAGGTACTCCGCATATCTCGCAGTTGGGAGTTATGGCAGCCACTGTGGCTAGAGGTATTGTGGTTAAGCTATCTATTTTCTTGGCAAGGGCATCTACTTTAGCATGGACGCCATCGAGACTGCTAATCTCGTGCATCCCTCCTTTTGTTTGTGCCTTCTCTCTAGAAGACTTCTTCTATATTTGACCTCTCTCGGTTCCCCATTGGTAGTGGTTCTGAGCCATATTCTATATGAGTGCATAAGTTGCGGCATAGGATTTATCCATGAGAGCGCCACCCGCTGCGGCGTCTATTGTCAATCTCGTGTTATACAGGAGACCATTATAGAAGGTATGAATTATTAACCATAATTCTAACCCATGATGTGGACAAAGCCTCAAGATGTCTTTATATCTTTCCCAAGCGTCGAAAATAGACTCGTTGACTTTTTGTCGAAAATCGCTTATTTGGGATCTCAGCATAGCTGTCTTACTTGGCAGGAAATATCGAACAAGGAAGACCTTCTTTAACTCATCCCAAGAGGTAACTGAGTTAGTTGGTAGAGATTGGAGCCAAGCTCGGGCTCTTTCTCTTAAAGAAAAAGGGAAAAGACAAAGTCTTTCGCCACTTGACTGACCTCATTAGCTTTAACTGTATCTGCATATTGCAGAAACATGGGTAGATGTAAATTAGGGTCGTCCATTGGTCCACCAGAGAACTGGTTCTATTGTACAACAGACAACAGGGAAGGTTTGAGTTCAAAATTATTGGCCTCTATGGTTGGAACAACGATGTTGTTGTGTGGTTATTCCTGTGAAGGAATAACATATGATTTGAGCGGACGTGGTTGATCACCCATGTCTGGTTCTTCAACTGGTTCGGCAAAAAATGTAGATGGATAAGAGAGTTGATTTGTACGAGGTACTCGTATGTGGCATCTTCTAATGATAGAACGCTCGGGTTCGGGAATTGGTAGCACTAAGCCTTCACTTCTAGAGCGAGTACTTGACATACAATCGGGAATAGTGCAATAGTCTCTAGTGCGTAACTTTAAGAGTTACGATATCAACTTGTTAGTCCCCGACAACGGTGCCAAAAACTTCATCGCGACTTTATCGTCTTATAGAATCTAGGCTGCAAGTATACAACCATATCTCTTGTAGTTTTAAAGATAATCGAATCCACATGGACTAAATATTGACCTACCGTTATCTTAGGCTACAACGTAAATCTAAGGTTAATAATATAATTAATGTTTGGTTTATGGAACCTAACTAATCGAGATCTAGTTTAGATTCAGAATAAGAGTATCGGTATGTAATGGTCGGGCTTAGGTATTTAGCGACTTATCAACTTAAATTTCATTAGCAAAATGTATTTCAGTATGAAGTACTTGTTTAAAAATCCTCTTCTCACACTCTCGTGTTTATTGATTCAAATCCTATAATCAAACTTAAGTGAGTGCTCTCGCTGTTTCAATTAGGGTTTACAAATAATTTTTGGAAATAAATAAAACCCTAATCAACTTAAAAGCGCTCTCACTATATTTTAAGTTGATGCTCAATTATTAATGTCCAGTTAAAATCTCAAACTCTCGCTTTATTGATCCTAACTTCTAATCTGTGTTTTACTCTCGTAATAAAACAGTTGCATTAAGTACTAATAATTGGAATCGGAAAATCAATCTTTTAAAAATAGAATAAGTCGAGTAAAATTGCTAAACCTCGTTTTCTATGTGACCCTACATACCGATAACTAGATTTAGCACAACATGTTTAATGATTCAAATATAGCGCAACAGTAATAAATATACAATTCAGATAAATTAGGCATTTCAAATAAATCGGGCATACAAAATTAATAGACAATTAAATAAGCCTAAAAATAATATTAATTAAATAAACCTGAAAATAAAAGGCTGAATATTTGGCAAGTTCCAGGTGTCTCCCACAGTTCGGTGAGATCGCCTTTAATTTCTCAATAATCCAATGCGATGAAAAAAGGTAAAAGGCGCAACCCTAACATAAGGTTAGAATTGGCAAAAGTTCGAGCAATCTCCGATGTGAAGATTGCTACGAGAAAAGAAACTGAATACAAAAAATAAAACTAGAATTAAATGCGAAATCAGAACTAAAATTGGCAGAGTAACGGTACTGGAATGAAGGAAAAAACGTGTTTAGAAAGTGCACTGAAGCAGCCTATATATAGGCGTGTGAAAATTAGGGTTACGTAGAAGTTGAGAGAATTGCGCCTACTAAATCTCCTCCGTAGCGATCGCTACGGAGCCAGCTAGGACCCATGACGGTCGTTACACTTGCTTGTTGAGGAAGGGTTGTTGTGTGGCCCGTGACGATCTCTACAAGCCTAGGGCTTGCGAGTAACGGTCGTTACACGTTGTAGCGCGTTCGGCTTAGTCTGCTCCTTTTGAGTTCGCTGGGCCTTCCTTGTTGAAGCTCCTCTTATTCTTGCTTACTTCACACCCCCATTTCATGCTTTGCATACACACTTCAATAAATATTCTCTTTTTGTGGATTTTTAGTGTGATTTATCCGGCTTTTCTCTACTTTTCTCGCATACGCCTTATAATTGGTAAAAACCTGAAAACATAAGAAATACTGGCATAATACGAATAAAAAACAATTTATTTAATTAAAATGCGGATAAAAAGCATATAATTTAGCTTAAATAATCGATACATTTTCGTGTTATCAGATGCACGCAACATGATTCCCCATTTTCTTAATCTAATTACTTGATAAACTTCGTTTACATAATCTACTAAATTTATTTTGTGCATGAACTTACACAATTTCAATTATCCTATGTATGAGCTTTTAATAATCTATTTAGTTACTGTATTTCATGCTTGTAATTATTCACAATTGCTGACACCACACTTAATAATATCAATCAAATCTTTTTCGTAATAAACATTGGTCCAACGCCAAAATCATTTTCAAGACCTTTTCATAGTCAAATTCTTCAAACCTCGATCCAACATCGAGTGCACTTTTCTTAAATAAAAGGGTGTCATGGTTTAGGGTAGGCACGTGTAGACTTTCGAGATTAATCGTACAAGTCACATGGCATGTATTTGATTAATAATAACCCGACTAAAATGTCTTAATAAAAGATCACTCTCTTTTCACAAAAGGACAAAATGGATTATTTAGGTGCCTACCAACTATTTTCCTAAGCGCGCGGGTCCCAAGAACATATTTGGGATTTCATAATACTCGTGTCCTAATAAAAAAATCCAAACCCATCAAACCTTGCTCACGTGCAAGTCCTTTTTGAAACATCACTCACATGCGACTTATATCACACACATGCGACCTCCATCGCTCACATGCGATTTTCATCGCTCACACGTGACTAGCATCGCTCACATGCGACTTCTTTCGCTCAAATGCGGATCACTTAGTGATGTCTTATCGTCCACTTACAATTATGCTCCTATTTTCTTAAATAAAATCAACCATCCAACAAACATTCTCGTAATCAAGAACTACGTAAGCTCTGACTTTCCCAATCTACGAGTTGTCGAAAGAAATGAATGAAAATATCATTGGTTGTATTATTGGTAGATGCCTTACTTGTATGAACTTATGTCCTCATATTGATGTTCACACTATGAGTTAGATAGTCTTGATGTTTAGCATGGATCTTGGATCAACTAGTATTTCATAATTTTTCGTAATAAAGTTATGCTTTTTGTTCCAAAAAAAAGATTTTTCCATAAAAAGATTGCAATAAAGATTCTCTAATTTTCCAATGTAACCGTCCATGTAATTATTTTTTACATAATATATATTAATTAATAATTTTTTGTTTTAACTGTTATGCTACACGGTGAACTTTATAGCTTATGTGAATATAATGGTAATTCTTATAGTTGAATTCCTATAAAAAAAAATCGAGTGAAATTCCGTCTATCTTTGTTTCTTAAGCTTGTAATTAATGAGTAACATTGCTTTTTCATTGCATTCAAAGATGAATAAGCATGTAGAAATCGAAAATATATGAAAATGAAACAACACATATGTTTGAAATAGCCAATCCAAAATTGCACCATCAAGTGCGTTAGAAATTCATCAATATCTATGATGAATTTCTATCAATCTTAAAGAATAAAATTGTTACCAATCACACGATAACAATGAAAAGAAAAAAATTTAAAGAAAAAAAGAAGATTAGAATTTCTGTATATTTTCTCTCTTCCCACGAACCATGACATAAATTACAAGTACATCACACCACTTTGTTTTAATGGATCATAAAGATTCTATCTGTAACAATGTCATGTGAAATATGTAGTAAAAATTTGACAAGTATGAGTGTAATTATATCTTTATTAATTGAAACCAACAACTTTGTACTAGTAACTTCACGCGGTATTAAAAAATATGAAACTAACAAGTTGAACAATATATGATAAAGAAGTAACCAAACAAATTTGTAACATATTGTAGATAAAGAAATATAAAGGAGTGGGAGATTGATGAAAATGCAACGACAACCACTTCTGAGGCGCTCAAGTCCATCAAACCTAAATGATAAGGATTACAACTTTTTCTGATTAATAGTTCATGTTTGACTTATCATAAAAATTAGTTGCATCATTAAAGTTGATGTCTTTGTTAAAATTAAATCACATATAAAACAAGGTTCCATAGTAACTGTAACACCCAAATATTATCTAAGGTTTTAAAAGTAAAATCAGAGTAATTTAAAATTTCATAAATTCAATACTGAGGCATCACACCTTCAAAAGGTACTCACTTTAAACAGTTTGCTTTAAAGTATAAATCTCTGATACATAGCATCGTCGGAAATCAAAACACCTTCTTAATTAAACTCCCTTATCAAATCATGTTTTCATAAAGTATGATTCTTATTTACAAAAGGAAGAACAACAAAGAACAACAACAAGACAACATAAATATTCCCCCCGAGTGCTACGTATCAGAGTGACACCGACTCGACTAACAACAACTATAAACTCCGTCTTCATAACCTGCATGTTACCAATATAAAGGTAACGACGAAACAAGTAAAGGGTGAGATACTCCAAAATATATAATTAAAGGCATGATAAAATATATACATAGTTTCGGAATTATAAAGGAAATAGATTAATAAGTGCATTCCAACACATCTCCAAAATTCACTTACTCTTATCGTCATTCTAATGTGTATAATCTACACTTTATCGCCATAAATCATCACAACAACACATAAATGTTCATCACCACGAAAAAATCACAAGTTAATACGCCACTAATCAACACTTCAATCATAAACAACAACATCAAACAAAGCTAATAACATAAGCAACATAAATAAAATCATCACAAATTGGCTAAAGCCCATCGTCGCATTTGGCATAAAAGCCCATCGTCACAAACATCATCACATCATATTTACATTAAGCATTTCATCAAGTTAAATCATCGCAATTCAACATCATCTATCAATTAAAACTCAACGCCAAACAACTCAAACATAAACATAACCGACTCCATGTGACACGACTATGTTATGCATGTGGTACCCGTCGCTTTGTCCATAATTAGGAACACTTGGCATAAAGCCCATCGTCGCTTGACATAAAAGCCTCGTCGCTTGACATAAAAGCCCTTGTCGCCAATGCAATGTATGTGACACGACAATAAAACAACACAACCAAAAACATCATCATCGCTCATCAAGATTGGCATAACGCCCACATCGCTATAATTTATCCACATCAAGATAAATATATCATCGCATCATATTTGCATTATGCAAAATATCACCAATAATTCATCATCATCAAAAATCACGCATTCACAAATCGGAAGCATTTATTAACAAAATCAATATAATCATCACATCATCATGTACAAAGACATATATTATTGCATCGCATATCATCAAGTATTCATTAATAAATACATCGTCGCAAACATCATGTTTAATCACACCACATCAATATCAATGCATTCACTAAATTCCAAAAGCGGAAAAATAGTCAAACACCTATAATCGTCGTGAAATCTATTCCTAATAACCGGCATTAATCATAATCGTCAACCTCGCAATCGGATTGTCCATACGTGCCTTAAATTGACTAAAACGCAATTCGATTCAATTTAACCATAATTAAGCCTATTTCGGGTCATTTCGTAAAAACTCGTAATTTCGAAATACTAACCTCACCACTACGTTCTACACGTCGAACTTAGCTAGCACGTCAATTTTCATTGAATTCGAAGCAACTTGCTCCGTCGCCGAAATTACCGAAATCGGAAAATCGGAACATAATCAGATTCTAAATTTAGTCGGCTAACTTATGTCGTAGTTATATTTTATTAATACTAACTAGTAGTATATGAAATTGGGAAAATGAAAAGAAACAGAAGCTAATTTAACAGGAATTATGCAGGAAAAGTTATCTGTAGAAAACAGAAAAACATATATACAGAAAACAGAAAACCACGTTTTCTGCTTCCACCCTCCATGGCAACAGGGACGAACATCCCTTGCTACCAAAGGGCCTGAGGCGTGCGCCCTAGGAGGGGTACGACCGCCCCACATCTAGAGGGGGGCGCCTCCCCCATTGCTGCACCCTCCATTCTTTCTTCTTCCACGGCACCTGTATTTTACAGACAGTGCAATTTTTCTGGTTTTTCACAGTTTATGTTTTCTTCCATTTTAACACTTCTAGTTCCTACAAGCTTGCACCTAGAACACCCACAATCCATACTCCTAAATCAAACTTTCTAATTCATTTCAACAATCACACATACAACTCATAAATTCCAGTATCAATTTCTATCGCAAATTCACAATATACCTATCAAACCCTAAGTATATGGAAACGAAAATCAAACCCCTTACCTATAGAGATTGGATGATCCTTGATGATTCCACAACTTCAACCTCAAGCCCTTGCTCTTGCTCTTCTCCTTCTTCTTCCAAAACCTCTCTTTTCCTCCAAGTTTCTAAGTTTGGCTTTGGTGTTTTGAATGGAAAGAAAATGAGGAGAAAGTGTTTTATATATATTTTCATACTACCAACCAAGGGTGTAAACCCAATTCTACCAAATTAATCCTCAAACCCTCCATCTAATCTTATTAATTAACACACTAATAATATCTAATTATATTATTAACTCAATTAATTAAAATAATTCCGGGGAATTAAATATCGGTCCGAATAATATTTTACCGAACCGAACGGAATAAAAACCGGACCGAATGAAACGTTGCGAAATATATTAATAGATATATCGATTAATATAAATATTCTCGTCGCAAAATAAATACTGATCGGTAACTCGAAAATATTAATATAATATAATATTAATTAAAACGGGGCATTACAACTCTCCCCCACTTATAAACTTTCATCCTCGAAATGTCGATCAAAACGAACAAATCGGGACATGCCTACGCATTTGTCCACTCAATCCTCGCGTCAATTAAACAACATACAAAATACACCAAAAACAACTTATATGATCTTCCATATTGGTTATGCCTCAATCTATGACATTGTTTTGATGTGATACATGTGGATAAAAATGTGTGTTCTAGTTTTATTGGAACACTTCTAAAAATTTCATACAAGACCAAAGATAGTAAGTATTCCTATCTTGATATGATAATGATGATTATACAACAATAGTTGGCTCCAAAAGAATCAGAAAAACGAACTTATTTGTCTCCAAAATATCACACTCTATTTAAAAGGGAAAAGAAAATGGATGCGAGGATTTTTGAGGTATTAAAGTTCCCCAAAGTTACTAATCAAACATCAATAAACGTGAATCGATGAAAATTCTCAAGTTAATTTTCTTAAAAATTTATTATTGTCATGTTTAACAGCTTATAAATGTGGCTATCCATGACATGTTACTAAAAAATGTAAGAGTAACTATAACTATATTGTGCTTAATCTTTCATGTTATATATAATAAAGCTCTTGATTTCAAAAAATTAGATGAATTAGAAGACGGGATTTCAGTAATGATGTGTCAACTAGAGATATATTTTCTTCCATCATTTTTTGACATTATGAGTCACTTAATTGTTCATCTAGTCAGAGAAATCAAATTTTATGGTCTAATTTATATAACGTGAATGTATCCAATAAAGCAGCACATGAATATCTTTAAAATATATATTAAGAATCATCGTTGACCAGAAGTTTTGACTGTTGAAAAGTACATCACAAAAAGGTTGTTGAGTTCTGTTCAAACAGTTTGTCGGAAGCAGAATCTATAAGATTTCTAAAGCCTCGTCACGCTGAAATATATAGAGGTAGAGATACTCAAAATTTAAATGTTATGTAAATTCCTTGGGATATTGTTCTTCTAGCACATTTATAAATTATGGATAATGTTGATAAATTTCAACCTTAATTTTTCAACATGTGTTCTAGCATTTGGCTTCAGTTTGCAGACCAAACATTGTTGGAAGAGTTGTTATTGTATCCTTTATCGAATATTAGTCAATAAGGTATGCTTAAAAGATTTTATTAATCCATAACTTTGAAGAAGATTTAATTTATATATGGATTAATTAAAAAATGTTTGGAGTTACAAGATTTGGTCGGATTTGCATTAAAGAAAAAATTTAATTGAATATGCTTTGAAAATATATTTGCTTAAGTTTTATCTAAGATTGTGGTGAAGATTTAATTGAACAAATATTCCATGAAGACATTTAATGAGAGTTTTGTTTTAGTCATAACTAGATTAGGACCTGTGCGATGCACAGACGTATATTAATTTATTTTTGTATTGAAATTTTAATTGTAGTTGATATATTTTCTTTTAATAAATACGATTAGTTAATTTATATTTATAATATTTTATTTTAAACTACATATTAAAGATAATTAGATAAAATAAATATAAGTAAGATAAATTTTTGAAAAATAATTTTTTTATCTTTTTATTCGTATAGTTACAAATATATTTAGTTTTTTTCTGTGTAATTATATGTAATGCTATTGAGATAATGTATTACATATTTTTTAGAATTATAGACATAAGGGTATAAATAATTATGCACATTGCAATAAGTTGAAATATATATTATATTTATTCAGATTATTTAAGAGTACACATATTAAATATTATATATTATATATGAGATGGTATTATATAGAGAACCTAACTCTTAAATTTTATAATTATATTTAATAATATAAGATTATGGTATGAAACTAAATTAACAATGTATGAAATGATTTTAAATTGTATAACTATAATGATGAAATATAATGAACTTTTAAATTTTTATTTAATTCATAAAATATGTTTTTAAATAATAAAAAAGGCATGATACATATTATATATATTTTGAAAGAAATTTATATTTTAAAATTAAAGTATTTATAAATTTTTTTATAAATGTAACTCTAATGTGATTAAGGGTGTTCAAAACAGAACCGACCCAATAGAAAATCACAAACTAAAACACTAAATCAAAACCAAAAAAGCCACATTTGATTTGAATTTGTTTGGGTCAATTTTTAACAAAAGTGCGCTGTTCGATTTGATTTGCGGTTTGCATTTTGAAAACTGAATCAAATTGCATTGTGTTACAATCCAAATTTCACTTAACTCGCATCCATTGCAAACCTAAACCTATTAGGCCTTAGTCTTACGATTACAAACGATTTTTTCTTCCGCGCACTTATGACTTCAAGTTCATCATTTTCAAATCTCTCTTAGTAGTATCGCGCCTTCTTCGTTAGTAAATTTTTTAAGAATTTGAAATATTTTTTCTTTATAATATTTTTGTTAGCCATCATATATTTTATTTTAAATAATTTTTTATTATAATATTTTTTTAGCCATCATATATTATATTTTATTTTTAAAAGTGTCATCGATTCATATTCGTGCTAATCTTAGGATTTATTAAAATAGTATTATTAATATTTTTTAAGACATTAGACTATAAAAACTAAAAAATATGCATCAGAGTATAGATAAATATTATTATCTTAAATAATAAAATTGAAAGACAGTAAACAAATTATTAAAATAAAATTAAGAGTTTAAGAGGTGATAATTATATTTAATAACGAGTCATTTTTGTGAGGATAGATGATAGTAAATTTATGGTAACATGTGTCTTTGGGAATTGAAGTTTAAGTGATGAAGAACAATTATATAAGTTTGTTGTTAGATTCAATTCTAAGAATGACACATAGAATGTTAATTGATGTGACAAAAATAGAGTTATATAGCATATGGCATATGTTGCGATATAATTCATTACTTTAGATTTAATATATTATAATTGATAGATTTTTAATGGTGTCATCGGTTCATATTTGTGATAGTATTATGATTTAAAAATATAATTTTATTAATATTATTTAAGATATTAGACTATAAAAAAAATAAAAAATATGCATCAAAGTATAGATAAATATTAGAATCTTGAATAATATAATTGAAAGACAATAAAAAATTATTAAAATTAAATTAAGAATTTAAGAGGTGATAATTATATTTAATAATGAGTAATTATTTTGAGGATAGATGATAATAAATTTATTGTAACATATGCCTTTTGGAATAGAAGTTGAAGTGATAAAGAACAAATGTGTAAATTTGTTGTTAGACTCAATTATAAAAGTGACACATAGGATTTTTAATTGATGTGGCAAATGTAGAGTTATATGGCATGTGACATGTGTCGCGATATAATCTGTTACTTTAGATTTAATATATTACTAGATAGAATAAGACACGCGCGATGCGCGGCCGAAAAATTAGATTGTTTATTTTTTATTGACTTTTAAATATATTAAGAGTTAGTTTTGACAAAATATGATTACTAAATTTATATTATAATTTTCTTTTGTAAATTATAATAGAGAAAATAATATAAATTAATCACATAGACAAATATATATTTCATCTGAAAAGAAAATACACGCGTGTAGCATTTATTTCAAGTGTTATTTTTAAATTCAATAATTTAAGAAAAACTAAAAATATTTTATTTTGTTTGGATTTTGACATCTCTTTTAGTTTTGAAATTAGAGAGAAATCAAAGAGAATATACATAGTTGGAGTAATGATTAACCTGTTAGACCATTTGTCCAAAATAATATTTTTATTTTATTTTAATTTAATTATCTTATCTCTTTTGTATTTTTTCTTATTTGTCATTAGTTTATTATTTGATATTATATAAAAAATATAATAATAAATTTTATAGACAAAGTAAAAATTGGTGCATACTATATTATATTTTAAACAAGGTTAAAGTGACTTATACTTGAAAATCATGTAAAAATACTTTAAGATTAAAAATATTTATGTAAGTTTATTTCGTCTTAACCTGGACAAGGAAATAGTATTGATTGTTGACAGGATCCGTGGATTAATCCTTCTCTTATTTGCCTTTTGTTTTCAAAAAAATTTTATTGTCAGGTCCTCTTTACCCAAAGATCTCTTGTAAACCCAAAAATACATGGACTTGATTCGCAACCCCCCTGGTGAGTTCTTTTCGTAACTAGAAGTTCTAACCATTAGAAGTTCTAGCCATTAGAATTTCTAGCCACTAGAAGTTCTAGCCATCAGAAGTTCTAGCCATTAGAAGTTCTAGCCATTAGAAGTTCTAGTCATCAGAACTTCTAGCCATTAGAAGTTACAACCATTAGAAGTTCTAGCCATTAGAAGTTGTAGGCATTAGAAGTTCTAGCAATCAAAAGTTCTAGCCATTAGAAGTTCTAGCCATTAAAATTTCTAGACATTATAAGTTCTAGCCATTAGAAGTTCTAGGCATTAGAAGTTCTAAGCATTAGAAGTTCTAGCCATCAGAAGTTCTAGGCATCAGAAGTTCTAGCCATCTGAAGTTCTAGCCATTAGAAGTTCTAGCCATTAGAAGTTCTAGGCATTAGAATTTCTAGCCATTATAAGTTATAGCCATTAGAAGTTCTAGGCATTAGAAGTTCTAGCCATCTGAAGTAACAGAAGTTCTGATTTTTCTGATAGTTCTTGTAAAATAACCAACTTCTTGCTAAAACCTGTAACTTCAAACTCAAAATCTTCAATTGAATTCACAAGTGTCGATGCCACAAAATAATATTCTCCATGCTTTAACTCCTCAAACCCTGAAACTCGTATAACAACCCAAAAAAAGAACCAAATCTAAATAAACAATCAAATTGAGATTGTAGGGTAAATTTTGGGGTGCGACAGTTGCCACTATTCAATCATCTTAGACCTGATAAGCGAGAAAGAACGATGGCTTTCAAACGTTCAAGGTGGAAGAGGATTGAATACCAAAAGAACCCCAAAAATTTGCCCTACGCGGGATACCAAAGCCAGATAAAATACCTTGAGTACAGATTCAAGGAAAGAATGCCTGAGGAGAATACACTTGTTAAGCATCACCGAAATGTCTTAACAACAATATTAACAATCGAGAAATATGACGAGGTTTCAACAACACTAGGGATAACCGAGTAACCAAAATGAGCAAACAAATAAATGGTTTTAAAGAAAATGCACTGAGAATAGAAACTAAACTTCTCAAGAAAAAGAAAAGCAATAGATTAAGCCATCTCATGATGTCTTAAAGAAAATGCTATGAGAAAGAAACCGAACGTCTCAAGCAAAAAGAAAACAATAGATTAAGCAATCTCAGGATGTCTTAACAGAAATTCTATGAGAAGGAAACCGAACTTCTCGTGCGAAAATAAGAAATAACAATAAATTAAGCCATCTCAGGATGTCTTAACGAAAATGCTATGAGAAGGAAACTGATCTTCTCAAGCGAAAAGAATAAAAATAACATATCAGAAGACTCTATCGACGATATGATGGGGGATTTGTCAGAAAAACCCAAAGAGTTAGAGAATACCTGCAGACTTTAATGAAGATATGATTGAGAACTTGTCTGAAGATCCCCAAGAAAATAATTGAGAAATTTTCTGAAGATCCCAAAGAAGATAATTGAGAAATTATATGAAGATCCCAAAGAGTTAAAGATAATTGATAAATTGTCTGAAGATCCCAAAGAGTTAAAGAATACTTGAAGACCTTAACAAAGATAAGTGGCTTAGAACAATAGTAGAATTGTTGTGCACAAAGGTGCAATGAGCCAGGACATGTTGAATGTCTTAACCATGTAACTTTCGAGTTACCAACAGAATAAATTCAGTAGCCCATCGTGAGAATACACTTCTCTGGGGATAAACAAATCATATCCAGCACTCTGGTGTGATATAGATGTTTATGAGGTCGGTAAATCTTGTTTCTGACATTCCTGCTGATAAAAGATTTTAAACATGTACAGACATGTTGAAAAACCTCTGAGTTGACAAAATCTTCAATCTGTATGCAGATAGCTTTACCGGGGATAGAAGAATTAAGTTCAGCACCTGTGACTGAAAAACTTCTATGGTAATGAGCTTCAATTTGCTGGCATCGTACTGACAATGTGTTGTAGCAAACGAATATGTGGATCAACTTCTGAGTTGGAGATAATATCCTGAGATTGAATAAACATCCTACCTGGTGGATATTTATTTGTTGATTAATTGAAGAGTTACTAGGGAAATAAACACATGAGCAGTTCAATGGTTTTTTGTGAACAGCTCCGAGAACCAAATTTGTAGAGGTTGCTGCCACTAAAATTTGTTGGGAAGATTCTTGTTTGAAAGAACCTTGGAAAATACCCTGAATAATGTTGTAGTAATCCTTTCTGAAAGAGACTCACTTGGGAGTAAATTAAACTTTGCTGGGGAAACTCCATAAGAAAACCGTGTGGAAAACTTCACTGGGGATTCTGTCATACCCCAATTTTTGACCTAATATACTACCACACATTTGCATCATTGCATCACTAACAGTTCAGAACAGCATTAATCGGGTGTAGCATTCACAGGTCAAAATTAGGATTTCATCAAATTTTCGTCTGATTCAAGAGGTAACCAATTAGGGTTTGAGTTTTACTCACTTCATTTGATCTATCTTGATCAAATCATCAACCTCTGATCTTCAGATATCCAACTTTTCTCATTAATCAATCGAGGATCGACCAATTAGGGTTTTGATCGAGCATGAGTATTCTCTGATTTCTTGAGCATTGAGTGACCTTTTTGGATAGAGATTGGTCATTATATCTTAGATACAACATCTTGACCTAATTTCTGGATTCAAAACATCACAGAAGTTCACAGACTTCATCAGTCAATTTCAGAAACATCTGATGAAAATTCATCTGCACAAAAAAGTCAAACTTTGACTTTTGGTCAATTTTTTTGAAGACAAAACTTTTTCCAACATCAAAATACTTCAAATGATCCATCATGATCATAAAAAATCAAAGAATTTGGAAAAGTCAACAAAAAGTCAAAAGTTCCAACACTTAGAAAAATTTTCAAGTGTTGAAATTTCTTATTTTTTCCAAACTTCATGGCAATTTTTCACATAGTTCCACTTTGATTTGGAAAAAACTCAAAACATGAAAGTTGTAGCTCTTGAAACAAGCATTCCGAAATGTCCATGAACTCTCAAATCCATGGAGTCTAGCTATACTTTTGAAAATGAAACATAAGGCTCCATAACCATGGTTTTCAAAGTTCAAAACTTCAAATTATAGGTCATTTTGTGATTTCTTCTTCTAGAAGCAAAGACACCTTGCCAAATTGAAGATAGAACTGATAAATATCAGCTAGAGGTAATAATTGAAAGATATGGATCAAGTTGGATTTTTAACACATGGTGAAAAAAGGAAGTTTCCTTTTAAGGCAAAATGTCTTTCTTGCCCTTTAAGACAACTTTGAATAACACAATGCCATGTACTTGTGCCTAACATTTCAGATTCCATGGCCTATAAATAGAAGTATTCTTTTCAAGTTCAAACACACCAAAGTAATGCCAAGTCATGCTTTCACTCTTCATCTTTGAAAATTCAAGAATCATAGTTCAATTTACCAAAACTTGCATTTTCAAAAATTAATGAAAAACTTTGATCAAATTGGTGGCTAATATGCTTTAACATCAACATGAAACTTGTTTGAACACTAAAATCAACACAAGCTAAGCTGAAACTTAGAATTACATGCCATGCTTCTAAAACTTGCAAAACTGCCATAACCATCGAATTTGGAGTTTGGTTTGATCAACTTGAGTTTTGATCACTTGAACATCATCACCATACATCATATGAATGATCCAGACCCTTAACTTCCATCTGTAACAACTCTAACATCAAAATCCAGTTTCCATTTTGAGCTTATGCAGGTGGACTTAGGTAGCACGATCCAGGTTGATTCAGGGAGAGCAGACCATCCTCACACCTTCCACATAGGCCGTTGGTGCTATAGCAATCATAAAATCAGTTCTGGAAACACTCCAACACCATCTTCGATCTCAGCTTGAACAGGTAAGAACTTCAAACTCAATCTCGTGATTCCTTGCATTTAAACGAAAAAACTCTTGGCCATTTGTTTTCTGCACCTCTCACGATCCTTAAACCTTAATCAATTGGAAAAATCATCCATCATACATCATTTCAATTAGAATTTCCAGTTCTAGGGTTCTTCACGATTTCCAGAAATTCAACCATGTTAAACCAAAAATAAATAAAATTAACAACTACCATCATGTTCCTTGTTAAAAAACGAGTAACTTTCATGTTTACAACTTTCAAAATCATTGAGAAACGAGAAAGTTACAAAATCAAAGGATTGAAGAGGATGAAGAACAATTCGCGCGTGTTCTTGGTGTTTTTTTCAAATTTAAATTTTCCAATATAATATAAACACGTGTTTTTGTTTCAATACACAAATGCACTCTTGCCCCAGCGTTTTCCAGCTTGCTCGTAAGTGTTTGTGCCACGTATACCACCCACAGGTCCTGGGTTCAAACCTCCCATGGACCATTTTTTTCAAACTTTTCATATTTTCTTCATATTTTTTTACAAACTTTAACATTTTTTTTAACCAATCAAAACTCCTCATTTTGAGGTGATTTTT
Source organism: Vicia sativa (assembly GCA_021764765.1). Classification (NCBI taxonomy): domain Eukaryota; kingdom Viridiplantae; phylum Streptophyta; class Magnoliopsida; order Fabales; family Fabaceae; genus Vicia; species Vicia sativa. The sequence goes on along the minus strand of CM038793.1, from coordinate 60,313,785 downwards.
TGTACACTTGTCAATAAATGTATCTATTTTATGATAGTGCAAAAATTTTCAGAAAAAACTTTCATCTGATTATATTTTAATCGAGCCGAAAATGACACTTTTGACACTTTTCAAAACCACTTTAAAAGGTGATTTTTTCAAAACTTTCGAATCCCGATTCTTTTCAAAACTTTTCATAAATGAAACTCACTTTTCAAAAACACTTTCAAAACCATTTATTCAAAACTTTTTTCATCAAACTTACATCTTTTTACCATGATCGATCCGATTTAAACGATAAAACCGATTCGTTTTCTCTCGAATTTCTCAATCGATCATGGGCCTCCCTCACGGTGTAATTCCCAAAAACATTCTTTTATGTACATAATTATTTCTTTGTACATATCAAACTCTCTTCAGATACATACAAAATTTTTATCTGTACATAATACAGATACTTTTTTATACTCAAGTACAGACAAACTTCGATCGTTTGTTTTCACTTCACTTGTGTATACACTGAAACCAACATTTTTTATGTACATAATTATTTCTTTGTACATATCAAATTCTTTCTCATATACATACAAATTTTTATCCGTACATAATACAAATACTTTTTACTCAAACACGGATAAACTTCGATCGTTTATTTTCCGTTTCGTCTATATATACACTGAATACCATTGGTATTGAAAGTAGCATTATTCCTTGTGAAACTGCTTTCAAACCAATGGGCCACCCTTATGTTGTAAGTCCCAATCCCCCTATGTACATCCACATCCTCCTGTACATAGATACTCGTTTGTGTACATATTTGCTTCCTTGTACACATTCAAACTTGTAAATAATCAAGTTGCGCTTGTTTTAAACGTTCGTTTCACAGACACTTGTTTATATTCACTTCATAAACTCTTGTAAATAAACATCATGCATTGTTTATATTTCCTTCATAAACTCCTGTGAATACATATCACACACACACTTGTTTATACAACTGTCTAGTTATAACATAACAACTAGTCTAACCAATAGGTTCCCCACAGTTAGCCTCCTCTTGGGCTTTATACAAGATAACTCTCCCCACAGAGTTTAGCCTCCTCTTAGGCTTCATATAAGAAAACTCATTCATCTGAGTTTAGCCTCCGCTTAGGCTTCATATAAGACAACACTCCCCTGTTGAGTCAGCCTCCTCTTGGGCTTCGTTCAAAAGAACTCCTCATTGAGTTTAGCCTTCTCTTGGGCATCATACAATGAAAGAGACCATAAAATCTCTTAACAGCCTCTAATTGGGCTTCCAATACAAAGAATCATCCGCGTTAAGATAGAACCCAGAGAGTATAATTTCCCGGTGAAATTGCTCTTAATCCTAAAAGGATGGTTTCCCGGTGAAATCCCTTTTAAAGCCAAAGCCAGCCATACCCTATAGCTTCCTCTTGAGCTTCATACAAGGACCCTCGATGACCCTCGGAATGCCTCCTCTTGGGCTTACAATACAAGGACCCATTGGCTTCTTAAAAGCATCCCTTTAATCCAATCAATTTCTCCTCGAGATTTAGACATCTATCATCTTTATGGAAGAAGTATCTCATCTATCACATCACATACAGTCAAAAACTTTTTAAACTCTTTTCAAACAAAAACATCTCTTAATTGTAAGTGGTAACGCTTGTACACTCAAGCAAAACACCCAATGCTTACAGTTAAAAGATTCAATCATTTTTTTAAACATTTTTCTTAAACATGTTAGTGGTAACGCTTGTACACTCAAGCAAAACACCTGTAACTTACGATGAAAGATTTTTATCAATCAAACTTTTCAAAAATATATGTGATGAAATAGATTAGATACATTTTTCATTAAGATGACATTTATCTGTGTCTCTTACTAACATTCCGTTGTTTTCCACTAGCATAAGTGGGAACTACGATTGCTCTGACTTTCTCAACATCATTTTGAGAATACGTAGCCACAAGGTCTCATCCTTGCCGAGCAAATTTCTTTCTCTCTCAGACCAAACAAACCATAGATCCCTTTAGATCCGAGCTACAAATGCTCTGATTCCCACTGGGGGATATGTATACAGAAGATCCACAGATCTTTGCGAGCACAATAATAACAAAACCTAGGATCCTTCATAATCTATCCTTCTTAAAATCCCAAAGGAGAAACTTTCCCAATCAAAGAAATAGCAATTAAAACACACAAACATATCAAACATATTCATATATAAAGCTATAGATAACTATATATATTTAGGGTGCTCCATCTATTCCCTTTATATAACAAACCCCCTTACTCAGAATCTCCCCAATGCGTTGCGTCTAGTTTGCGCTAGTCGTTACGAATATCAAAATCAATCGAGGGTATTAACAACTTTCCCCTTTTTCATAATCATTAAATCATCTTTCTTGTGTTGAAAATAATAAAGCTTGATGCTCGCGGCATCTTTATAAACAAATCAAAAGAGTTAATCGTTTCGAGCCATAGAATCTGAATTCACATTCGATTCACTAGCGCGTCACTTTTTAACGCGAACAGATTCCCAGTTGATAATTTTGCTGACATTAGAGTCCATTTGGAAGAAAAGACAATTGTTTCGCTGGGGAAGATATCTCAACTGGAGAAACCATCAATTGTTAAGATCCGTACCACTTGTGATGTAGAAAAGAGGATAATTTTGTCGTCTGAGAACTATTCCTTCAATTTTGATCCTTATAAGGGTATTTGCAGTTTCCGCTGGGGAAAAATCTTGCAAAAGAACTAGCCAAAGCTAATGCATGAGTATGATATGCATCATGATTTTTTTTTGTTTTAATGCAAAGGGTATCAAATTGAATTCCCTATACAATTTGGAAGAGAAAAAATCCAAAGACGTCATGAAGGTAATGCACAAGAAAATCTGAATGTCAATCTGCCACTTGAAAGGCTCCACAATAATCCTTATAGAAGGAAAGGAAAGATAACAATTTATGAAATGCATTAATAGAATGCCCCAAGTTGGATGAGTTGGACCGAAGAGAACATGGTCGGTAACTTCGAAGATCGAAAGTGGACCTCTGCGGGGATAAAATAATTTATATTTAGGGCATAGGCCTGACATGAATAATCCAACAGTTGACAAGCTGACATCTTGATGACAGAAGGTTGTAACAGACATATAGATATGTTGAACCATTTTAACGTTGAAAAATCATCATTTTGTCTCGTAGCTGTTGAGCTAGCAGTGAGTTGCAATAAGCAAGAGATAACTCCATTGGGGAGATAGGAATCAAGTTCAACACCATATGAGGGGGATAAACATTTCCACTATGGATAAATCTTCCAATGCATAGCAATAATATTTACTTAACATATTTAAATAATCTGATGTTGCAACAGATCTTCTAAAATCCTTTAACCATCTCACCTAGTAGACACATACTTCTGTTGAATAAGCAATGAATGCACTGGGGAAATAAACATACCATAGATTCACAGGGGATTAACTAACAATAGCTCAAAAAATCGGATCTATAATGGACTGTCGCCACTAAGACTTACTCGGGAAGTTGTTATCTGCAAGACTCTGAATAGATCTTGGTTTAGAATAAGAATACTGGGGATACCGCAACGGTAATTCCCTGCTGAGGAAGGCTCACTTAGGGAGCAGGTGAAGCTTTAAATGGAGAAACTTCTAAAGATAACTCTATCGGGAACAACACTGGGGAGATCCAAGTTGAAAATTCTGTTGACACAAGAGTTCACTGGGGATGATCAATCACTTCTCTGGGGAAGAAATTATCCTGAGAGTTGACGCCACTGCTGATTTATCTTTCGACTAAGCGTTCAACTTGCACTAGGGAGAAGAACTAAGTTGTCATTTGAGAAAGTTCTTCTGCTTGCATTGGTGTACTTCAAAAGAAATCCATAAAGAAAAATCACTGGGGAAAACTCGAGCAAGAAATTTCGTTGATACAAAAGTTCACTTGAGGGAAATTAATCACTTTGGAAGAGGTTCGATTTGAGAATCATCATTGATGTAGACCAATTATGGTGAAGCCTTCAAACTTGTGGCAAAAAGAACTAAGTCTTTCATTCGAGAAATAATCTTCAAAGTCTGATTCTGCTAAGGAGGACAACTAGTTGATCTTGAGATATCCCGCGTCTTGGCTGGGATTTATACATGAATATAATGCATGATTGAATAAGGATGCATGAATGCATGAATGCATGAATATACTAGGTAATGCATTGGCTATCAAACTGAATCCTCGACATCGCTGGTTCAAAGGATAGAAGAAAATGACACAATAAGATGATTGACCAAGCTCCAAATGTTGAATTACCGCTGGAAGGGCAACAATGCTAATTCTTGTAGGAGGAAGAATATCAAACTTTTGAACTGATCAGATAATGATGATGAGAGGCGTGCCCCATGCGTGGGAATGCAGTTTCATTTGCAATCAAGAGATATCTCGACTTCAGAATCTTAACATGCCCTGGTCTGTTAGACCTGCGAGAAGAAACTTTTGAAAAGAAATGCCCTAGTATCCTATATTTTGAAGCAATATTTTACTGATCGTCAGCATTTCAAACGAACTGGATATTCTGATATGGGAATATCATGCCTTGATAAGAGCTTTGGAGGTATTTCTACATCTCAAAATAACCTCCTTAGATTTGCTGAATCTCAGAGTGGCGGACTTTGCATAAATGGACGACATGCCCCAGGATGAACATTGGATAGACTCCAACGTCTCGAAGTAGTTGCTTCAAATCAAATGAATCTTTCCAGCAAGCTTCCTTTATAATGAATCTTGGAGAGACTTCTACGTCTCAAGTAATTTCCTCAGATTAACTGCATCTAAATAAAGAGCTATACAAACATAGGGAAGACCTGCCCCAGGATGAGCTTTAGAGAGACTTCCACGTCTCGAAGTAGTTGCTTCAGACTGATTGATTCTTGAAATAAACACTTGCTCCAATCAAGAGAGCTTCATTGTCACGAAGTAACTGCTTCAGATCAACAACATGTGAGAAACTAACTTGATGGAATGAGAGCTTCTTCTTTTTTGCTTCAATGTCTAAAAGTAAATTCCTCATATTGATTGGAACTGGACGATTAGTTCGAAATTCCCTAATGTATACAACCTTAGAGAGACTTCCACGTCTCGAAGTAATTGCTTCAGGCTGACTGAAACGATGATTGTCTTAGGCTAACTGCTCTTTGAGAAAGACCAAATCACCTGCTGATTTCTCTTTAAGGACCTGCTCCCAGATTGGCAAAAATTTGAGAAGCTGCATTTTGATTTGATTTCCCTCAAGTTAACAGAATTTTGAAAAAATAACTTGTGATGCACTCAATGGAGTCCTTAAACATCATGCCTTTTGATACAAAGAAATGATCAAGTCTTTATTTTGGACAAGGTTAGACTCTTCACTGATGTTCATTATGAGAACTTCTTTAATGTCAGATAATTGTTTTACATGTAGAATATTGTTTATTATGACAATTCTAATGCAACATTTATGCGTCTTGAAGTTTTGTATGAAAAATTACGATTTTTTGTGAGTGAAACACTTTTAGAGCGCAACACTGAAAACTTTATTGTCTTTTTATGAAAGATAAGACGAGCATATGATACCAACTCAAATACTTATCACACACTCTTACGAGTCAGGTAAATGCAATCTCTTCGTCGTATGCTTTTGAATTAACCCATGCTTCAATTGGGACTTTTGAGGGTTGTAATGTGGCTTGGTTCACGGTTTTAAAAGAAAAATATTTTTTAAGCTCAAAATATTTGGTGCCTGCCCATTCTCCATGTTGTTCTTCAGTCCTAAGTTCAACTATCCTGATATGAGCACTCATCTCTTGAAAGAAGTTATGATGGTTGAGGAACCAATATGAGGTTTGTTGGACACGACAGTCACTCACATTTTGTCTTTGTTGTCTAACCACATGACTTGTTCTTTGTTGCGAATTCTCTTCGATAATCTTTTCTTTGATTTCCCTAAATTTTGCCTAAGCGACTTGTTTTCAAGTGTCGACTCAGCAGGATTTTTTTATTCATCTTTTTTTAACAAGTCATGGATATTTAGACTGTCTTCAATTTTTGGAAGTGATTGTGACTGTCTGAGTCCTTCGTAGATGAGGGATAACTGTTGTTGTATCATTATCTGTTGACCTTCTGATGTGCAAGAGATACCCAACATGGTATCATTCTCTTCTGGTGCACAGTGTTGATAGATGAAGGTTGACTATTGCAGTTCTGACCTTCCTCAACCATTTGAAGGATAACCATTATTGTATCCTTTGACGCACACTCTTTTGATGAGTTCTAAATGCTCGATCAGATTAACTTAACACTACCCGCCCCTGGGTTAAAAATGAGGTTTTTTTTTCGAAAAGAAAAGAAACTCCTACTTCAAGGCTCGAAGGGGTTAACGAGGGTCTATCTCCCTTTTAACTTTGGTGTTTGGGGATTTAAAATAAGGCTTGTACATCGTCAGCAAGGTTTTTACTCGAAAGCATACGACCAAATATCTGGCGTTTTTCAATTATCGTCATCCTCCCTCCAATCTTTGCCCTGGCGAAGGATTGGTAACGTTGGTGTCAAAGTGCTTGCAAATTAAATAAAGAGTGATAACAAATGGATTGAGTGAAAACGAATGGATTACTTTAAGACAAACATACTCGTTGCATTAAGAGTAAAAAACAAACAATTTTCTACATGAAAACAAAGTTTAATCAATTAAACAAGATACAAATGAAAATTCAGTAAAGTAATAAAAGACTGTCACTGTAGAGGAGACTTGACCTCCGTCTTGACTTGTTGATCATATGACATTCAGTAGTCTTAGTGATCACTTGAGTACGGGGTTGCCATTCAGAAACATATTTCCTCCTTGAAGAGTCAAGTATTTCTGGTCAATCAACTGTTGAACTTTGGCTTTGTAGGCGTTTTAATCCTTTGTTAAGTGTCCTACAGTACTAGCATGGTATCCACATCGCGCGTTATGATCATAACCAAGCGGGAATAACTTTTGTGGGTTAGGAAACTTCGAAACCACCAATGAATTTTGAATCAAATATGGAAAAAGTTGACCGTAGGTTACTGGAATTGGATCAAGAGGAGCCTTCCTTCTTTCTAGCTTATTCCGTGGTACTGTTTGATTTTGAGAGTTCCGACTCTGAAGTTGAGGAAGATCAGACAAAGGTTGTTGATGCAAATGCTTGAAAGTTGGTAATGGAGGAAAATGAGTCGGTGTTACGACTAATTTACCTTTGCTAAAACTTGGGAAATCTCTGCTGAAGGATACCACCTTTTCTGAAGTAATCATTTGTTCTACTTTATTGCCATTCTTCAGAGTATCAACTCCCTCTCGATAAGCAATTGTCCTAATGAGTTTGGGAAGTTCCTTAAAATTGATATCATCAGAATTTGCAAGCAAAATGTCTAAACTCGAGCCATTTTGTTTGAAAGACAGAATCTTGTCATCAATTAACTCTTGAACTTTGCATCTGAAGGCGAAACAATTCTCGGTTTCATGTCCTGCAGATTTAGCATGAAAAGCACATCTGGCACTCTCATTAAACCAAGCTTTAACAATCTCTGGTACTGGATTCAAATCCCTTGGTATCACAACACCACTCTGAATTAGGTATGGAAATATATGAGAATATGATATTGGAATTGACTGAATATCATGTTGAGCATATCGGCGGTAGTGCGGGTTACCATGCTGATTTGGTTCCCTCTTCCTTGACCGTGGAGTAAGCAATAACTATTGTTGGGGAATATTCGAAGGTGAAGGCCGATGATGACGCCTAGTAGGAGAAATTTGAACTGGAGAGTTCATTACGTATTGATGTCCTTGACCCATGAAGGCACGAGACGGTAGAGCAGTAACCAAGTTTGCAGAAATTGGTGATGGATGTAAGAATGCAATGTGATGGATCACGTTGATGTTATGCGTAAAATCATAGGCAAAGTTAAATAGACAAGGGTTTAAAAGGATGGTCGACCATGGTTTCGACGTCTACCCAACAATTTCCCCATACAAGGTTGGTTCTAATGTTTTTTTGCTAACTATTTCTTGAAGTCTCAGATCCCCTTTTAAAAATATTATCATCATGATGATAGTATATTCAAAAGTATACTCCAAGAAACGGCTCCTTAAAGGGATACTAAAAAAAACCTTTGAGCGGCCGATCTCGGTTTGGACATCCTAATACTTAGAGTTATAGGCCCTTTGTCTAGGAATTATCGTCTCGCGCTAGCGTGCGGTGCAACAACTCCCTTAAAAATACCAACTCTAAGGTGTGGTCTTCACGTCGATCCAAAAGAAATGGATGTCTAGTGGACCTAAGATACGCAACGACTCTAAACTTAATGTTTCCTAGAAGCCTATGTATTGTGCTTATCTATGAATCATAACCAACAAGTTCCCAACACCATAATATGCATCAACAGGATAATATACAAAATGTAAAGAAATAATAGGCAATGAATAATAAACATCAAGAAAAAACCAATAAACAAACACAAAATCATGTGAAGAACTAAACAAGGGTTGACTCGCTTAGTCAAAAAGAATTTTTAAAAAAGAATCCCCAGTGAAGTCACAAGGTGTGATGACTGGTTTTTCATCGGTTGTTTTAAAAACAATGAAGTCGCCACCTAATTTTATTTATTCCAAAAAGAACGGGAAAGTATAGATAAAACCCACAAAATTGGATAAGGCGGTCTACGTGACCAACAAATACGGATTCGGGAGTCGGTTATGCAAGGGGAAGGTATTAGCACCCCTTATATCCATCATACTCGATGAGACCCATTTTGTTCTAAGTGTTTGTGTGTGTATTAAATTGCTAATTCATAAGTTAAGATCGAAAAATAAAAGAAACGGGGTTTATTTATTATTATTTTGAGTTTGTTGCGGTTTCAGAACCTTGTGCCTACGTATTCCCCCGTGCAATGGGAAAGTCAAAACTCCGTAGTTCTTCTCAAAAATGTTTTAAGTTGGTTGTGTTGATTTTATAAGAAAAATCGTGCATTAGACATTTCAAATGCTTGAACATGGACTTGTTTAGTTTGTTTGAAAAGTTTAAGTCCTCGTTCTTGTTTGAAATGACTATTGCACACTATTTGTAAGGAAAGAGTTTGATAATCGCATAAGAGCGAAAAAGAATTTGAGTGAGTTTGATTGTGTTTTAAGGTGGGTGAAAGTACCGAACAATAGGACTAACATCTTACGATTCAAATACTAGAAATCAGAGGAGCTAATGCTCAGACGAGTCGTCTATCACGCAAAAGGTTTTCTTATGAAGAGTGAAGTGAACCAAAGTTCACATTATTAATGAGTCTTTAAGCAATTGTCCTAACATCCAACGATTTAAAGACTAAGAGTATTTAAGCAGTTGGTCTAACGTCCAACGACTTAAAGACTAGGGATTTATTTGGCCCAAATTCTTAAACAATTGGCCTATTGTCGAACGATTTAAGAACTTGGTTTTATTGTGAAAAAAGAATTTTTGAAAAGACACTCGACGTTGGATCGAGGTTTGAAATTTTAATTGTGAAAGTGTTTTAGATGGGGTTTGGTAATGGACCGAAAGAGAAGGAATGATTCGGGTTATGATTAACCAAGTATATGGACTTGATTAATCTCGTGAGGATAGGTGCTCCTATCCCCAACTATGAGACTTTTGTGCATGCATAAATGGTATATGGACCAAATTATTCGGGTTAGGGTTAATCAAAGCAACATGGGCTTTAATTAACCTCGTGAGGATGGCCATGCCCATCCCCAACTATGAGACCGTTTAGGAAATTGGCTTACGAGCCAATCAAAAGAAATCGGAGTTGTTTTCATATTAATTGTGTGTGAAGTGTACAATAGTGGATAAACCGTACAAGCATTGCAAGAGCAAACAAGTAATTATCACATAATATAATAAAAAAATTTAATAATTATTAGAGTGAATTTTTTTATTTGATAAAAATTCAATTAATAATTTAATCGATAAATTGTCAAATGATAACTATCATAAACTAATTATTATTTAATACATCAACCCAAAAATAAATTATTTGCATAATTAAATTAAATAATTAAAAAAGCAAGAGTTTAGAATAGCCTATTTTTTTGGAGCAAATTTGAGGGTGTTGGAAGTAGAAGGAAAGCCCAAGCCCACTAGAAGGTCTACTTGATTCAATGTGGCAAGCCAGCAAGGTTCACCGTAGACCAACGAATCTGGAGCGTTGATAATGAAAGATGATGGGGTGGTGATGATCTAACGGTGGTTGAGAGACTTGATGTTGATCAAGAGGTTGAGATTGAGACACTCATCACAAAGCCCACAGGGGTGTACAACATCAAATCAAAATAATAATAATTAAGGGGTGGTGACAAGTGTCACCACCAGATTAAGAAGCAAAAAAGAGATTAATAAACAAAACCTAAACTAGACCTAAACCTAATGACTTCACAATGTAAATTCTTTCTCTCTATCATCAGAAGCTCTCGCTTATCTTTAAACACATCACCGGCGACGGAAGCTTGGCCGCACCGGAAATCACCCTCGTGGCGGAGACGGCGGTAGCCCAAGCCAGAAATGTGATTTCTTTACATCTATTCGTTCATTTTCCTCTTCTAATCTCTAATCTTCGGTTCGATTTTTCATATTCTGAGTTATGATGGATAGATCTACAATGGACTTTGGAACCCTAATCGCTGTAACAGCCAAAATTGGCAACGATGATGAGCATCTTGGCTCTGAGGCGATGAAGTCAAGCTTTCCGAGGCGATACCGGAGTTTCTCACGGCGGCGGATGGTTTCATGGAGGCTGCGGAGGGCGATTTGATTTGCAACCCCCCTGGTGAGGTCTTTCCGAAACTATTTTCCTCTTCTTCTCTGTGGCCTTCGGTTTCTTTGAGCAATAGCTTTTCTTCTTCTTCTTTTTCAATTCCAAAGGGTTAGTATTATTTTCGGAAGATGATGAATGATATAACTTTAGGGTTTTGGTTTCTGTTTGTTCTTCCTGACTTTCTGTTCGTTATGGTTTCCTTGTGTCTGCGTGAACAGTATTGGCTGTTATCTTTTGTTTTGCGGTAATGGTAAAAACGATTTATGGTTTTGGTTCACTGTTTTGTGACTGCTGCTAGGGTTTGCCGTGAACAGTGTCCTCCTTCTGATATTTGTGTCATTGAGTGCTTATATACTGACATAACTAGGGTTTCTGATGTTGCTGGACTCTCTGATTTTTTGACTAAATAGGCCTTGTGACCTTCTGAATTGTGTTTTTGCTGTTGGACTCACTATGTTTTTTCTTTCTGAATGCTGCACTTTCTGTACTATGATGTAATGTTGGGCTGGAATTGTTATTTCTGAATTATTAAACATGTTGTAACTATGATGGTTTTCTGAGTTACACCTCCCTTTTGTGAACCGAAATAATTCGTGATTTGTAATGGGAGGTTTCTGGCCAATGATTGCATTATGTTTTTTTTTGTATGAGGTTTTGTCGCTTGAACATGATTAAAACCCTTAAGTCTGATTCCTTAACACAAACCCTAATGATGAACTTATAAAGAATATATTTCTTTTGAATACTTTCTTATTTATATTTTGTTTTGATTTCTAATCAGCCTTCTTTCCTTGTGTTTCATGAATGATGGTGAGATATGGACGAAGATAGCAAGGCTAGCAACATGAAGAATTTTCAAGAATATGAATCATGGAGCAAGAAAACTTGAATAGCAAAATCTTCTTAGAAATTCTAGGAAACTCTTTTGTAAATTTGAAATTTTGTAGTTGTAATTGATGTCCTTGTATTATAGAAGAACATAACTTGCAACTAGAATGGTTAGGAGCCAACTCTTGTGGTAAACTTTAGAGAAATAAAACTTGAATTTATGAACTCCTTGGAGTTCCTCCTCTCTTGTTAAAGTCTTGTAAAAAATATCATCTTGAATGAATGTAATAATCAACATTTTGAAATAAGTTTAAGAATATGAATGACGATGAATTAAATTGAACTTGCAAATGACAAAGGAAATAGAGTGAAGTTGGAAATTGAATGGATGTTAAGTTTCTTGGTCATTAGAAGCATTAAAAGTTCTGATTGTCAAAAGTTCTTGTTGTCATAAGTTCTAGTTGTCAGATGCTCTAGCTGTCAAAAGTTCTAGCTGTCAGACGCTCTAGCTGTCAGAAGCTCTGGCTGTCAGAAGCTATGGCCATCAGAAGCTATGGCAGTCGGAAGCTCTGGTTGTCAAAAGCTCTGGCTGGAAGAAGCTCTGGCAGTCAGAAGCTCTGGCTGTCAAAAGCTCTAGCCATTAGAAGTTCTAGCCATCAGAAGTTCTAGCCATTAGAAGTTCTAGCCATTAGAAGTTCTAGCCATAAGAAGTTCTATCCTTTAAAAGTTCTAGCCATTAGAAGTTCTAGCCATCAGAAGTTCTAGCCATTAGAATTTCTATCCATTAGAAGTTCTAGCCATTAGAAGTTCTAGGCATCAGAAGTTCTAGCCATCAAAAGTTCTAGCCATTAGAAGTTCTAGGCATTAGAAGTTCTTTGCATTAGAAGTTCTTTGCATTAGAAGTTCTAGCCATTAGAAGTTCTAGGCATCAGAAGTTCTAGCCATCAGAAGTTCTAGCCATTAGAAATTCTAGCCATTAGTATTTCTAGGCATTAGAAGTTCTAGCCATGAGAAGTTCAAGCCATCAGAAGTTCTAGGCATCAGAAGTTCTAGCCATATAAAGTTCTAGCCATTAGAAGTTCTATCCATTAGAAGTTCTAGGCATTAGAACTTCTAGCCATTATAAGTTATATCCATTAGAAGTTCTAGGCATTAGAAGTTCTAGCCATCAGAAGTAACAAAAGTTCTGATTTTTCTGATGAATCTTGTCAAATAACCAACTTCTTGCTAAAACCCGTAACATCAAACTCAAAATCTTCAATCGAATTCACAAGTGTCGATGCCACGAAATAATGTTCTCCAAGCTTTAACTCATCAACCACAAATAATTGGATAAATTTCTTTGAATTGGAAGTCAAACTCGGATACTCGTATAACAACCCAAAAAAAGAACCAAATCTAAATAAACAATCAAATTGAGATGGTAGGGTAAATTTTGGGGTGCGACAATAAAGTATCCAAGAAGCTTGTCTTCAACATTGCACAACGGAAAGATACATCTATAGAGGTCTTGTAACACCCCAATATTACCCAAGGTTTTATATGCAAAAATCAGAGTAATTTAAAATTTCATAAATTCAATATTGAGGCATCACACCTTCAAAACCAAATCAGTTTAAACAGTTTGCTTTAAAGTATAAATCTCGTATACATAGCATCGCCGGAAATCATAAATTGATTCACAAAAATCAAAACATGTTCTTAATTAAACTTCCTTAACAAATAATATTTTCATAAAGTATGATTCTTATTCATAAAAGGAATAACAACAAAAGAACAACACCAAGAAAACATAAATATTCCCCCCGAGTGCTACGTATCAGAGTGACACCGACTCAAATAATAGCAGCTATACTCTCCGTCTTCATTACCTGCACGTTACCAATATAAAGGTAACGGCGAAACAAGTAAAGGGTGAGATACTCCAAAACATATATTTAAAGGTATGATAAAATATATATATATATATATATATATATATATATATATATAGTTTCGGAATTAAAAAGGGTATAGATTAATAAGTGCAATTCCAACACATAATCAAGACTCACTTACTCTAATCGTCATTCTAATGTGTATAATCTACACATTATCGCCATAACCTCGTCGGCATAAATCATCACCACAACACATAAGTGTTCGTTACCACGAAATCATCACAAGTCAATACGGAAATCATGGACGACAACATCAAGAAATGCTAATAACATAAGCAACATAAATAAGACCATCACAAATTGGCTAAAGCCCATCGTCACCAACATCATCACATCATATTTGCATTAAGCATTTCATCAAAGTTAAATCATCGAAAAACTCATCATTTATATTCATCGCATAGTTATCATGAAATTATCAAGTCATATACATTTCATATTCATCATAAAGATCATCACCAAACAAAACATCATACATCATCGCAATTCCACATAATCCATCAATTAAAACTCAACGCCAAACAACTCAAAAATAAACACAACCGACTCCATGAGACACGACTATGTTATGCATGTGGTACCCATCGCTTTTTCCATAATTAGGAACACTTGGCATAATAGCCTCGTCGCTTGGCATAAAAGTCCATCGTCGCCAATGCAATGTATATGACTCGACAATAAAACAACACAACAAAAACATCATCATCGCTCGTCAAAATTGGCATAAAGCCCACATCGCCATAATTTATCCATATCAAGATAAATATATCATTGCATCATAATTGAATTATGCAAAACATCACTAATAAATTCATCATCATCGAAAGTCATGCATTCACAAATCGGAAGCATTTATTAACAACATCAATATAATCATGTACAAAGACATATAACATTGCATCGCATATCATCGAGTATTCATTAATAAATACATCGTCGCAAACATCCTATTTAATCACACCACATCATTATCAATTCCTTCACTAGATTCCAAATACAGAAAAATAGTCAAACACCTATAATCTTCGCGAAAGCCATTCCTAATAACTGGCATTAATCATAATCGTCAACATCGCAATCAGATTATCCATACGTGCCTTAAATTGACTAAAACACAATCCGATTTAATTTAACTGTAATTAAGCCTATTTTAGGTCGTTTCGTAAAAGCTCATAATTTCTAAAAACTAACCTCACCACTACGTTCTACACGTCAAACTTAGCTAGCACGTCAATTTTCGTTGAATTCGGAGCAACTTGCTCCGTCGTCGAATTTACCGAAATCAGAAAATCAGAATATAATCGGGTTCTAAATTTAATCGGATAACTTATATCCTAATTATTTTTTTTATTGATATAAGGTATTACTAGGTGAAATTTGAAAAACTTAAAGAAACAGAAACTATTTGGGAAAATTATGCAGAAAACTCATTGCAGGAAGCAGAAATTGGAAAACACAGTTTTACAGAAAACCAAAATGACTCAATTTTCGTTTTCCCCTCAAGCCTTCAGGGAAGCACGTCTGTTTTTGTTGTAAGGAAGGAGGCGGGGGCCTCATATAGGGGGGACGGTCGCCCCACACCCCGAGGTGGGCGCCTCCCCCCTTGACACACCAGCCATCCATCTTCTTCCCTGCGTTTTACAGTTTCTTGTTTTTCTGGTTTTTCTTGTTTTACTATTATAGTTTTTCTTTTCCATTTTTATTCTATACCTTCGTATACTACAATACTAATAACAACACACCCATAATCCCTACTCCTAATTCAACTTTTCTAAACTATTTCAACAATCAACCAACCAAAACCCTATAAATCAACTATCAATTTTTCCCAAATCCAAACTATAACTATCAAACCCTAACTATATGAGATGGAAATCAATCCCCTTACCTCTAGTGCTTGGATGATTGCAAGATGCTCCAAAAAAATCCCAACCTCAAGCTTCCTCTTGCTCCTCTTCTTCTTCTTCCCAAAACCCTCTCTTTTTCTCCAAGTTTCTATTTTGGCTTTGGTTTATAAAATGGAAAGAATGAGGAAAATTGATTTTATAAGGTTATTTCTACTAGTAAGCCAAGGGTGCAAACCCAATTCTCATCAATTACTCCTAACACCCCTAACTTATTTTTATTAATTAATACCTTAATAATATATAATAATATTATTTACTCAATTAATTAAAATAATTCCGGGGAATTAAATATCGGATCCGAATAATATTTTACCGGACCGAACGAAACATCGCCAAATATATTAATAGATATATCGATTAATATAAATATTCTCGTCGAAAAATAAATATCGATCGGTAATTCGAAAATATTAATATAATATAATATTAATTAAAACGGGCGTTACGGGTCTTCCTTCCTTCTGCTCATCTGCAGTCCTCGAAACTGACCATCTAGAAATTCTTCTATCTATAACCTGTTCCTGAAAAATAATAAGAGGATTGGGGAGAGATTACTAAATCTCAGTGAGTTTCCCTATCTTATGGGTTCACTCGGTTCTACAGGTTACATGCATCAAAATAGATTCACCTAGAGTCCGGGGTTATGCTTCACGGCTAGGTACAAGTACAAACATGGGGTAATACCACTATTGGAAGTCCCATAAATGACCAATGGGGTAATAATACAAACAACAAACATAATATGCAAACCCACATCCATATGCGAGGAATGAAGAAGTAAGTTAGTACCTTTACCACAGTTACGCATCCACGTCCTCGGTGAGTAATCCCAATGCCTTATGTCAAGAGACTCGTACCAATCCATTGCACGATGAAATAGATCATTCCTATATGGAATTCCATCTATGACGAGTACACGAAGTGACATTGTATATATGGCGTCACAACCACGTCGATCATCTACACGCTGATGAATTACTCAAGCAAGAAATCGCCTTCTCGACGCATGGCCCACCAGGCGATAGCCTAATGGTGTAGCCTATGTGGCACAATTAGAGGTGAGTTATACACAAGGATTTCCTACATGGAAATTTCCTCCCCACAAGACCAAGCAATACAGATGAGTTCAAGGTGGAATGCCCTCCTTCATCGGCCCACGCAAGCACATTTCCTTTGGTAGATCAGACGCGTAAGACATACCCAGATCACTCAGCAGGGTATCCAATATCACTCAGCAAGGCATAAACTAATGATCACTCAGCATTAGTCGTGGTCATAAGCGATTTACGTCCTGGTATAAGGCCTACTCCGATTTCAAGCATATGTTTACCGAGATAACACAGCACGACGCATACAACCTTATGCATATCAACCCATAGGGAACACATCAGAATCGTCTTCCCCGAAATGATTCGAACATAACATCATGTAATTCTCAACAATAATACATTTTCCACACATGGCCTTTATCGTACAAAATCGATCTTTCTGATTATTCACATCATGGTTAATTACACATTAGTATCCAAAAAAATGCATATAATCAATTTATGTCATTACAGCAAATGGTTCTTGAAGTGGGAACCATTTTGTACATTTGGGGAAAATAATGTACTTCTTCCCAGTAAGGCGCGCTGAGCGGCTTCTGAGAATTCATAATTTTCCAAGATATAGTAGGATGCGCTGAGCGCGACCCCGGCCGTTGAGCATCGTCTACGAAACTCAGAAAAACCAGAACAGAAATTGTTCTATATTGGGGTTCCTAACTCCATTTGACATAAAACCATAGCTTTCCAGTACGAATTATGTCACAATAACATGTTAATTTCTACTAAAAATATCCATGCATTCACAATTACACACTCTAACCCTTATTCCCCAAACATGCAAAATCACACAAACTCCCAATTCCTACCCAAGTTTCTATCTAATGGAACTCACCTTGGAGAAATAGAGTTTTTGATGATGTTCTTGCAGCCATTGGATCCTTATCTTGCTCAAACTTCTACCTCCATCATCAAGAAATCCGTAATCCTAATTTCTTCATTTCAAGCAAGAATCTCCCAACTTCAAACTCGTTTTTCTCTTTCAATATAAAATCTCTGAAGACGATTTAATATACCTAATTGAGGGGAATTTCATAAGCTTTCCAAAAAGTCTGGAATTATCTCAATCGGAGTTGCAAGCAAAAAGTTATTACCTGATTAGTGGAAGTTGCTCAAGGAATACGAAAATGGAGGTTCAAAATGAAGAATGTAGCTTCTCTCTCTCTCTCTCTCTTCATAAATTCTGATTTGTGTCACTATTTCACCAAATAATGCCTTATGATTACATGTAATTTATGTTTAGTGTCCAAATTGCCCTTTAACTAAGTGGTATTTACCCAATTGCCACTCAATTGATTTCTAACTAGTTCCTCTTTAATTCCAACCAAGTCCTTGTATTTCCCTAAAACAATTTAGTGTATAATTATACACATACATCTCATAAGTAAAGATAGGGAGATGTTACATTCACCCCCCTTAAATAGAATTCGTCCTCGAATTCCTTACATTCATTCCTTGGCTAAACTCTAAGATTTCGTCTGAAAGTTGCTTCATCCAAGAAAACACTACTCTCTGTTACGCTCGCATCATTAACAATCATGACTAGAAGTCCTAATCGTCTCACAACACATTCTTCTGATACGCCTTTCAGACTTTCTTGGGAACAAGTTCCTTCAAGGTTTCCCAACCTGGACCACTCACATCGAGTTGCATAACTCCATATTCCACGGCAGTCTATTCTGGTTGGACATTCCTCATCCTAAACATTTTCCACACTTATCCTTGATTAATATATAACACTGAACTTCACTTCCTCTTTGTCGGATACTTGCATCATCTCAAATATACATATTCTCTACATCGTCTCTTTAATGGCAACATTTAGATTCACTTCCGCACGCGTCAAGACAAGGTCATATAACCGCTCGTAAATTCTTCGATCCTGATCTCTAGTTCTCTGACGATCAAATCTGCTTGCTTAAACTCATCTTCCTCGTACCATAATATTTCTTACTTCCATCTCTACTTCAGCTTTGGGCAAAATACCTCTACCAACAACAAAAAGGATGTACAATTTCATAACTATAATCTTCGTATTTAACAACTCTGCACCATGTCTGCTGACAAGATCCAATTCAAAATAGTTTGTCCACAACCCAAGTCCAGTATTCGTGCACGCCCAAAATTGCTTAAGACATAACAACGAAAAGTCCACTTCAAGTAAAAACTATTTCCACACTTAATTCTCAATACTCATTCATACAACATTGTCTCCAGAAAATCTTATCACATACGAATCACACAGTCAACTCAATGTCGATCCATTAATAATACCACTCTAGATTATGGTGGATCCTTGAGAGACTAGGACATATAAAACATTTATCACAAAGATTCTTCTCAGATGGATCCTCCACTCAAACATTTATCACATGCATTCCACTTACACCTGCTACAAGCTTATTCGGTGCTCCTTTCATTCGTTGTGCTACTCTGATCTCAACCCGTCACACACTTCTCGAAACCTACTGAGTCACACTTCCACTGCATCATGCTTGATTCTATTATTCTACTACGCCTTGCTTGATCCCTTAACTAACAATAGTTTTCCTCTGATTTCTCCTAATCACGATACTAGCTAGAGTCTTATACACTTAACAAAGGTCGCTCCTCAAAGTTGAGTAATTCCGAAACAAGGTCACTATTAACTTCATTAGTCTTGGTTAGGTCCTCGAATACAACTTAGTTACTCACTTAGGTTCCATAATGTATAAAGTCAAATGCTTGCTAAATACATGTTCATTTTACTCTATCCACTCCTGATTTGTACAATAGCTCCGATAACACTGCCAACTTTTCCATAGTTCCTCTTTAACCACACAACTTCATACTCTTAGTGTGAAAACATCTTTGACATCTCACAAAACTTAATCGCTGGAGTAATCCTTTCAAAATTACTTTGTGCCCAAACAATCAATTAATATTGTTTCTAATACTTTAGATTTCCTTTGGGACCACTCACTTACCCTACAAACCAATACTAATCCTCATACGATGTCTCTTAACCATGCAGTCCCATACTTGCACAGTCTCAGGATCCTTCTCATGTTCAACGGAACTTTGTTTCCCACTTAAAGCTTCTAGGATTGCCTCACTTCCATGCCTTGTTGTTTCTGAAACTTCCACTAAATCAACTATCTCATTTCCGCTTCCAAATACAATATTTCTAATGTCTTGACCTCGACTATCATACAAGAATCATACTCTGTGCTTCGAATATTACCCTTTGGAATTTCTCGGCACTCTAAGTTCAATGTGTCTCTTCTTAACGAGACTTACATTGCTTCACTCATGAGATTCTATAGATATTCCCTTAGATATATGTCATATCAACAAAACCAAAATACACTTCATCTATTCCAACATTGATCACCAATGGTAAAGGCTACCCCCACAATACGTCGACCAAGATATAACAACTTCACATAAGTTCCTCCTCTGGCATTCATTCACATTCATCACTTACCACTTTATGAAACAAGAAACATCTATAAGGTATCGTCAATTATCGACCACGTTGTTACGCCCACCCAGAATCCCCAGAAGCATAGTAACGAAACTTGATCCATCCCACTATCGCCTGAAAATTCACTATTACCTAGCACAACACATGGATCCTCGTTACACCTGTCTCATGAGAATTTGAGTCAGCGCCCCACGGATAACAATCCAAAACTTACCTTAAGCTATGGGTCAACACTATCCTACATCTGTCAGATCTCGTGTACGATAGCGACACTATGATGTTATACCTATCTGGTAGTACTAACATGGTGGTCCAACTCCGAGGCCATGTGTTCATGTAACCTACCCAGTAGCATATTTTAATCTCCACGCATATCCTACAGCCATGATCGACAATGTCTGAACAAGTCTTTACTAATGTAATCGTTCTTCTAAATTATATCAATCACACTTCATAGGATGCAAAACCTAAGAATACTACGCTCAGGGTTTACTTACTAGGAATAATAAGCTGGATCAAATCATAACTAGTAAGAAACTTAGGTTACAACACATCCCGCTTTCACTTGCTTCAGTTGTCACCTAACGTAGTTCTGGGACTCATTCATAGATTAGAAAGAACGACAATATAATAGCCCTTCCCCTGATCGGGTATCCAACATTCCCCCAATTATAGATTGCCACCTCTACTCTTCCAATCAATCCTTTATTAAGTAATCCCAAAAGTATGTCGTCCGAAAAATTTTCAATTCATTCCCACAACTGACACCCGGATCGAGCAGTGAATTTTCAATGGCCTCCGACTCCATTCCATCTCAGAATTCCTTGTTATAACCCTACTCAAGTTCCTCATGAGATTCATTCCACCACTAACGTGGTCCACATAAGGTCGTACTTCATCCAATCGAATCTTGGAAACTCCTGTTGTTTCAGATATTTACCACGACAAGGTCGCCAACTACTCTATACCAAACGCTCCATTAATACTCAATAATCCCAATACTATCTTAATTCAACAGGTTTCCATCACTCCAAATCGAGTTGCTTAGGATCTTACGCGTCCTCGTGGTGGCTCCACCGTGATCCTATCCATCGTATATGCAGTCACTGAGATGGCCAATACCAACAAATGAATACTACGATACTAGAAATCAGGCTAGCAACACACACTTTTGAGTGATAAAAGAATTTCTAGTGATGTTTCATGGCAGGGACAATAATCAACCTGTTCTGATACCAACTGTAACACCTCATACATATATGTCTAGAATATTATGCAGTGGTGCTTTAAATGATACAAAAAACATACTACTAGATGAAAAAGACAAGAATTTAAAACCGAATACAATACAAATCCATAATCATAATGTATCCAAGACTCTTGTCTTCAACATTGCACAGTGGAAAGATACATCTACAGAGGTCTTCCTGCCTTCATCTCATATGCAGTCCCCGAACCTGACCATCTAACAATTCTTCTATCTATAACCTGTTCCTGAAAATAATAAGAGGATTGGGGTGAGATTACTAAATCTTAGTGATTTCCCCTATATTAAGAGTTCACTAGGTTTTACAGGGTACATTCATTAAGACAGATTCACCTAGAATCCGGGGTTATACCTCATGGCTCGGTATAAGTACAAACATGGGTAATACCACCATTGGAAGTCCCTTAAATGATCAATGGGGTAATAGTACAAACAACAAACATAATATGCAAACCCACATCCATATGTGAGAAATAAAGAAGTACGTTAGTACCTTTAGCACGGTTACGCATCCACGTCCTCGGTGAGTAAACCCAATGCCTGATGTGAAGAGACTCGCACCAATCCATCGCACGATGAAATAGATCATTCCTATATGGAATTCCATCTACGACGAGTACATGAAGTGACATTTCCTATATGGTGTCATAACCACATCAGTCATCTACACGCTAATGAATTACTCAAGCACAAAATCGCCTTCTACACATATGGCCCATCGGGTGATAGCCCAATGGTGTAGCCTATGTGGCACCATTAGGGGTGAGTTTTACACAAGTATTTCCTACATGGAAATTTTCTCTCCGCCATACCAAGAAATATAGATGAGTTCAAGGTGGTCCCTCCATCATCGACCCAGATAAGCACATCGCCTTTGGTAGCTCAGACGCGTACGAGATACCCAGATCACTCATCAAGATATCCAAGATCACTCAGCAAGGCACAAACTAATGATCACTCAGCATTAGTCGTGGTCATAAGCGATTTACGTCCTGGTATAAGGCCTAATCTGATTTCAAGCATATGCTCACCTAGATCACACAGCACGACACATACAATCATATGCATATCAACCCATAGGTAACACATCCAAATCGTCTTCCTCGAAATGATTGGAACATAATATCATATAATTCTCAACAATAATGCATTTTCCACACATGGTGTTTATCATACGAAATCGATATTTATGATTATTCACATCATGCTTAATCACACATTAGTATCCACGGAAATGCATATAATCAATTCAAGTCATTACAACAAACAGTTCTTGAAATAAGAACCATTCTACAAATTTGGGGAAAATAATGTAGTTTTTCCTGGGGAGATGCGTCCTCTGTAATCAATTTTCAAGATACAATAAGGTGTGTTGAGCGCGGCCCGACCGCCGTCTACGAAACTCAGAAAATCCAGAACAGAAATAGTTATGTCTTGGGGTTCCTAACTCCATTTTTTATTCCATTGGATTTCAATGACTTGTGTTACTATTCCACCAAACAATGCCTTATGATTACATGTAATTTATGTTTAGTGTCCAAATTTCCCTTTAACTAAGTGGTATTTACCCAATTGCCACTTAGTTGGTTTCTAACTAATTCCTCATTAATTCCAACCAAGTCCTTTTTTTTCCCTAAAAATTCGTAGTGTATAATTATACACATACATCTTATAAGTAAATATAGGGATGTTACATCTCTCATACAGGGGAGTGGGTTGGTGGAGTTTGGTCTTGATCTATTAAATGACATTTTCCTTAGTCGGTATAGGAAGCAATTTCTCAACTTGAGGATTTTGTTTTGTTTCTGATTCATCCTATTTTCTCAAGAGTGATCTCCTTTGTTTGGTGGAGGAATGATCATAGTTTTAAATTTAGTAATTCTTATAATTGTATTTTTAGGGAAGATTATTGTTCTTGGGAGTTGGATGTTCACACTTCTTTTGTTTAGGTTACTTTGTGGAAAACTTTAGTTCCGAGTAGAATTCATTTTTTGGTTGGAGTTTAATTTGGAATATGCTCCCAATGAGGTTAGAGATTTTTAAGCCTGGAATTCTCAGTAGGGAGAACAACTTGGTTTGTCCTCTTTTTTTGGAAGGAGAAATGTTTAGACAATCTCGTTTTGGATTGTTCTGCTTCAAAGGCGTGGTGGGTAATTATTTTTGTTGGCTCCGATGCACTCTTACATCTTCTTCTAATCTCATTTTTTACCATCTTATTTCTGTAGAAGATGCTTGTAATCCTATTATTGTTTCAGATACAGAGTGATTTTTTTGTTTAATCACTTGTTGAGTTATATGGAAGTGTAGGAATGATATAATTTTTAAAAGAATTATTTTGTCTAACTTTGATGGGGTAGGATTGATAACATTGGTTCCTTAGGAATCATTTTATCTTGTTTCAAAGTTAGAAATTATTTATCTTGGTCAGGTTGGTGTCTTGACCTAGTAGGGGATTTTTTTTTGGTCCTATAATTGGTTGTTTCAAAGGCTTTTGTTCTCTCGATATTATTTTTTGAAACCATGAGTTGAGCACCCCTTTTGCTTTTTATTAATTCGACATCTCTTTTATATTTGAAATATGATAAAATATGTTTAATTTAAGAGAATATTGGATGATATGAGAGAATATTTTCAATTTATTCAAAATGATATTTTATTATGTGTTTGGGAGAGTTCGAACCCGTGACCTCTAATTTGTAGAAGTATATGATGAAAATGAGTTTTGGGATGTGCCACATAGGATTATAAGATGATGTGGCAAACTTAGACTTATACTTGATGATGTGTTAGGATTATAATTGATGACGTGTTGTTATAATATTTGATGCATTGGATTTAATATATTATATAGACATAGATATAGATATATGAATTCACATTTAATGAGAAGATGTTCAATCCAAGAGTTAGAAGTGTGGTTAAGTTCTAGAAGAATATTTATTCTAAATTATTTACTTGATAAATTTGAAATATGGGTCATATTAAATAAATATATTATTTTATATATTAAAAGATACAAAATTATTTCAAAAGGACAGATGTTAAACCGAATGTTACAGCATGTGTTCAATATTTGTTCTTTCAAAACAAGTTATAATCGTTGTTATTATGAGTGTAAATTCAGGAGATTTTGAAATGTGATTAGTTTTTATATTTTAGCAATGATATATGTTATTTGTTTGTCATAGATTGGATGAGATCAATTCAATTTAAATGGAGATTTAAATTTTAACTTGAATCAAATTAAATCATATTTTTTTGGAGGTTTTTGAGAAAAATAGAATAAAACCAAATCCTCTATATTTCTCGGAGCGATCTTATTCAAGTAGAAAAACAAAGAGGTAACATTTATATATAACAAGCCTCAATCATAGAGTTTGAGGTGTTCTTGTTGTTATATCCCTATGTTTGTCCCTAATATTTTTCGTCATCACATACCATCATATTGCATCAAGATCATACACTAAGGTTGGATCTTTCTCCTATCTTTAAGTTTTCTCTTATGAGGTTCTCCAAGTACCTTGTTTTTGTATATCTTGTACATGTATATCTTGTATTGATTAACATTTAGATAACATCAAGGTATGTGTACATTTTCTCTTTGGATATTATGTTGTAGGTGATGACACAAAAGCATTCCTCAAGAAGATTCATAAGTTCATGTGTGTATTTCTATGCCTTCTTCAAAAAGTTTAATGGAGATATAGGCTTCATAATTTGGTATAATTCAAGATACCATCTAATAAAGTTCATCATGCTTTAACTTGCAAAGGAATTTCAAATGATTCAAAGTTTATTCTAGTGGTTTGACCTAATTAGGATAAGTCCTTGATTCACTAGTCACAAGTAAATAAATTCCTCAGTTTTAATATTTTAGAATGGTTCTTTTTGCTATGGGTTCTTATTATCATCTACAATAACTTCTCTTCATATGAAAAGACCCAATTGGGCAAGAAAAATCATCAAAAGTTGAAAGGGGTTCCAAGTTATTTTGATAGTCTTTGAGCTAGGGTTTTGGCATTTCAATGACCAAATCTTGGTTGTTTTTTGAGAATTTTGATTGATTTCAAAGCCATGATTCTCTTAAGAGGGTATTTAACAAGTCTCTTAAAGAGTATACGATTATTTTTAAATTGAAGGTCACTAATGATTCGGAAAGATTACAAGCTCTTTGGATTGATCATCAATTTCTCTTGTGTAACTTCAAAGGATCATAACTTGATCATGTTTTATATCCTTAAGTTAATTATTTTTTCATAATGAACGTAAGGATGTATACTACAACTTTATTCGATTGGCAAGACTTGAAAATTCTTGGGAAATAATTAAAAAGTTGAAAAGATTATAGGTGTTTTGTGATTTTCCCCAATTTTGATCATCATCTTCAAAATATCATAACTTGATCAAATTTTATCATCTTGAATCCATTCTTTTTCCACAATGATCTTAAGGAAGTGAACTTCAACTCTTTTTTGTGCAAATCTTGAAAATGGTCGGAAGACATCTTGAGAGTTTGAAAGATTATAGGTCATTTTATGGATTTTCATCAACTTCACAAGGCCATAGCTCTCTCAAATTTGGGATTTTTGAATGATTCAAATTCCACAATGCCATTTGAACGGTATACTTCATGCCATGTTTTTTGATCAACAGAAAATTTCTAATGGAAGGCCATGTTTGGATGCAAGACATTATAGGTCATTTTTAATGCCAAACTTCAATACGACATTTTTTCGGCTCAAGCATCCAAATAGAGTCTTTCTTGGCACATTATGAAGATGGTGACGAGGCATTTCAAATGCTTCAAGAATCATCCCATAAATCCCCTTGAACTATTGGCCATATTATTTTGAAGTGAGCACCATGAAACTTGATTTTGAACTTTGGACAGATTTGAAATCTCACATAATTCAAATTACAAGCAATGTAACCAAGTTTTTTGATTCTAATTATGATTAGCAACCTTTCATAAGTAATTAGCACATCAAAATGCAAGGAATTATTGAGTTTTGAGCACATGAGATCACACTTTCTTCATGACCACGGGTGTGCATGATTTCCACTCAAATTGCATCATTCACATCTCCATTCATTTCTCCTATTAATAAGGTACACATTGAACTCATTTCCTTAAGCTTGAGCAACAAAATAAGCTCTGCCAAAAATTCACCTCACTCTCCAAATTTTCGATTTTGTTTTCATTTAAAACATCTTCCACAAGCCAAATTGAGCATCGTTGAAGCATCCTTGCACTTTAGTGAAGCTTCTCATCACCTTTCATTAAAGAATCGAACACTGAATAAAGCATACCTAGTCCAATTTCAAAACTATGAAATTAAACTTCTATAGGTAGATTTCTCCACCAATTCGTCTGAATTTTATTGCTACCAAGTAGCATTTGGTTCTCATATGCTCATAGCATCATCCATTTTCAACTGTAATTGAGTTTGGTACTCCCGTTTCGAATTCCCTTTCAAACTTTTCTCTGGTTTTTTCCAAATCGACTACGCTCAAGAAAATATAAATTTGGCGCGAGGGTACCATTAGAATCGTCTTAAAGACAAGAATCCAATAGCGCCAGTTTTGATTCCTAATTTTATAGTTTGAGAATCACGATTTTGGGTTGGCTAGAGGTTGAAGACATCCGTCTTCAACAAATGATAATTTCCCACGTTATTTTTTTAATCTGATTTAATAATGGATCCAGTGTTTCTCTTTATCATGCGTGCGTTTTAGGAGCCCTTGGATATGATTACTTAAGTGAGTCATACTCCATCCAACGTGCCACATTCTTTTGTTGTTTTATTTTTTTATTTTTTAAAAATAACTGATCTGGTGTGAAAAACTAAGAGATCCATATCAAGCAAAACATGTCTGATCTATTGGATTAACTTACTAACCCATTTTGACTATAATCCAGTGGTCCACATTTTTTTGAGTTTTATTTTTATTTTCTGATTTTTATTTTAATTGTTTTCAACTTCAAAAAATCATAAAAAAATTATTCCTGACTAAAACGTTATGAAAAAATTCACGAAAGTTTTTTTAAACATAATCTTTATGATTTTTTATGTTTTCAAAGTTTAATTTTATGATTAGATATTTTTCATAATTTTTCTCCAATGACCCCTTAACATATATTGGTGACCTCATTTTATTTTTATTTCTGTTTTTACTATTTTTTTGTCAATTTTAGTTAATTTTTCTATTTTCTTTTAATTTTAAATATAGTTTTGGGTCTTAAAAAAATTCTGAATTTTTTTGTAAACACTTGTTGATTTGAAACCACACATAATTCAAATTACAAGACATGTAACATGGTTTTTTTATTGTAATTGTCATTAGCAACCTTCCAAGAGTAATTAGCACATCAAATTTATGATTCTGATTTAATAATGGATCCATTGTTTCTCTTTACCATACGTGCGTTTTAGGAGCCCTTGGATCTGATTACTTAAGTGAGTCAGACTCCATCCAATGTGGCACATTTTTTGTGGTTTTATTTTTTTAAAATAACTGATCTGATGTGAAAAAAAAGAGATCCATATCAAGCACAATGCGTCTGATCTGTTGGATTAGCTTACTAACGCATTTTGACTATAATCTAGTGGTCCACATTTTTTTGAGTTTTATTTTTATTTTTTGATTTTTATTTAAAAAGTTTTAAACTTCAAAAATTCATTCCTGACTAAAAAATTATGAAAAAATTCACGAATTTTTTTTTAAACATAATCTTTATGGTTAGATATTTTTTATAATTTTATTTCTAATTAGATCTATTTTATAATTTTTCTCTTTATTTGATATGTGTTAATTCTTTTAAAATCCTTTTTGGTCTATTTAAATTATGGAAAAATTATGGAAGGATCCAATGACCCCTTAACAAATATTGATGACCTCATTTTATTTTTATTTTTTATATTACTATTTTTTTTGTCAATTTTAGTTTATTTTACTATTTTCTTTTATTTTTAAATATAGATTTGGGTCTTGAAAAAATTCGGAATTTTTTGTCAATACTTGTTGACCTTAGTTTTACCTTGGATAATTTTCTTGAATTTTATTTGGTGTTTGAATACCATTATGTATTTCATCAATAAAAATCCAATTAAATAACCAATTTTAAAAAAAAATTATACATTCCATTTTTTTATTAATTATTTAATAATGATTTTGACTTGGTGATGTATGGATTCATTTTGGGACCTAAATTTCATTAACATCAGTGGAACATGGGTGTTGATAGGTCTAGTGACCAAATCCACCAAGATGGTTGATCGATTTTGATGAAGTTAGACCTGGTGGATTCATCTGGTGCATTGGTGATATTGTGAGTTTTCCTCTTCCCTCTTAATCTTATCCCCTTATTTTTTTGACTTGTGCTATATGTTTTCGGAGGATGATATACATATCATTTCTCTAAGATATACGATGCATAGGTTGTTATTGACCGACCTCATTGGAGGGTGACTTCTATGTAAGTTACTTGGCGATTTCTTAACATAACTCTACATTTTGTCCCTCAAATTGGAAAAATGTTTCTTATTTCCCCAAGCTTTTATGCTTGAAATTGTCCAAGTATAGTTAGGTGTTGAGCTACTAGCGATAAAAAAATTTATATATTGTGTCGAGATTTTAAGTCTATCAATCTTCTGATGAGTTCTCTTTTTGATTCATCGTGTAGAGTGTCATACCCCAAAATTTGCACTCCTACTTCTCAAAACATTTCATACATCTATACTCAAGGATTCCTCAAGGATTGATCAGACAAACCCCCTCTTCTAGACAATCAACCCAAACTAGGGTTTGGCAATTCTCAGATCAAGATGGATTTATAACATCTCCAATGGTCATCATGCCTCCTCATATGCTTCAAAGAATCTCCATGTCAAGTTTCAAGCCTCACAAGTCAAGTTTCCTCAGGCAATTGCTCAGATGGTTGAAAATCAGTTGTATTGGACAAAAAGTCAAATGTGGTCAACATAAAGTCAAACTTCATGATTTTTGGTCAACATTCTCATTTTGAAGTTTCATTCATCATTTGATCAATGGTTGATCATGATTCATCAAGAAAACTCAAGATTTGCACAAAAGTCAAACTTTCCAAATTAGGGTTTTTTCAGTGAAAAGTCAACTGAACTTTGACTGAGCATAACTTCCACCACCTCTCATTTTGAAGGAAATTCAATTCTTTACAACTTCATGTCTCACAAGAATGTTCAAAAAATGCTTCATTTGAAAGGTATGGATCAAAATATTACAGGTCCTTTTCAAAGTCAACAAAAAGTCAACTTTTTGTTTTGAATATTTATTGAGCATGTAAACTCCAATTGAGATGAAACCAAAGAGGTTGTTTAGAGGACACCTAGAGATTTCTAAAAAGTCCAAGAACACTCAAAAATGTGGAAAATTGAGCAAAATACACCTTGTACAAGTTGAGCATTTTTGAAGAAGTGCACAAAGAGAAATACTTGTAAAAATCCAAAATTTTGCAAATGGGCCTAGTTTTTCTTTATTTAAACTTGTTCATTATCTTATTTGGAACCATCAAGCCCAATGCCACGAATTTTATCTTGATTTTTCTATTTAATTTGGATTTTATTAATTTAAAAACAAATTAAATTAAAAAATAAGGTATAAAATCAAAATTAAATGCAAAATTGATTTTTCTCTCATACTTGAGAACCAAGTAACTCACACAAGCTGGCAAATTTCGAAATTTGCATAGATTTGGCAAGAAATTGAAGAAATTGGATCAAATAAGGAAGATTTGATTTTGTACAAAATCAAATATTTTTTACATTGATTGATCATTATTTGCTCTTGAATTCAGACCTAAATCCATCTACTATAATTGTACAATGCATACCACATGAACAAGAACAGAAAAATTGCCTCAAAGAACCCTAACCTAAAGTCAAAAAACCGTGCACTTCAAGCAATCTGCAGCCCTAGTTCCAGCTCGATTCAACCAATTCTAAGCATCCAAACACATTCCTTGGAGTCCCTGGAATCATCCCAAACCTTTAAATCTCTCAAAAACATCAAGAATTGAGAGAACACGATTTCGGTTTGTCACACTTTTTCAAATTTCGATTTCTGTCATTCATGCATTATTAACGTGTTTTGATGTTTGCTTTGTGTTTAGTTTGAAGTTTGCAAGCTATCTGGACAATCCAATTGCGTTTTCATTGCCTGAACCGAAATATACCATGGCTAGGGTTTTCTGGTCCGAATTGGGGCTTCCTAGAACACGTTAAATTGGACAAAACTAGCACCACCATCATGTTTAGAATGCTATTTGCAATCGATTCATGTATTCATAACTCATTTATATTGCTTGTATGAAGTTTTGGAAAGTTGCAGGGGCCATAGCGTCGAATGAAGCCGACGCTAAGTTTTCAAAATTTCAAATGAGGAAGATGAAGATCTTCGCGCGTGTTCTTGTTTCCCAGAAATCAAGTTTGTTTAAAATGATTCCGTTTCAATTTCATGACACCAAGTGCGCGTTGGCCCAGTGGTTAAGGCAAGGGAGTGTGACATGTTACCAGAAGGACACCGGTTCGATCCCTGGCAAGACCAATATATTTTTACTCTTTTGAAAACTAACATTCTTTTTCTTATTTTTCTTTAATATTTTTCATGCATTTTAATTTATCTTTAATATTTTTTATCATGCATCTAAAAAACTCCAAAAATATTTATTTTTTGCATAATCATCAGAAAAATGTTTATTTAATTTTTAATATAAAAATTATTATTTTTGCATGCATATTTAATTTGATTACTAATTAATCATTAATTTGACTTTTAATTGTTTTTAAATTATCAAATCAATTCCAAAAATTACCAAAAATTTATCTTATCATATTAATATCATTACTAACACAAAACCTTTTTCCTCATTCAAAAACATTTATTTTTACTAAAATTTTCCTCTTATGCAATTTTCGTCCGTTTTCCGATTTTGTATCTGTTCACAGGTTTTACAGTTTTGGACGATTTTTCTTGCTTTTCTTTTTCAATTATGTAATTGCCTATGGGATGTAATAGTTTAATTAGGACTTTTATTTTCCGCACTCTCATTATGTATCTGCCCCAAAGCCATGTAATAGCGTAGGACTTTATCTTTCCGCACTTTATATTTCCGCAATTTACTTTCTGCACCCTATAAACTGCTAGTACTTAGGCGTGTATGGCAAGATAAAATTGGACATAGATCACTCATAATTCCAAGATAAAATATCTGAATTTGACACACTCATTTCACACATGCACCCCTTAGGGAAATTCTCTCTCGTTGTCTTTCGATGAAATGGTCAAGTCCCTCGAACGTAGAGGTATTCTAGCACCGTTGCCTTCAAACAAATCATCATAGTCCCTTTGATACAAAGATCATAAACCCACGATGTCGCCTACGAATACATGATCTTGACCCTCGATTGTCGCCTACGAAAAATGATGATAGTCCTTTCGAATGTGCTAGGACACTTTTTTTAAAAATGATCTAAGAGCAACTAAGAGCACGTAATTAACTACGGATGAAAAGGGGTGCTAATACCTTCCCTTTTCATAACCTTCTCCCTTACTCAGAATCTAACGAAGGTCTTTTTCTGTACTTTTTACCTTCCCTTAATTGGATAAAAGAAAAGTCGGTGGCGACTCTTGCTATCCGCACATTTGTGATACAAAATTCTCAAAGTCAGTTCACCGTATTACATAGAGGTTTTAATTCTATCAATCTTCCGATGAATTCTCATAACCTTCAACCTAGGCTCAAGGCTCAAATCATCGCGAACCATATGGTTTTCTTTACATTTTTATGTGATTGATACTTCTTGGATGGAGCCTTAAACTTGCAAGCCCAAGGATGATTATATTTTTAGCTATAGCCAAAGCAATTGTCGATTCATCGCGTAGAGATTTTGATTCTATCAATCTTCTAATGAGTTCTCATAAATTTTGATTTAGGCTCATCGTTCAAATCATAATGGATCCCTCATGTAAAACTAACTTCTAATAATTGATTTACTAACTCATTCACAATTGACTTTTTTTATGCCTTTATTTTCATGCTCTTTACTTTATGCACTTTATTTTAGCATTTACATATCATGTCATTTTGAATTTGTTCACCTGAGCTTTCTTTTTCCTTTTGATAATATTTAATAATCCAACTTGAACACTAAAAATTTTAATTATTGACTCGGACTTGACTACTTTTCCTATGCTTGGAGATTGATTCTTTGACTTAGGATTAGGACCTGGACCTCGTCTCGGAGATTCCGCAAATCTGTTTGTTATTTTGTCTAAAGTCCTTGGGGTTTACTCCAAGCCATTTAGTTGTTATTTTCCCTTTGTGCAGGCTATTCTATTTATGCTCGTTTATGAGCGGGAATTCCTCTAAATACATCCATTACTCTACCCAATTTTTCTGAAGATTTAATTTCATCTGAGACATTAGTTTATCTGAGACTTTGATATTTTTGTCAGGTTACTATGTTGGCTTGTTTGTCAATCCAAAGGAAGGGAACATCGTATAGGCTTCTTGATGTCAAGTACAAGTACTAGTTTTTTATTCAGTTAGATCATTCATTTACCTTTACCTTATAATTCTCCCGCTCTTTAAAAAAGCTTCTTGTTTTCTAACTCGAATCGCTTTCATAATAAACTTGGACTTACGTCCATCCATTTTCAAAAATATTTTTCTTAATAAAAATCATTAACCAATTTAATAATAATTTGACATCTTTTATAAGACTAAAACTCATTAACCTCACTTAAACTTTTTTAGCCATTTTGGCTTTTCAATTTTAAATGTTTTCTCAAATGTTTAGACTCTTATCGATTCTTGTAGTGATACGAACTACTATACATCTGCGATATGTAGTGAAGTAAGACATTTTTCACTCGGTGTTGAGTGATGTTTGTTATTGAAATTCCAAGTTTTATCCTCCACTTTGAGATGATGAAATGTCCTTTCTTATAACTATGGGTAGTAAGTATGTTTTCCACTCAGATATAATGAGATATTTATTCCGATTAAAATTAACGAACACACAAATTTTAGTGCTTTTTATCCGAACTACATAGATTTTGATTTCAACATTGCACATTGTTGTTATGTAGACCTAGAACTTATTGGAACTTCTATCAAATAAAAAATCATAAAAAATACCGTAGATATTTAGGGTGCTTAAAACCTTCCATTTGCATAACTAATCCCCGTACCTTAATATCTATTTTACTTTAGGTTTTATTCGCTCATTTTCTCATTCCTTTGGATAAAATAAAAGCCCGGTGGCGACTTCATTGATGTTTACGAATTAAGATCTTTGTGTTAATGTTTCTATTATTGAGTCTTTTCTTGAGATATTATTATAGTTGTAATATTTTATTCCTAGATACTAATTCTATAAGCTTAAGAACAAAATTTTTGTGGGATTTTA
This sequence comes from Vicia sativa, assembly GCA_021764765.1. Taxonomy (NCBI): domain Eukaryota; kingdom Viridiplantae; phylum Streptophyta; class Magnoliopsida; order Fabales; family Fabaceae; genus Vicia; species Vicia sativa. The sequence continues at coordinate 60,279,986 of CM038793.1, read as the reverse complement.
CAATGAAAGGTAATAGGATTATGGTTGAGGCCAAGTCCAAGATTTCTCTAGTTCGAAAGATTAGAATCATGTAATGGTATCTAGAACATACTTTAGGGTCATCTAAGATATTTGGGAGATTGATTATGTTTTATTCAAAGTTCCTATATTTAAATATAAGTGGGTTGGAAGTAACATTAATGTACAAACAAATGAGTTAGGATTCATATGAGTTGACATTGACAAGACAACTTATACGAACAAATTATTCTTCATGGCTACCCAAGTAAAACAAGTGTTTTATGTGACTAACTCTTATGACAAAAGATGTTCAATTGTTCTCAAAGAAAAACACATTCATCATAGTGATGAAAATCATTCTTTAAATTATGTTATTCGTTCGACTCCTTCTTACGCATAATGATCACGAGGAAGGCATATGGAAAATTCAACAAAAAACATCAATTTTTATTATTTATTCATAATTTATTGTATGCTATTATTTCCAAGATTATTTATTAATAAGTATCATTATTTAAAATTATATGTGTTTAAAGTCAATACCCCGAGAGACAAGACATTATTCCTCATAGTGTAGATATTATTTTGTATACATATGTATAAATTATATGATGTTTCGTGCCATTTTAGTTTTGATGTAATACAACATGTGGTTTTGATATAATACAATTTTTGAGTAATTTTAGTAACCAAAAGTGGGTGTGGTTCAACTATAGTTTATGTTGTTCTTTACGGTCTATTTATGATTCACAAAAATATATGTTAAAAAATGTGAATTATCTAAAATCAATATATATATATATATATATATATATATATATATATATATATATATATATATATTAAATATAATTCGTCAAATATTACAACAACACATAATCAATTATTACTCTAACACATCATCAAATATAACTCTAAAAATGCCACCTCATCCTATAATTCTATGTTTTACATCCAAAAATTTATTTTCTCATATACTTCTACAAATTTGAGGAAACGGCTTTGAATCTTTGCAAAGACATAATAAAATATCATTTTGAACGAATTGATCTAACTAACCAATTATTAATCCAACTATTTATATTTTCTTAAATTAAAAATATTCTCTCATATTTGATATATAAATGAAATGTAAAAATTTAAATACAATAAAATATGTTTTTTCCTGAAATTATAGTAATAAAAGTAAAACTTGAAATAAATATTTTTAATTTTAGAGTAGTTCTTACATAATTTTCAAGTATAAATAACTTCAAAACTTATTTAAAATATAATATAGTATGCAAAATTTTTGTATGGTGTCTATATATTTTACTATTGTATTTTTCTAAATAATATCATATAATAAACAAATAACAACTAACAAAATACTAAACAAAAGAGAGAAGATAATTCAAACACAATAAATTTTTCTTATCTTATTTTGGAAAAAATGTTCTAATAAGTCAATTATTAGTCAAATTATGTATATATTTTTATTTTAAGAATATTTTTCTGAGATTTCAAAAATAAAAGAGATGTCAACAATAACACTTAAACTAAATGTTTTTAGTCATAAAGTAGTTCTTACACGATTTTCAAATAAAAATCACTTTAATTTGATCTTAAAAAATAATATAGTATGAAATAATCTTATAAAGTTTGACAAAATAGACATGATTTTTATAATGTTTTATAAAATTTTATTTGATAGTAATTACAAATGATTTTTTAGTTTTATTTAACACTAAAAATAAATACATATATTTAACAAGTTAAACTAAAATATCTAAATAAAAGATAAGTGCAAAAATATATTTTAAATATAAAAGAGATGTGAAATTCAAACACTAAAAAATATTTTTGGTATTTCTAAAATTATAGCAATAAAAGTAACACTTGGAATAAATATTTTTAATCTTAAAATAATTCTTACACAATTTTTAAGTATAAGTGAATTTAAACTTATTTAAAATATAATATAGTTTGCAATAATTTTTTACAGTGTCTACATAATTTGCTACTATATTTTTATACAATATCAAATAACAAACTAATAACAAATAACAATATACTACATAAAAGAGATACGTGAATTCAAATACAATAAATGTTTGTTAATCTTATTTTGGATAAAAGGGTCTAAGAAGTCAATTATTACTCCAACTATGTATATTAACTAGTACTAAGAATTTTTCTCTCACATTTAAATAAGAAAAAGGTCAAAATCCAAACGCAATAAAATAATTTTTGTTTTCTAGAATTTATAGAAATAAAATACCACTTCAAATAAATGTTTTTAATCTTAAAGTAGTTCTTACGTAATATTAAAATACAAATCACTTTAAATTTATTTTAAAAAATAACATAGTTGCAACAATCTTATGAAGTTCAAAAAAATAGACATAAATTTTATTTGATAATAATTATAAATAAAATTATTGAAAATTTTATTTGATAATAATTTTAAATTAAATTTTAAATTTATTTAACACTATAAATAAATACATATATTTAATAAATTAAAGTAATCTATCTAAATAAAAGATAAATGCAAAAAAAAGCATGAGAATCAAAACAAAACAAAAATACAACTTTATGGATATTTTAGTTTTCAAACCTAAATTGTGGATATCACTCTTAATTTGCACGCTTGTATTTTCTTTTCAAATCAAATATATATTTTTCTACATAATTAATTTATATTAGTGTCTTTATTATAATTCACAAAAAAGTTTGTAATATAAATTTAATAATCATATTTTGTCAAAATCAACTCTTAATATATTTAAAATTCAATAAAAGGTTGGACAAACTAATTTACTACCGCGCATGTCTTAATCTACTAATATATTAAATTCAATCCATCAAATATTTTAACAACGCATTATCAATCATAACTCTAACACATCATCAAATATAATTTTAAATTTATGAGATCATCCTATATTCCTATCTGGTACATCCCAAAACTCAATTTCATCATATACTTCTATACCTTCACAAAGACAGAATAATCATTAATCCAACAATATATATTTCTTTAAATTAAAAATAGTCTCTGATATTTCAAATATAATAGAGATGTGGAAATTCAAATACAATAAAATATTTTTTGTTTTTAGTTTTAAAGTTATTCTCACATATAATATATAATGCCACAATTCTTTACACTATCTATATACTTTACTACTATAATATTTTTTATAATATCAAATAATAAATTATTGAGAAATAACAAAATACTACCTAAAATTTTTTAATCTTATTTTGGACAAAATCGTCTTTCCAGTAATACTCACTTTAAACTTATTAAAATATAATATAGTATGCAACATTTTTTTTAAGGTGTCTGTATAATTTACTACTATATATTTTTTGTAATATCCAATATTAAATTAATGAAAAAAATACTACATTAAAGAGATAGCAAAATTTAAACACAATAAAATAGTTTTATCTTATTTTCAAAAAAAATAGTTTAACAAGCCAATGATTATTCCATCTATGTATATTTTGTTAAGAATATTTCTATAGCTTACTTAGTTACACAGTTGTCTTGCTTAGGTATTATATAATACAACATTGCACTTAATAAGTAGATAAATGAAAAAGACAGCATGCAAATGACACCACTTTTTCCACGTACTATATTTCGGAATCAAAACAACACTCTTTGCCAACCGCAAACATATGTTTTTTTCATTCACTTTATTCGACTAAATCCTAGTAAAACATGCTAGGAATTTGATGTCAGCTTTAATATAATTGAACAGGAGAAGGAACTTTTGTTATTTGAAATTAAAGGTTGGGTTATCATCATCACAATTTAGCAAAACTAATTAAATAAAGAGAATTTGAGACTACCTCTGAACTCAAAACACCATTTCACTTTGGTATAGCTTAAAACCCACTTTTTAATGCCTCAAACTTCATAACTAACTTCGTGTAATGTTTGTCCATAGTTTGTCGAGGAACCAACATTTGATATCGACATGACAACATTAACCACATCAAATTGATTAAAAAATGGATAATCTAAATACCAAGGATTATAGATAACAGCAATGTTGTTGTAAACTTCAGGATGCAGATTATCTAATCCTTTCCCAATATTTATACCAAACAACTCCCCCATCAAGAAACATTCCACTAGTAGAAAAGAAAAACTATCAAGTTGAATTCACAGTATGCATTGGAGAAAAGAAAGAGATAATCCACAACCCAAGGCTTAGACACGATTACGCAACTATTGCTCTAAACCTCAGGATGCAGATTATCACATCCTCACCCAATATACTTCAAGGGCCATATACAATTTAGATATTGCTCTAAATTTTAAACATCAAGATACACATTACTCTCTATATCCTCACCCAGTTAACAGACTCCCATTGCAAATAGTATTAAGCAAATGAGAGTTGCTAAAACAGGATGTGCAAAATACTCTTAAGCGAAAAATAGCTTGATATTGGTTGGAATGCATGATCTGCACATTATTATTGGAATTTATAATGTCCTTCAAATACATTATGATTGGATTTGCCAATCATATTTTCTAAGATTCTTAACTTGACTGCTTTCTTGGAAAGTATTTAGATCACTTGTTCTTGGCAAAAGGTCACATTCAATATGTAGGCTTATACTAAAATTCCTATCTTTTTTCTTGATCATAACATATACCGGAATATTAAGAGCCGCATGGCTGCACCGCTCTGCATACTCCTAAGAGGTTAGCTAGCTTCATGAAAACACTTCATTCCCACAATACTTTATGCATATATCCTATACTTGAGGACCACTAAGAGTTTCATTCTTGAAGTTAACTTTAATGGTGTAGAATATCCAAATTTGTTGGGAACAAGTCTGTAATTCACTATTAAGAATATTATATTTTATGATAAAATTTTCACCTTATCAAACAAAAATCAACGTAAAATTTAAAGATGGCCTATATTATATTTTTCAAGAAATTATTATCTATCCCCTCGGTTTAAAAATAAGAGTTAGGGATTAACTAAATACAGGTTCATGATTCAAGCCTCAGCAAGTACATTTTTTGTTTTTTTTTAAAGTGATGTCTTTTTTATTGCTTAAGATTTTATTTTATTATTAAATTTTTAATTCCCTCGATTTCTCCAATAATCAAGGAGTATTATAATGTTTGTTGGTATTTTTAGTAAATCAAATTCACAAGTTTTAGTTTACTAAATAGATTAAACTTGAAAGAATCCGATTATTTGAATGTTATATTAGAAAAATGCTTAACATCGGATGAAAAAGATGCATTAAGAATAGATGAATTTGAGGTAAATAAGAAATATGGGAAAGAAGAAATAAGACAACTTAAAAATGATCTAGTTTTGGATGATACTACTAATTTAACGATTTTTGAATATGTGGACATCCAACAAGAAAATCTTCAACAAAATAGTATCCCTATAAACTATTTTCACAACAAGGCAGATGAAAGACAAGAAATTAACAAAGTATTAGATGTCATGTATACCTTGTTCATTAAAATCAAACTGAAAATAATTTGGAACCAATATCATGAATACTTTAAGTTCATGGGATTGCTACCAAACAAAAGAAAAAACAAAGACGATGTACTCTTTGTGTCATATAAGCCACCCTTACATGGATGATGAACCGTCGAGCCATGGATGTATGTAATGTTAGATGACCTAATGGAGGATATGTGCATGAAGAATATGAGATGCATAAGAGATAAGATTTAGATGAAAGGGTAAGACAAATTTGGGGTACGACACCGGAAAGGCAACCCGCTTTCTCCGTTGCTTTTTTGTCATGTTCGACGGAACTTTGTTTCCCACTTAAAGCTTCTACGATTGCCTCATTGTCATGCCTTGTTGTTTCTGAAACTGCCGCCAAACCAACTATCTCATTGGCGCTTCCAAATACAACATTTCTAATGTCTTGATCTCCACTATCATACAAGAATCATACTTCGTTCTTCGAATATTCCCCTTTGGAATTTCTCGGCACTCTAACTCCAATGTGTCTCTGCTTACCGAGACTGACATTGCTTCACTCCTGAGATTCTATAGATATTCCCCTAGATACATCTCATATCAGCAAAATAAAAATATACTTCATCTATTCCATCACTGATCAACAATGGTAATGGCTACCCCCAGAATACGTCGACCAAGATATAACAACTTCACATAAGTTCCTCCTCTGGAATTCATGCACATTCATCACTTACCACTTTACGAAATAAGAAACATCTATAAGGTATTGTCAATTATCGACCACGTGGTTACGACTATCTAGAATCCCCATAAGCGTAGTAACGGAACTTGATCCATCCCACTATCGCCTGACAGTTCCCTATTACCTAGCACGACATATGGATCCTTGTTACACCTGTCTCATGAGAATTTGAGTCAGCGCCCCACGAATAACAATCCGAAACTTACCTTAAGCTATGGACCAACACTATCCCACATTTGTCAGATCTCGTGTACGATAGCGACACTATGATGTTATACCTACCTGGTAGTACTAACATGGTGGTCCAACTCTGAGGCCACGTGTTCACGTAACCTACCCAGTAGCGTATAATAATCTCCACGCGTATCCTATAGTTACGATAAATAAAGTTTGAACAGATCTTCACTAATGTCATTGTTCCTCTAAATTATATCAATCACACTTCTTAGGATGCAAAACCTAAGAGTGCTACGCTCAGGGTTTCCTTAGGATTCATTTTTCTCTTGTTTCAAATTTGGGAATTATTTATCTTGGTCATATTGGTGTGTTGACCTAGTAGGGGATTTTTCGTTGGTCCTATAATTGGTTGTTTCGAACGCTTTTGTTCTCTCGATTTTATTTTTATAAACCATGAGTTGAGCACCCCTTTTGCTTTTTATTAATTCAAAATCTTTTTTATATTTGAAATATTAGAAAATATTATTAATTTAATAGAATATTGGATGATATGAGAGAATATTTTCAATTTGTTCAAAATGATATTTATTATGTCTTTGGGAGAGTTCGAACCTGTGACCTCTAATTTGTAGAAGTATATGATTAAAATGAGTTTTGGGATGTGCCACATAGGATTATAAGATGATGTGGCAAATTTAGAGTTATACTTGATGATGTGTTAGAATTATAATTGATGATGTGTTGTTATAATATTTGATGCATTGGATTTATTATATTATACAGATATAGATATAAATATAGATATAGATTTATGAATTTACATTTAATGAGAAGATCTTCAATCCATGAGTTAGAAGTGTGGCTAAGTTCTAGAAGAATATTTATTCTAAATTATGTACTTGAGAAATTGAATTATCAGGCATATTAAATACAAAATTATTTCAAAAGAAAAGATGTTAAACCGAATGTTATAGCATGTGTCCAATATTTTTTTTTTGAAAACAAGTTATAATTGTTGTTATTATGAGTGTAAATACAGGAGATTTTGAAATGTGATTAGTTTTTATCTTTTAGCAATGATATATTTTATTTGTTTGTCATAGATTGGATGAGATCAATTCAATTTAAATTTTAACTTGAATCAAATTAAATCATATTTTTTGGAGGTTCTTGTGAAAAATAGAATAAAACCAATTCCTCTATATTTCTCGAAGCAATCTTATTCAAGTAGAAAAACAAAGTGGTAACATTTTATATAACAAGCCTCAATCATAGAGTTTGAGGTGTGCATGTTGTTATACACCTATGTTTGTTCCTAATATTTTTCATCATCTCATACTATGATATTGCATTAAGATCATACACTAAGGTTGACTTTTTCTCCTATCCTTAAGTTTGCTCTTATGAGGATCACCAAGTACTTTGTTTTTGTATATCTTGTACATGTATACCTTGTGTTGATTAACATTTAGATAACATCAAGGTATGTATTCATTTTCTCTTTGAATATTATGTTGTAGGTGATGACACAAAAGCATTCCTCAAGAAGATTCATAGGTTTATGTGTTTACTTCCATGCCTTCTTCAAAAAGTTTAATGGAGATATAGACTTCATCATTTGGTATAGTTAAAGACACCATCTAATGTGGTTCATCATGCTTTATCTTGCAAAGGAAGTTCAAATGATTCAAAGTTTATCCAAGTGGTTTGACCTAATTGGGATAAGTCCTTGATTCACTAGTCACAAGAAAATAAATTCCTCAATTTTTAATATTTTGGAATGGTTCTTTTTTCTATGGTTTCTTATTATCACCTACAATAACTTATATTCATATGAAAAGACCCAATTGTGCAAGAAAAATCATCAAAAGTTCAAAGGGGTTCCAAGTTATTTTAATACTCTTTGTGTAACACTCCAATTCTACCCAACGTTTATTTAGAAATTAGAGTCCGGAAAATTACAATAATATGAGGCATTACATTCATCATTCAAAACCGTCAACTTAAAAAGCTTATCATAATGGTTACATAGCACATTTAATTCCAAGAATTTATAGTAATTATTTATTCATCAGAAATACTTCATATTTATTCAAAAACTACGCAGCGGATTTATAATATTTTCAAAACTTCGAAAGAAATATATCATCTTTCAAAAAAACTTTCAAGGGGCAATTCTCAAAGTATTAACTACAATAATACAACCGAAAACAATATAAAATCAAATATGCGTTTATCCCCCCCGAGTGCTACGTATCAGAGCGACGACGCCATAAGCTACTAAATTCTTTACTCCTCGTTAACTGCATATCTACCAATATAAACAGCTGTATGATAAAAATATATTAGGATTGAATCATATTAAATTGTCACAACACAATTAACACGTCACAAATAATTCTCAAATCAACAACAACACAACACACTTCACTCGTTAGCAACAACATATAGTTACCTCTCAACTAACAATGACAAGACTTCCAATGAGACTCAACAATGCACATGCAAGTGGTATCGGTGGAGTAAACTCCCTTCACTAAATTTGCATTTATCAGAGGCACAAGGCATAAGCCTTCTTCACAAATCCGCCAATACAGGCCTTCACAAATGCAAAATGAAATGTGATGCTACAACATGCAAAAAACAACATAAATCCACTTCACAAGGCATACGTCTATCTCACTATCATTACCAATAAACAGAGGTAATTATCGTCACTGAAAATATCCTGCAACTTCACATAATACAACATACAACAACATATAAATCTCTAATTATTTGCAAACACAAACAACAACACAATACCTTCACACAAATTCAACGAAATAAACAATCATAATCATCTACTAAAATATACAAATCATTCCGACCAATTTTAACTAATTCCGGACAACTATTTGTATCACTTAATTTACTAAACAGGTTAGTTCGGTACTACTTTAAATCCTATTGTTATATTAATTATTATGAATCTGTTAACTTACTATCAACCATGCTTCCAATATTAATTAATTATCATGCTGCCAATTTAACTGAACACATTATTATTACTACTCAGAATTACATTTTCATTCTCTACTACTAACTAACATTCTGCCATTATCTAACATTATTGTTGTTACTGTATTTTATTCTTGCTGCTATTAATTCTTATAAGTACTATTACTAAAACCAACTGCCTTTGCTAATAATAGTAGTACTCTTATTATTCAATCTGCTTCTTCTTGCAGTATTATCATTTAATTACTAACACATTTAATTAGTTTAGGTAACATATTATGATTCACCAAACATGCACTACCTGTTAATCAAGTGGCCAAAATGAAATCACAGAAAACTACACGAATAACACAGAAAAAGGACAAGTGGTCCCACCCCCTCTGAAGCATAGGAGATGACCGCCCCCTCCCTTCAACCAATGGGAGGCGTCCGCCTCCTATTCCTAACCCCCTGGAGGGCACCCGCCTCACCCTCTGAGGCCCCCGCCTCCAAACTTCAAGACCTCCGTCTCCATGTGCTTGTTTTCTCCTCCAATCGATCACTGTGTTTCACTAATTTCCAACCATTCATACCCTTCGATTAACACTAGCAATATTACTATATACAATTTAATCATTTAATTCACATACGGTCTACACAAACACAGATAATTTCGTATAAATTCATCCCCACATACGATTTATCATAATCCCGTTTAGAAAGTTAGAACACCACCCCTTACCTTAAATTTGACGGTGGTTATAATTCCGATCGAATTTCTACTTTCTGGTTCCGATTGTGCACATCCGGTATCCTCTCCTAGACCTTGTGCCTCCTCCTTCTTCAATTGGTTTTCCTCTTCTCACGTACAAACCCTATTCCTATTATTTTCTTCCTTTAAATACTCCTTTATATCATACTTTATTATTAATTAAATTAATTATTCTACTCCTTTAATAACTCAAGTATTATTCTATCATATATTTTATTGGCCAATTAAATAATGTTTCTCATTCTATTTCTCACATTATAATAAAACTCACTAATATTCTAGTTAATTAATTTCTACTCATAATAATAATTCTCCGACTAAATTGATTATTCATTTAATCCCTTATAATTCTCCTTTTATATCTCTTATAACTAAATCTAATTTATAATAGTAATAATAATAATAATAATGATAATAATAATAATAATAATAATAATAATAATATTTCTATTAATCCACACTTATTTCTAATATTATTTCCAATAATATTCTACAATAAAATTAATTCATCATTAATTAATCTCAACTTCCAATAATTCACTTAATCATCTTAAATCAACTTTTAAATTAATTAGTGCTCCTTATAATTCTACTGATAAATCCAACTTCGACTAAATTCCAACTAATAATTTATTAATAATTCGCTTAAATAATTAAGTGATTTTTCGGGTGTTACTCTTTGAGCTAGGGTTTGGCATTTCAAGGACCACATCTTGGTTGTTTTTTGAGAATTTTGATTGATTTCAAAGCCATGATTCTCTTAAGAGGTTCTTTAACAAGTCTCTTTAAGAGTATACGACTATTTTTAAATGGAAGGTCACTAATGATTCGGAAAGATTACAAGCTCTTTGGATTGATCATCAATTTCTCTTTTGTGACTTCAAAGGTTCATAAATTGATCATTTTTTATATCCTTAAGCTCATTCGTTTTTCAGAATGAACGTAAGGATGTATTCTACAAATTTATTCTATTGGCAAGACTTGAAAATGCTTGAAAAGTAATTAAAAAGTTGAAAAGATTATAGGTCTTTTTTGAATTTCCCCATTTTGATCATCATCTTCTAAATATCATAACTTGATCAAATTTTATCATCTTGAGTCCATTCTTTTTCCACAATGATCTTAAGGATGTGAACTTAAACTCTTTTTTTTGTGCAAATCTTGAAAATGGTCGGAAGACATCTTGAGAGTTTAAAATATTATAGGTTATTTCATGGATTTTCATCAACTTCACAAGGCCATAACTCTCTCAATATTTGGATTTTTGAATGATTCAAATTCCACAATGCCATTTTAAATGTTTACTTCATGCCATGTTTTTTGATCAAGAGAAAATTTCTAATGGAAGGCCATGTTTGGATGCAAGACATTATAGGTCATTTCTATTGCCAAACTTCAAATCGACATTTCTTTTGGCTCAAGCATCCAAGTAGAGTCTTTCTTGGCACATTATGAAGATGGTGACGAGGTATTTTAAATGCTTCAAGAATCATCCCGTAAATCCCCTTTATGGTTTTGAAGTGAGCACCATGAAACTTGATTTTGAACTTTGGATGATTTGAAATCACACATAATTCAAATTACAAGCCATGTAACCAGGTTTTTTTATTCTAATTATGATTAGCAACCTTCTAGAAGTAATTAGCACATCAAAACGCAAGGAATGGTTGAGTTTTGAGCACATGAGATCAGACTTTCTCCATGACCACGGGTGTGCACGATTTCCACTCAAATTGCATCATTCACCTTTTCATTCATTTCTCATATTAATAAGTGACACATTGAACTCCTTTCCTTAAGCTTGGAAAGCCAAAGAAGCTTTGCCAAAACTTCACCTCACTCTCCAAATTTTCGATTTCGTTTTCATTTAAAACATCTTCCACAAGCCAAATTGAGCATCGTTGAAGCATCCTTGCACATTAGTGAAGCTTCTCATCACCTTTCATTAAAGAATCGAACACTGAATCAAGCATGCCTAGTCCAGTTCCAAAACTATGAAATTGAATTCCTATAAGTAAATAACTCCACCAATTCGTCTCAATTTTGTTGCTACCAAGTAGCATTTGGTTCTCACATGCTAGAAACATCATCCATTTTCAACTGTAATTGAGTTTGGTACTTCTGTTTCGAATTCCCTTTCAAAAGATTCTCTTGTTTTTTCCAAATCGACTATGCTATAGCAAATATAAATTTGGCTCGAGGGTACCATTAGAATCGTCTTGAAGACAAGAGTCTAATAGCGCCAGTTTTGAGAATCACGATTTTGGGTTGGCTAGAGGTTGAAGATGATGACATGTCCGTCTTCCACCAATGATAATTTGCCACGTTAGTTTTTAATCTGATTTAATAATGGATCCAATGTTTCTCTTTACCATGCGTGCGTTTTAGGAGCCATTGGATCTGATTACTTAAGTGAGTCAGACTCCATCCAACGAGCCACATTTTTTTGTTGTTTTATTTTTTTATTTTTTAAAAATAATTGATCTGGTGTGAAAAACAAAGAGATCCATATCAAGCACAATGTGTCTGATCTATTGGATTAACTTACTAATAAATTTTGACTATAATCCAGTGGTCCACATTTTTTTGAGTTTAACTTTTATTCTCTGATTTTTATTTTAATTGTTTTAAACTTCAAAAAATCATAAAAAATGCATTCCTGATCAAAAAAATATGGAGAAATTCACGAAATTCTTTTAAACATAATCTTTCTGATTTTTTAAGTTTTCAAAATTTAATTTTCTGTTTAGATATTGTTCATAATTTTTCTCCAATGACCCCTTGACAAATATTGGTGACCTCATTAATTTTATTTTTATTTCTGGTTTTACTATTTTTTTTGTCAATTTTAGTTTGTTTTTCTATTTTCTTTCATTCTTAAATATAGTTTTGGGTCAGAAAAAATTCTGAATTTTTTTGTCACCACTTGTTGATTTGAAATCACACATAATTCAAATTACAAGCCATGCAACCATTATTCTAATTGTCATTAGCAACCTTCCAGGAGTAATTAGCACATCAAATTTATGAATCTAATTTAATAATGGATCCATTGTTTCTCTTTACCATGCGTGCATTTTAGGAGTCCTTGGATCTGATTACTTAAATGAGTCAGACTTCATCCAACGTGTCACATTTTTTTTTTGTTTTATTTATTTATTTTGTTTTTAAAATAACTGGTACGGTGTGAAAACAAAGAGATCCATATCAAGCACAATGCGTTTTGACTATAATCCAGTGGTCCACATTTTTTTGCGTTTTATTTTTATTTTCTGATTTTTATATTAATTGTTTTAAACTTTAAAAATTTATAAAAAATTTATTCCGGACTAAAATATTATGAAATAATTCACGAAATTTTTTTAGACATAATCTTTTTAATTTTTTATATTTTCATAATTTTATTTTCTGACTATATATTTTTTAAATTTTTTCTCTTTATTTGATATGTTTTAATTCTTTTAAAATACTTTTTGGTCTATTTAAATTATGAAAAAATTATGGACGGATCCAATATCCGCTTAACAAATATTGGTGACCTCATTTTATTTTTATTTTTGATTTTACTATTTTTTTTTGTCAATTTTAATTTATTTTGGTATTTTCTTTTATTTTTAAATATAGTTTTGGATCTTTTAAAAATTCTGAATTTTTTTGTCAACACTTGTTGACCTTTGTTTGACCTTAGATAATTTTCTTGAATTTTTATTTGGTGTTTGAATACCATTATGTATTTTCTTAAATTAAAAATATTCTTTCATATTTCATATATAAAAGAAATGTGAAAATTCAAATACAATAAAATATGTTTTTTCCTGAAATTATAGTAATAAAAGCAACACTTGAAATAAATATTTTTAATCTTAGAGTAGTTCTTACATAATTTTCAAGTATAAATAAATTCAAAATTTAATTAAAATTTAATATAGTATGCAAAAATTTTGTATGGTGTCTATATATTTTACTATTGTATTTTTTTATATAATATCAAATAATAAACAAATAACAAATAACAAAATACTACACAAAAGAGAGAAGAGAATTCAAACACGATAATTTTTTTAATCTTATTTTGGAAAAAAATGTTTTAATAAGTCAATTATTACTCAAACTATGTATATTCTTTTATTTTAAGAATATTTTTCTCAAATTTCAAAAATAAAAGAGATGTCAAAAATACCACTTAAACTAAATGTTTTTAGTCATAAAGTAGTTCTAAACAATTTTCAAATATAAATCACTTTAATTTGATCTTAAAAAATAATATAGTATGAAATAATCTTATAAAGTTTTTAAAAATTTTATTTGATAATAATTGTATATAGTTTTTTAATTTTATTTTACACTAAGAATAAATACATATATTTAACAAGTTAAACTAAGTTTTCTAAACAAAAGATAAGTGCAAAAATATATTTCAAATATAAAAGAGATGTGAAATTCAAACACCAAAAAATATTTTTGGTTTTCCTAAAATTATAGCAATAAATGTAACACTTAGAATAATTTTAAGTATATGTGAATTTTAACTTATTTAAAATATAATATAGTTTGCAACAATTTTTTACAGTGTCTACGTAATTTACTATAATATCTTAATATAATATCAAATAACAAACTAATAACAAATAACAATATACTACATAAAAGAGATACGTGAATTCAAATACAACAAATCTTTTTAATCTTATATTGGACAAAATGGTCTAATAAGCCAATTATTACGTCAACTATGTATATTATCTAATATTTAGAATTTTTCTCTCAAATTTACATAAGAAAAAGGTAAAAATCCAAACCCAATAAAATACTTTTTGTTTTCTTGAATTTATAGAAATAACATACCACTTCAAATAAATGTTTTTAATCTTAAAGTAGTTCTTACATAATATTCAAATATAAGTCACTTTAAATTTATTTTAAAAAATAATATAGATGCAACAATCTAATAAAGTTCAACAAAATCGACAAAAAAATTATTTGATAATAATTATAAATTAAATTATTGAAAATTTTATTTGATAATAATTATAAATTAAATTTTAAATTTATTTAACACTATAAATAAATACACATATTTAATAAATTAAAGTGAAATATCTAAATAAAAGATAAATGCAAAAAAAACATGACAATCAAAACAAATAAAACAATACTACTTTATGAATATGTTAGTTTTCAAACCTAAATTGTGGATATCACTCGTAATTTGCACGCTTGTATTTTTTTTCAAATGAGATATATATTTTTCTACATAATTTATTTATATTAGTGTCTTTATTATAATTCACAAAAAAGTTTGTAATATAAATTTAATAATCATATTTTATCGAAACAAACTCTTAATATATTTAAAATTCAATAAAAAGTTGGACAAACTAATTTACAACCGCGCATTGCGCATGTCTTAATCTAGTAATATATTAAATTCAATCTATCAAATATTTTAACAACACATTATCAATCATAAGTCTAACACATCTTGAAATGTAATTTTAAATTTACCGGATCATCCTATATTCCTACCTGGTACATCCCAAAACTCAATTTCATCATATACTTCTACAAATTATAAGCCACGCGTTCGAACCCTCACAAAGAAAGAATAACCATTAATCCAACAATGTATATTTCTTCAAATAAAAAATAGTCTCTCATATTTCAAATATAAAAGAGATGTGGAAATTCAAATACAATAAAATATTTTTTGTTTTTTAATTTTAAAGTTATTCTCACGTATAATATATAATGCAACAATTCTTTACACTGTCTATATACTTTATTACTATAATATTTTTTATAATATCAAATAATAAATTATTGAGAAATAACAAAATACTACATAAAATATTTTAATCTTATTTTAGACAAAATGGTCTTTTAAGTAATACTCACTTTAAAACAAATAAAAAAATACCACTTTATAGATATGTTAGTTTTCAAACCTAAATTATGGATATCACTCTTAATTCACACGCATGTATTTTCTTTTGAAATGAAATGTATATTTTTTGATATAATTAATTTATATTAGTGTATTTATTATAATTCACAAAAAGGTTTGTAATATAAATATAATAATCATATTTTGTCAAAACCAATTCTTAACATATTTAAAATTCAATAAAAAGTTGGACAAACAAATTTACAACCGCGCATCGGGCAGGTCTTAATTTAGTAATATATTAAATTCAAAACATCAAATATTTTAACAACACATTATCAATTATAACTCTAACACATCATCAAATGTACTTTTAAATTTATCGGATCATCCTATATTCCTATCTGGTACATCCCAAAACTCAATTTCATCATTTACTTCTACAAATTATAGGTCACGAGTTCGAACTCTCACAAATATAAAATAATCATTAATCCAACAATGTATATTTCTGTAAATAAAAAATATTCTCTCATATTTGAAATATAAAAGAGATATAGAAATTCAAATACAATAAAATATTTTTTGTTTTTAATCTTAAAGCTCACATATAATATATAATATACAATGCAACAATTGTTTACACTGTCTCTATAATTTGCTACTATAATATTTTTATAATATCAAATAATAAACTATTGAGAAATAACAAAATATTACATAAAAGAGATAAGAAAATTCAAACACAATAAAATATTTTTATCATATTTTAGATAAAATGGTCTTTCAAGTGATACTCGCTTAAAATTTATTAAAATATAATATAGTATGCAACAATTTTTTAAAATGTCTCTATAATTGACTACTATATACTTTGTATATAATATCAAATATTTAACTAATGAAAAAAATACTACACAAAAGAGATAACAAAATTTAAACTCAATAAAATAATTTCATCTTATTTTAAAAAAATAATTTAACAAGCCAATCATTATTCCAACTATCTATATTTTCTTAAGAATATTTCTATGGCTTACTTAGTTACAGAGTTGTCGTGCTTATTATACAACATTTCACTTAATAAGTAGATAAATGAAAAAGACAGCATGCAAATCACACCACTTTTTCCACGTACTATATTTTGGAATCAAAACAACCCTCTTTGCCAACCGGAAACATATGTTTTTTTCATTCACTTTATTCGACTAAATCCTAATAAAACATGCTAGGAATTTGATGTCAGCTTTAATATAATTGAACAGGAGAAGGAACTTTTGTTATTTATAATTAAAGGTTGGGTTATCATCATCACAATTTAGCAAAACCAATTATATAAAGAGAATTTGACACTACCTCTTAACTCAAAACATCATTTCAATTTCGTGTCGCTTATAACTCACTTTTTAATGCAATGTATTATTAATGCCTCAAACTTCACAACTAACTTCGTGTAATTCTTGTCCATAGTTTTTCGAGGAACCAACATTTGTTATCGTCTTGACAACATTAACCACATCAAATTCATTAAAAAATGGATAATCTAAATTCCAAGGATTATAGATAACAGCGATATTTTTGTAAACTTCAGGATGCAGATTATCTAATCCTTTCCCAGTATTTATACCAAACAACTCCCCCATCAAGAAACATTCCACTAGTAGAAAAGAAAAACTATCAAGTTGAATTCACAGTTATGCATTGGAGAAAAGAACGAAATAATCCACAACACAAGGCTTAGACACGATTACGCAACTATTACTCTAAACCTCAGGATGCACATTATCACATCCTCACCCAATATACTCCAAGGGCCAGATTCAATGTAAATATTGCTCTAAATTTTAAACATCAAGATACACATTACTCTCTATATCCTCACCCAGTTAACAGACTCCCATTGCAAATAGTATTTAGCAAATGAGAGTTGCTAAAACAGGATGTGCAAAATACTCTTAAGAGAAAAATAGCTTGATATTGGTTGGAATGCATGATCTACACATTATTATTGGAATTTATAATGTCCTTCAAATACATTATGATTGGATTTGTCAATCATATTTTCTAAGATTCTTAATTTGACTGCTTTCTTGGAAAGTATTTAGATCACTTGTTCTTGGAAAAAGGTCACACTCAATATGTAGGCTTATACTAAAATTGCTATCTTTTTTCTTGATCATAACATATACCGGAATATTAAGAGCCGCATGGCTGCATCGCCCTGCATACTCCTAAATAATGAGGTTAGCTAGCTTCATGAAAACACTTCATTCCCACAATACTTTATGCATATATCCTATACATGAGGACCACTAAGAGTTTCATTCTTCAAGTTAACTTTAATGTTTAAGAATATCTAAATTTGTTGGGAACAAGTCTGTAATTCACTACTACCAATATTATATTTTATAACAAAGCTTTCGCCTTATCAAACAAAAATCAAGGTAAAATTTAAAGATGGCCTATATTATTTTTTCAAGAAATTATAATGTATCCCCTCGATTTAAGAATAAGAGTTAGGGATTAACTAAATACAGGTTCATGATTCAAGTCCCAACAACTGCATTTTCTGTTTTTTTTAAATGTGATGTCTTTTTTATTACTTAAGATTTTATTTTACTATTAATTTTTAATTCCCTCGATTTCTCCAATAATCGAGGAGTATGATAATGTTTCTTGGTATTTTTAGTAAATCAACATCACAAGTTTTAGTTTTCGAAATAGATTAAACTCGAAAGAATCAGATTATTTGAATGTTATATTATTTATAAAAAAAAAAGAAGAAAAAAAAGTCAGATTACTTTTGCTACTAATAAAGTGTTTGAGTTTTGTAGTCATGTATTATTTTGATACATTTTCACCAGTATCTCCTGCATGTTGTTTGTCTGATCTAGGATTCACTTTGGAAAAGGAGACTAAAATTTTTAAGCATATAAGAGCGAGGGAGATAATAATTTTTATGAGTGAATGTAACGAAGGTAACTTTTATCCATATAGTTTTATTTGGAGAGAGTTAAATTTGGAAGAAGAGAATGTGAAACCAGAAGAAAAATGCATAACATCAGATGAAAAAAATGCATTATGAATAGATGAATTTCAGGTAAGTAAGAAATATGGGAAATAAGAAATAAGACATCTTGAAGATGATCTACTTTTGGATGAGACTTCTAATTTAACAATTTATGAATTTGTGCACATCCAACAAGAAAATCTTCAACAAAATAGTATCCCTATCAACTATTTTCACAACAAGGCAGATGAAAGACAAGAAATTAACAAAGTATTAGATGTCATGTATGCCTTGTTCATTAAAATCAAACTGAAAATATTTTGGAACCAATACCATGAATACTTTAAGTTCATGGGATTGCTACCAAATAAAAGAAGGAAAAAAGATGATGTACTCTTTGTGTCATATAAGCCACCCTTACAAGGATGATGAACCGTCGAGCCATGGATGTATGCAATGTTAGATGACCTAATGGAGGATACGTGCTTGCATGAAGAATATGAGATGCATAAGAGATAAGATTCAGATGAAAGGGTAAGACAAATTTGGGGTACGACACCGGCAAGGCGACCCGCTTTCTCCGTTGCTTTTTTGTGTTGTGGAAGAAGTTCTTAGTAGACAAATCAGTTTACTTATTTCCTCAATGAAGCTTGAGTTAATCAAGAGGCCTAATTACATTGTTGTTCCTTATCATATTGTTTATGTAGTCGATGATTTCATATTCTACAAAGGACAATGTCCAACCTAAAGCATCTCATTTCTATTTTTGAAGAGTACGGAGTTGCTCGGGTCAAAGAATAAATTATAATAAGTCTCACATTTTCAGTGGAGCCATGGGTTCTTCCAGGTTGAAAATTTAGTCAAATCTCTCATGTTTCAGAATAGGTTCCATTCCTTTTGTATATCTTAGTGTTCCTATTTTCAAAGTTAAAGCTAAGGCAGCTTATTTGCGTCCTATCGCGAATACTATCATTAATAAGTTAGCTTCTTTGAAGGGCGCCTTACTCCCGTTCGCTGGAAGAGTGAAGCTTGTTAAATATGTCATTCAAAGCATGCTTATTCATATTATGGTTATTTATGATTGGCTTATTTCTCTTATTTGCGATGTGGAGAAGGCAGCAAAGCACTTTATTTGGAGTGGTAAACATCCAAGTCTAAAGTGATAGCGGTGGCTTAGCATATCGTGTGTCATCCTTTAGAAGGAGGTGGGCTTGGTCTTAGATATCTTGTTAATTTAAACAAAAGATACAATCTGAAGCTAACATGGAATCTCTTTAATTCTACCAATTCTTGGGAAACCTTTCTTAGAAATATAGTTCTTAAAAAAGGCATTCACATAAAGCATCATATTTCGCCTTCTATTTGGACTAGTTTCAAATCAGAGATCTTTGTTATTGATGAAAATTCCAATTGGTATCTTGGAAATGGAGAATATTTAGCCTTTGGTTTGACAATTGGTGTGAGGAAATTCTTCACAATGATTTGGCCAGTCCAGATTCCATAGTGGATCAAAGAGTTAGCAACATTATTAATAACAGTAAGTGGGTTTTTTCAAAATCTGTCATTCCTATTCCTCCTTCTTTGCAGCTTCGGATTCTTACTTGTCATATCCCTTTTGATCGTTTCCCGAATTTGAAACTTTAGCTTCACTCTCTAAATGGTGTTATTTCTTCTAAATCAGGTTAGACTTTAAAAGGTCAAAAGGTATTCGTAAAAATGAGTCACGTTGGATTTGATCTAAGTCTATTCCTCAATCGAAGTCCTATTTTATGCGGAAGTTTATTCAAAACAAAGTTCCCATGAATGAATAATGGAAACATCACAATTTCTCTTTTCTATCTTGTTGTTATATTTGTAAAGAGGCCAAGGAATCATCCCAACACTTGTTTTTTGATTGTAAAGTTCTGGTTCAGCTTTGGTCTTGGCACGGTGAAAAACTAAAATATCAGGGTAATTTTCTTTGTTAGCATGACATTGAAATTTTTTTAAAGAAAAGTGGTTATGGTCAATATAAAATAAACATCATTTTTGTTGTTGTTTCTATTCTAAATACCACGTGGACAACCCATAACAACGTCAGATTTCAGAATATTGGTTCTACTTTTCTTCTGTCACATCTTCTATTTTGGAGGCTGATTCTCGTGTTGCTAATTTCGCGGATGCATCCTTTATGGATATACAGTACTTTGAAATTCTTAAGAGTTTTCGAATTATCATTCGACCTCCTAAAGCCCCGAATATACTTGAGGTTGTTTGGAAACCATCTCCCAGAAAATGGAATATAATTAATTGTGATGGTGCTGAGGTTTATTCTTTTCGTCTTTCTTTGTGTTATAGTATTGTTAGAAATAGTGATGGAGGTTTTATGGGAGCTTATGTTGTTGGTTTGGGTTTTTCCATTTCTCTAATTGTCGAACTTACTGGTGCAATGGTTAAAATTGAGTTCGGTAGCAGTGGTTAAGGCTTTTATGTCCCCTATTTTGGTGTCTTAGCATATTAAAAATGGATGCATGAATTGTATAAATATAGTCACTAATTGAAATTTTGTGGTCTCTCATATTTTTAGGAAGATAATAGTTGTGTAGATGCACTTGTTAACATAGGTCTTACTCTTACAGATTCATCTTATTTTGATTCAGTCCCTCTTTGTTTTATGGCAGATTTTGTTAAGAATCGACAAAGTTTGTCATTCTTTAGATTCTCCTCCTTGTGATAGGGTTTTGGCAGATGTCCCTCCTATATTTTTGTAATAGTCTTCTTTTAATGTTATCAATTTTCATTTAAAAAAAAGTATCCAACTATGGGTGTGGTTCAACAATAGTTTGTGTTGTTTTTTTTTGGTCAATTTATTATTCACAAAAATACATGTTAAAAATAGTGAATTATGTAAAATCAAAATATCTATGATTTATTATAATATATTAAATCTAAAGCTTGAAATTATTTAACAACATGTTATATGTCACATAATTATATATTGCCACATCAATTAACATTCCATGTGTCACTCTTAGAATTTAATCTAGCAACAAAGTTACACAATTACTCTTCATCACCATGTCAACTTCTATTCAAAAAGAAATGTTACAACAACTTTATTAGTAATATCTATTCTCATAAGTTTTATTTACAATTAAATACAATTATTTCCCTTAAACAATTTGTTAAATCAAAAGACTAGCACAAATATAAATTGATGACACCATTCAAAAATCAAATAAAATATATGCAAGAAAACTACGATAAAAAATATTTAAAGTTTATACTTAAATTAATAATGACAGAAACAAATGTTTTAAGTTATCCACTATAAAGAATAAAGATTACTAATTGACCGAATATTAAAGAGGGAAAAATTATAGACTATGTTAAATGATAAAAATTTATTTATCGAAAAATATAAAATATTCTACTTACACGTCAATTATTTGCATTATTTCTAATAATTATATCAATCAATTTATTTTAAATTTTAAAATACCATTAGTCAAACAACTAATTCATTTTAATATGTGATAAAATTAATTAAAAGGTGGAAAAATATTTTTGAATTATTTTGTAAATAACGAATTTATTATAAACTATTATAAATATTAATAATACCAATTATAAATATCTTAATTTTGACATTCTCAACGTTATAAATAAATTTAATATATAAAAAAATGTTTTAATAAATATTTTAAGTTATAAACTATAAATATTTTTAATGAACCGGAAATTCAAGAAAAAAAATGTAAACACAGTTTCTAATTATAAGAATTTATCTAAGGAAAAACGTAAAATAATTCACCTACAACTTCTCAATTACATACAACATATCGAATAATTATAATAGTAAATTTATTCAGATTTTGTAAAACACGATAGTTGGACAGCTAAGTCATTTAGGTATGCGATAAAATTAATTGAAAGATGGAAAAATATTTTTTGAATTATTTTTTCAATAATAATTAAATATAAAACTGTAATAAAATTTAATAATATCAATAGTAAATATTTTAATTTTAATATTATCAACATTACTTATAATTTTTTTGATATAATATATTTCTACATATAAGTATTTCAATTATTCCTAATAATTAAATCAAAAAATTTATTTTAGATTTGAAAATACCATTTGTCAAAGAACTAATTCATTTTAGTATGTGATAATTTTAATTAAAAGGTGGAAAAATAATTTTTATATTACTTTGTAAAAAATAATTTATTTTAAAATTACTATAAATATTAATATTAATAATAATTAATATATTAATTTTGACATTCTCAACATTATTAATAAATTTAATATATATGAAAAATGTTTTCATAAATATTTGAAGTTATAAACTATAAATATTATTAATTATAAGAATTTATCTAAGGAAAAACATAAAATAATTCACTTACAACTTCTTAATTACATACATCATATCTAATAATTGGAATAGTAAATTTATTCTAATTTTAAAAAACACGTTGGTTGGACAACTAATTCATTTATTAAATATAAAACTATTTAAACTTTAATAATATCAATAGTAAATATTTTAATTTCGATAATATCAACATTACTAATAAATTAAATATGTAGAAAAACATAAATCATATCTAGTTACAAATACTTATGTATAGAAATAAATATAAAATCAAACTTTTTATCATAATATGATAACATATCTTTAATATACGGAACACTTTAATTTATAAAACATTATATATGTACTTTCCGATATAGTATAAATTTCTTCACAAATGTATATAATATATCTCATATCTTTTTTCATTTTTAAAAATATATTGCGAATTAAAAAGAAATTTATAAATTTGTTACATTTCATCATTATAATTATTCAATTTAAAATTAAACTGTTCATCTCTTTATTCAGTTTCATACTATAAATTTATAATGTTAACTATATTTTATAAAATTTAAAGACTAATTTGTTTCGTATAATATCATCTCTTATATAATATTTTAAGACGTGTATTCTCTCAAGTAATCTCAATAATCTATGTTTTAAGTTATTGGATTTAGTATAATTTTTTTATACCATTATCTATATACCTTTAAAAATTTTCAAATAAATCATCTCAATATCATAACATAAATTTAATATATTGGAAATTTTGTGTAAAAAATGGAAGGATTTTTTTCTTAAAAATTAAAATATTTATATTTACGTTAGTTAATTATCTCGAATTTTTAATTTATAATAAAATATTATAAAAATAACTTAATTAATCATATTTATGTAAATCAAATATCAAATATATTAAAATTTTAATAAAAAATACTCCCTCCGTTTCAAAATGAGTGTCCTTTAAGATTTTTGCACACGAGTTAAGGAATGTAATAATGTTGTCATAAGATTAACCCTATTAATATGTTGGAAGTAATGCATAGACTAATAATTGAATGACATAATTGAAAAATTTGTAATAATTACTATAATAAAAAGTGAGAAAGACATTCGTTTTAAAAGAAATTGTTTTTTTTTTAAAACCATATTAATTTTAAATAGCGGGAGTAAAATATTGCTCGGGTTTTAATCTAATTTATATTTAAAACAAAACAAATTATTTCACTATAATTGGTTCTTTCAACCGTGGATATGTAACTTACAGTCTAGATTAATAATTATCAAATATAGTGTTGTTGAGTATAGAACCCATATTCTTTTAGTTTTTCACTCTGATTGTTGATGATACCATAGTGATATGTACACTTTCAAATTCATGACTACGACTAAGAAAATGTGATTGTAAGTCACCTACTTTATCACAGATCATCAATTGTGGTTATATTTGAATTAATTTTTTTTTATCATAATCGAAAGATTTTGGTTGAAAGGGTTTTAGAAGTTTTGATTTTATTAATAACAATACAAAACTTTTAATTGGGGGACTCAAAATTTTTATTTAATGGAAGTTTTTTTAGAGCTTACATGAAATTTTCAAATATCTTTGGTTGTGATAGTATGATAAAAATTTTAATAATATAATAAAGATAAACACCCTTTTTTTTAAAAAAAAATTTATTTTTTTAAAATATGTCAATATTTTCCTATATTTTTTTTTTAAATTTGTTTTCAAAAACATTCTGTTCTCCTCCTCGTAAACTCCCAAACAAAGATGTGGAAGTTTTCTGGTATTTATTCACATATAAGCACACAAATTCACCAATATTTATCATGACTTCAATTTTATGATTACTCATTTTCAAAATTACAGGGTTGCAAGGTTCTATAAGAAATATATGAAATTATTCAATGATAGTATGCATAGCACACTTATTCTATAAGAAATATATGAAATTATTCAAAGATAGTATGCATAGCACACTTAATAACAGAGTTGTCATGCTTAGGTATTATATAATACCACATTGTACTGAAGTAGATAAATGAAAAAGACAGCATGCAAATCACACCACTTTTTCCCCCTACTATATTTGGGAATCAAAACAACCAAGTTTGCCAACCGCAAACATATGTTCTTTTTATTGATTCCTTTATTCGACTAAATCCTAATAAAACATGCTTGGAATTTGAGGTCAGCTTTAATTATAAAGACAAAGTAAATAGTATATAAAAAGGATTAAACTATGGTCCTTCTTTGGAGCTAGAAAAGTTAGTATATCTTACAAGCTTCATATGAGTGAACAGAAGAAGGAACTTTTGTTATTTGAAATTAAAAAGAACTTCACACTGCCTCTAAACACAAAACATCCTTTCACTTTCCTATTGGTAAGCATTGGTTAACAAATTGACAACATTAACCACATCAAATTGGTTAATGTAATTTTGATTAGTGATAAAAAAAGTATAATCTGTTTTCTAAGGATTCTAGAAAACTATAGTATTGTTGTAACCTCAGCATGCAAAAGATCTAATCCTTACCCAATAATTATACCATCAAGAAACATTCTAAGTTTAACTTCACACTTATGCATTGGTGATAAGAAAGAGATAATCCACATTCCAAAGCTTAGATCCAATTACACAACTTTTGTTCTAAACCTCAGGATGCAGATTATCACATCCTCACCCAATATACTCCAAGGGCCAGATACAATGTAAATATTGCTCTAAATTCTAAATATCAAGGTACACATTACTCTCTATATCCTCACCTAGTTAACAGACTCCCATTGCAAATAATATTAAGGAAATGAGAATTGAGAGTGGCAGAAAGAGCAAGTGCAAATAGTCTTAAGAGAAAATAGCTTGAATAAGGTTGGAATGCGTAATCTGCATCATCATCATTGGAATTTATAATGTCCATGAAATATATTATGCTTGGATTTGCCAATCATATTTTCTAAGATTCTTAACTTGACTGCCTTCTTGAAAAGTATTTAAATCATTTGTTCTTTGAAAAATGTCACATTCAATATGTAGGCTTATTCTGAATTTTCAATCTTTTTTTCTTGATCAGAACAGATACCAGCAAATTAAGAGCCACGTGGCTGCACCGCCCTGCATACTCCTAATGAGGTTAGCTAGCTTCATGAAAACACTTCATTCCCACAATACTTTATGCATATATCCTATACTTGAGGACCACTAAGAGTTTCATTCTTGAAGTTAACTTTAATGTTGTAGAATATGTAAATTTGTTGGGTACAAGTCTGTAATTCACTACTACGAATATTATATTTTATAACAAAGCTTTCGCCTTATCAAACAAAAATCTAGGTAAAATTTAAAGATGGCCTATATTATTTTTTCAAGAAATTATTATCTATCCTCTCGATTTAAGAATAAGAGTTAGGGATTAACTAAATACAGGTTTATGATTCAAGTCCCAACAAGTGCGTTTTCTGGTTTTTTTATATGTGATGTCTTTTTTATTACTTAAGATTTTATTTTATTATTAATTTTTAATTCCCCCGATTTCTCCAATAATTGAGGAGTATGATAGTGTTTCTTGGTATTTTTAGTAAATCAAAATCACAAGTTTTAGTTTACTAAATAGTATAAACTCGAAAGAATCAGATTATCTGAATGTTATATTATTTATAAAAAAAAAAGAAGAAAAAAAGTCAGATTACTTTTGCTACATGAATTCTACTATATTTTGCTACTAATAAAGTGTTTGAGTTTTGTAGTCATGTATTATTTTGATACATTTTCACCAGTATCTCCAGCATGTTGTTTGTTTGATCTAGGATTCATTTTGGAAAAGGAGACCAAAATTTTTAAGCATATAAGAGCGAGGGAGATAATAATTTTTATGAATGAATGTAACGAAGGTAACTTTTATCCATATAGTTTTATTTGGAGAGAGTTAAAGTTGGAAGAAGAGAATGTGAAACAATAAGAAAAATGCATAATATCAGATGAAAAAGATGCATTAAGAATAGATGAATTTTAGGTAAATAAGAAATATGGAAAAGAAGAAATAAGACATCTTGAAGATGATCTACTTTTGGATGAGACTACTAATTTAACAATTTATGATTATGTGGACATCCAACAAGAAAATCTTCAACAAAATAGTATCCCTATAAACTATTTTCACAACAAGGCAGATGAAAGTCAAGAAATTAACAAAGTATTAGATGTCATGTATGCCTTGTTCATTAAAATCAAACTGAAAATATTTTGGAACCAATACCATGAATACTTGAAGTTCATGGGATTGCTACCAAACAAAAGAAAGAAAAAATATGATGTACTCTTTGTGTCATATAAGCCACCCTTACATGGATGATGAACCGTCGAGCCATGGATGTATGCAATGTTTGATGACCTAATGGAGGATATGTGCATGAAAAATATGAGATGCATAAGAGATAAGATTCAGATAAAAGGGCAAGACAAATTTGGGGTACGACACCGGCAAGGCGACCAGCTTTCTCCGTTGCGTTTTTGTCTTGTGGAAGAAGTTCTTAGTAGACAAATCACTTTACTTATTTCCTCAAAGAAGCTTGAGTTAATCAAGAGGCCTAATAACATTGTTGTTCCTTATCATATTCTTTATGTGGTCGATGTTTTCATATTCTGCAAAGGACAATCTCCAACCTAAAGTATCTCACTTCTATTTTTAAAGAGTACGAAGTTGCTCAGGTTAAAGAATAAATTATAATAAGTCTCACATTTTTCGGTGGAGCCATGAGTTCTTCCAGGTTGAAAATTTTGTCAAATCTCTCAGCTTTCAGAATAGGTTCTATTCCTTTTGTATATCTTGGTGTTCCTATTTTCAAAGTTAAAGCTAAGGCGGCTTATTTACGTCCTATTGCGGATACTATCATTAATAAGTTAGCTTCTTGGAAGGGCGCCTTACTCCCGTTCGCTGGAAGAGTGAACCTTGTTAAATATGTCATTCAAAGCATGCTTATTCATAGTATGGTTATTTATGATTGGCCTATTTCTTTTATTTGTGATTTGGAGAAGGCAGCAAAGCACTTTATTTGGAGTGGTGAAACATCCAAGTCTAAAGTGATAATGGTGGCTTAGCATATCGTGTGTCATCCTTTAGAAGGAGATGGGCTTGGTCTGAGATCTCTTGTTAATTTAAACAAAACATACAATCTGAAGCTAATATGGAATCTCCTTAATTCTACCAATTCTTGGGCAACCTTTTTAGAAATATAGTTCTTAAAAAAGGCATTCACATAAAGCATCATATTTCGCCTTCTATTTGGACTAGCCTCAAATCAGAGATCTTCATTATTGATGCAAATTCCACTTGGTATCTTGGAAATGGAGAATATTTGGCCTCTGGTTTGACAATTGGTGTGAGGGAATTCTTCACAATGAGTTGGCCAGTCAATATTCCATAGTGTATCAAAGAGTTAGCAACATTATTAATAACGGTAAGTGGGATTTTTCTAAATCTGTCATTCCTATTCCTCCTTCTTTGCAGCTTCGGATTCTTATTTGTCATATCCCTTTTGACCGTTGCCCGAATTCGAAACTTTAGCTTTTCACTCTCTAAATGGTGTTATTTCTTCTAAATCAGGTTAGACTTTAAAAGGTCAAAAGGTCTTCGTAAAACTGAGTCATGTAACGCCCTGTTTTATTTAATACTATATTATATTAATATTTTGAATTATCGTTTGACGATTGTTTTGGCGACGAAGATAATTATATTATTTAATATATCTTTTAATTTATCTAGTGACGTCTCGTTCGGTTCGGTAAAATATTATTCGGATCCGATATTTTAATTCCCCGGAATTATTTGAATGAATTATATTAGTGATATATTTGGTTAAGGGTGTGAGGAGTATTTGTTGTGGTTTGGGTTTTCACCCTTGGATTACTAGTAGAAATACCATTATTAGAACCAATTCTTCTCATTTTCCTTCCATTCATAACACACCAAGCCAAACAAGAGCAAGTGAGGAATCTAGTAGAAAACTAACTTATAAAACCACCTTTCCTCATTTTCCTCTCATTTGGAAAAACAAAACCAAAATAGAAACTAGAGAGAGGAAGAGAGGGTTTTGGAACGAAGAAGAAGAAGAAGGAGAGAAGAAGAGGAAGAAAGCATGAGAGGAGCTTGAGGTTGGGCTTGGTAGCATCACCATGGATCATCTCCAAGCTAGAGGTACGGGGTATGATTCTCCATCTCATATTGTTAGGTTTTGATGTTTATATTTTGGATTTGGGGGAAAGTGGATAAGTTGATTTATAGAGTTTTGGGTTGGTTGGTTGTTGAATGAAATAGATTAGAAGAGTTGGAATAGAAGTATGGATTATGGGTTTTGATGATCATTAGAACGAATCGAACCGTTAGGAATCTCGTTTGAGAATGAAAAAGATGAAGATTTCACGCAGGGCCATCAACACGGGCCGTGTTGATCAACACGGCCGTGTTTCTCTCTTGTTTAGATTTTTTGCTAGTGCAGGCCAATCAACACGGGCGTGTTGCACACGGTGCCCGTGTTGATGCACTGCCTTGGGTGAAAATTGCACGTTCGGTTGGCTTTTCAACACGGGCCGTGTTGATGCACACGAGGACCCGTGTTGATGCTCCTGTAGCCTCCAAAATTCTGATTTTTCGCATTTTCTTTGGAGCTCGATTGCGTTCCGATTTTCCGATTTCGGTAAATTCGACGACGGAGCAAGTTGCTCCGAATTCAACGAAAATAGACGTGCTAGCTAAGTTTGACGCGTAGAACTTAGTGGTGAGGTTAGTTTTTAGAAGTTGTGAGTTTTGCGAGATGACCTGAAATAGGTTAATTATGGTTCAATTGAATCGGATTTCGTTTCAGTGGATTTAGGACACGTATGGGCGATCCGATTGCGATGTTGACGATTAGGAGTAATGTCGGTTATTAGAGATGGCTTTTGCGACGATGATAGGTGTTTGACTATCTTTCTGTATGTAGGATTTAGTGTGCAAATCGATAATGAGGTGGGTGATGAAACATAATATTTGCGACGATGTATTAGTTATCAAATACTTGTTGATTATGCGATGCGAAGTTACATGTCTTTGTACATGCTAATGTGATGATTATATTAATGTTGTTGATAAATGCTTCCGATTTGTGAATGCATGATTTTGATGATGATGAATTATATGTGATGTTTGCATAATGCAATTATGATGCAATGATACATTTATCTTGTTTGGATAAATTGTGGCGATGTGGGCTTTATGCCAATTTTGATGAGCGATGATGGTGTGTTTATTTTGTGTTGTTTTATTGTCGAGTCACATACATTGCATAAGCGAAGAGGGCTTTTATGCCAAGCGAAGATCGGCTTTATGCCAAGTGTCCCTAATTACGGACAAAGCGAAGGGTACCACATGCATAACATAGTCGTGTCTCATGGAGTCGGTTATGTTTATGTTTTAGTTGTTTGGCGTTGAGTTTTAATTGATGAATGATGTTGGATTGCGATGATATATGATTGTTTGTAATGATGGGCTTTTATGCCAAGCGATGGGCTTTTATGCCAAGGGATGGGCTTTTATGCCAAAAGCGATGGGCTTTTATGCCAAGCGATGGGCTTTTATGCCAAGTGATGGGCTTTTATGCCAAAAGCGATGATGGGCTTATGCCAAAAGCGAAGATGGGCTTTAGCCAATTTTGTGATGAGTTGTTTATGTCATTAGCATTATTTAATGTTGTCGTTTGTTGTTGTTGATGATTGCCGGGTTAAGTAGTGATGTATTAGGTTGTGACGATTTCATGGTGATGAAAGTGTTGTGTTGTTGCGACGAAGTATGCCATTGGGGTTATGGCGATAGGGTGTAAATTATACACATTAGAATGACGGTTGAAGTAAGTGAGTTTCGGATAAGTGTTGGGATTGAACTTGTTAATCTATACCCTTTATAATTCCAAACTATATATATATTTATCATGCCTTTAATTATATGTTTTGGAGTATCTCACCCTTTACTTGTTTCGCCGTTACCTATATATTGGTAACGTGCAGGTTATGAAGACGGAGTTTTAGCTGCTGTTAGTCGAGTCGGTGTCGCTCTAATACGTAGCACTCGGGGGGAATATTTGTGTTGTCTTGTTGTTGTTCTTTTGATGTGATTCTTTTATGTATAAGAATTATATTTTATGAAAACACGATTTATTAAGGAAGTTTAATAAAGAAGATGTTTTGATGTTAATGAATCAAATTATATTTTCCGGCAATGCTATGTATCCGAGATGTAGACTTTAAAACAAACTGTTTAAAGTAATTTGGTTTTGATGGTGAGACGCCTCAATATTTAATTTACGAAATTTTTAATTACTCTGATTTTTGTATATTTAAACTTTGGGCAAATTGGGGTGTTACTGTTGTAGGATTTTTCCGTGAACAAAGTATTTTGATTATCGATTCCACAGGATTGGTGCATGTTATAGTCTTTCAATAGAAAAGTATGTTTTAAGATGATGTAACCAAAGGGTTTGTTATCTACTCTACTAGAACCATGAGTTTCCAAACAACAACTAAATTAATGCTTTCAAAAGAGTTATGATTTGGATTAGAGAGAGTTTGAGATTGTTTTCAAGTAAGAAGGCATGTCAAGATTAGTTTCATTGATCTAGTTTCATACATATTCATTTTAATCAAGTGATGAACATAATAGATGATTTCTACAAATACATATCCTCTCAATCTTGTAGATTTCCCACCAAGATTGTGAATGTTATCATGTTAATCCTTGCATGATTCCTCACTACAACTATTAGCATGATAATCATTAAGTTCAATATTTTGTAAACTCTAACACACAAATCTATTCCTAGCATTTGTTTGTGAGAGGATGAATATCCTAGGTCACTTTGAAATATTCTTTTCCAAGCAAAACTCAAAGCATGAAGATGAAGAACAAAGATATTCAACTATATTAATCATCAACCATGTTCATACACAAATGGATCAAAATAAATACATATTATATAGATCAACTACCTCTAATCTTGACACAAAAGGAGCTTAGCTACTCATTTCCATGGTTGCCTTGCTCTCAAGATTGTTGGTAGAGATGATGAACATGAGAAAAATCAAGAGAAAAGCTATGGTTTTTGTTCCTAAACTTCCCTAGATTTACAAAAATGAAAGATAATGATTGTCTATGTTTTCTTGCTTCCTTTTCAAGCCAAAAAGGTCTGGTGAAGTGATGGGTTGGTGGCTCCAAAGGTGAAAGCATGGGCTGTCCTTTTTTCTGAATTTCGCACCGCTACCGAGCGGGTTAAGTCAGTGAGCGGTCATCACACAGCGCGACCTAGCATGCTTCCTCTTCCAAAATTATCTTCAAAAGAATCATCCTAAAGCTCTTCAAGTACCCTTGAATCCAAGCTTGGGAGAATTAGTTAATAAATTCCTACAATTAAGAGTAACTAAAGTCAAATAATACATATATTAAACAAAACTAGATAAAACCTAATTAAAGCAAAATACTAGAATAAATATACAAATTAAATACAAAGACATTGTTAAGGACCACAAAATAATGTACAAAATAACTACAAATTGGTCCTTAACAACTCTCCCAACTTACTTCTTTGTTTGTCCTCAAACAAAAGTCAATAATCTTACAAAGCTAGAAGGAACAAAATGCAAGCATGCAAACTCACACAAGAGTAATGGTTCAAACTCGACATACCAAAAGCACACATCAATCGCTTCTTCTAAACACAACATGGCCATGAATTAAGTTCTAAACACAAGATATCAAAACATTTAACAAAACAAAAGATATGTTCACACTTGAATCACCTAATCATTTCTTCAAAGTTCATGAAGAACAAAATGCATATTCACAAAGGACTAAACACTCTCACTAATAATTATGCACATCCAGAATAATTCATGTGTTCATCGAAACAAGTTAAATGATAAAATGGAAACAAAGATCACTAAGGACTTTCAAGGTTGTAACTTGGCTTAGGTTAGAAACAAGGGATATTTAAGTACAAAGCCATTGAAACGAATCGGGTAATAGGATATGAAGAGCATTTCACAACTAATTCCCATCTTATTATTCGAACCTCTTTTCTTTTCTACACAATGATCCTCTCTTTCTTTTCTTTTCTTTTGTATCTTTTCATAAACAAATTTCTTTCTTCTTTTGTATTTTCTTTTCTCCATTCTTTTCTTTTCTTAGGATCATTGTGCCATCAATTCTAGGTTCTTTTGATCCACCTCCCCAACTTCATTTATATCAATCCTTTTTATTCAAGAACATGCTCTTGGGTTAATTAACAAAAGGGTTGGTATTCAAACAAGAAAATTTATAGAATGAATTATCATTGAATTTTTCAAAGATTATCAACAACTATTAAGTGGCCTACTTAACAATTAGTCGATTTGATACATTCATCCTACAAATACTATTTAAGCTCAAAAGGGTTCACAAGGATTCACTCTCTCACGGGTAATTGGAGCCCTTTTAGAATTGGTGGTTTTCCTCATAGTGCACAAAATTTGCCTTGATCATTTCTTAGCTTCCAAGTTATCACAAACAAGTAAAGATTAAGCATGAATCACACGAGTTAACACAACTATTAGACACTCAATATTTGGTAAAAGTGGAAGCTTCTCACATATATGGTTTATGTCCTAATGATTCGAATGTGAACACAAAATTTTGTACATGCCGAAATATCTTGCATAAAGAACAAATTTCATAGACATGTTATGTTTCTACAAACGATAAAATGTGTACCTTCTTTGTGGAATGAATCAAGAATTTTATCATCACCATCACTTTGGTGAAACACACTTACTAGCTTTGAAGAACCATTTGAACAATCCGGACAAACCACAAGAAGTAAATTCAAACTAAATACTATAATCTAAAAATAAAATAAAATAGAACAAAATAAAAGAAACTAAACTTAAAATAAAAAGACACCCCAAAATGGTGTTTAAAACTTAAAAAGAAGTATTTAGGCTTCATGCCTACAAAAATTAATTGAATTACAAGCCAATCCCCAAAATTGGATGGCAACCAACAAAATCCAAAGTTTAAAACTAAAATGCAAAAGTAAAATCTAGACTAGAATGCTGAAAGTAAAATAAAAGCAGGGAAATAGGAGAAAATCAATCAGAGGTCTCGAGAATCGAATCTCCAATCGACCCCGAGTCAGAACCGGAACCAGAACCAGAACTCTCTTCACCATCATCCTCATCTCCCACCTCCTCCTCAGAATTTGGCCCGACCCCGCCAACCAAAGATATGTTTCGAGCTGCTCACCCGCTGAGTGAAATGGTTCACTCCGGCTCTAATCAGAGCAAGGTGCTCCATGCTCTCATGCATAAACATAAATGCTCTCGATGAGCGAGATGCATCTGTCTGCTCCATTCTTCGATGGACTAGCTTGAGGAAGTGCCAAGAATCGTACACAGGCAGCAGATTATCAAGGACCCTACAAAAGCGATCACAGAATGATCATCAACAACTCCATCAATGGTGAGGTGTCCTACTGCAGGAAAAGCCACCTTCGCTCTCTTCAGCAAACCCATAATCAAGCCCGGATAAGTGAGAGCACACTTTATACGCTCCCCCCTGGAGGTATAGCTAAGTGTAATCCGCTTCAACTCATTCGCGATCAGACGGCCGAAATCAATTTGCTCCTCATCGAGCATGTAAGCAATCAAACCCGCCGTGTCAATGGTTATCGAAGATGTGTGGCTCCTAGGTTTGATTGCGAGCCACACATCATAACTCGGCACTAGTTCTCGGACCCCTGTTGAATTTTAAAGGTTGACCAGCCCGATTCGTTTCATAAGAATGCCCGACAAGAGCTTATTCTTCACAGATGTTGTAATCCCAATTACCACGAGCCGTGCTCATGGTAGACATCCAATTGGTCCTGGGCTGTCCGGTGATGCCCGAAACTGATTGGAGCGAGAGAAGGAAACGGACTTGCCTCGAACAATCAAGCAAACCTAAACTCGATCCCTCGGCGGGATAGCATTAGCATAGAACTCTCGAACAAGCTCCACGCTCACCTTTGTCCGAGGTTGCAAAGAACTTCCAACCTGTAATTATCGAGGATGACATGAGGCGTGTGGTAGTGCCCTTGCTCACGGAGGCTGATGGTGCGCTCAGTCCATATGTTTCGCTCCTCGAGCTCTTTGTAGCGAGCCTCCTGAGCAGGCCCCAAGAATCGCACAGGATCGAACGCAGCAGGCCGAGAGGGCCCAGCTCCAGCAGAGGAGACACGTTGACGCTTAGGTGCCATCTGAAATTTTCAACACAAAATCAACGGAAAAGCGACACCGAGGTGTCCATTAGCAAAGAATCATGCAAACAGCAAAGCAAAGCAACCAACCAAGGCATTACAACTAATCGAAAACACTAAATACACAAAAGAATTTTTCAAAATTGCATCGGGCTAACTGCTACCGAGCTCTCGCAATTTTCGAAAATTCTTCGCAAAAATTTTTCTCCACACAACAACTTCCTAGGGCAGCGAAAATAACATCCTAGTATGTCTCTAACACAAAAACATCCTAATTTTAAGAGAAAATACGAAAATTCCTAACCCTAGGTTTTCAAAATCTAACCTAAACATGCAATGTACACAAAATTGAGAAAGGAAAGACATAGAATACTTACTAGGATGCCTTGAATGATTGTTTTGACAAAGAAATTTGCAAAAATTCGGAGTTTTTTTGGTTGGGGATTTTGAGATTTTGAGAGGAGGAGGAATGGTGAAGAAAATAGTGAAAAAGGGGTTTAAAAGACCCCTAACCCTGTTTTGAACACTCAGGCCACGAATGGGCCTCAAAATGTAATTTTTCAAATTTTTTTTATTTTTAAAAAAATCACAGACCATGAGCGGGTCCCTATCATTGGCGAAAGCCAGATGGGTCAAAAGAGCGGCTCTAATTTTGAATTTTTGAACAAAAATTAAAAGCGGGCAAGTGTAAATGAGTTCAAGGAAGAATACTTACAATGTTGGGGTGCCTCCCAACAAGCGCTTTGTTTAACGTCGGTAGAGCTCGACGGTTCATGATGATCATTGATCATCAAAGAAAATGGCACCAACTTCATGATTTGCTCCTCCGAAGTTGTAAACCTCTTTGATTTCCTCCTCCGCCGCGTCATTTCGGAAAACGTCAAGGTTGTTCTTGGAATGCGTTGTTTCTTCAAAAAGTTTGAAAGCAACCTCTTCATCTTGGACTCTCACTTTCATAATTTCATTGTCGACATCAATCATCATGCGAGCCGTCTTCATGAATGGTCTTCCGAGAATTAATGGTATCTCTTGATCCTCCTTCATGTCAATTACCACAAAATCCACAGGAAACAAGTATTTGTCAACCTTTACTACCATGTCTTTAACAATTCCATAAGGTGAAATGGTTGACTTGTCGGCAAGTTGCAAAGCCATTCTTGTAGACTCCATTCTAACATTCCCAACCTTTAACAATTGATAACGGAATTAAATTGATGCTAGCCCCTAGATCGATCAAACCATTACCCTTGAATGTATCTCCAATGGTCACCGGCAACGTTACACTCCCCGGATCGAATTCTTTCACTGGAAGAGCTTGCTTAAGTATGGAGCTACAATTAGCATCAAGCACTATTGTCTCCTTATCCTTGTGCCTCTTCTTCCTTGTTAGCATTTCCTTCATAAATTTCACATATTTTGGCATTTGCTCCAATGCTTCGGAAAATGGAATGTTTATGTGAAGTTGTTTAAAAACATCCATAAATCGAGCGTATTGTCTTTCCTTCTTCTTGGCATGAGGGTAAGGTACATTTTGAATGGAGCCGCGCTTTCTTCTTTACTTCCCTTTTATTCTTCCTTTCCTTCTTCTCTTTCTTTTACTTCCTTTACCTTGTTCCTTCCCTTTTCAACTAAGTTTGCTTCCTTTTCGACTAAAGCTCCTCAACAAATAATCTCTTATTTTCAACTACATCTTTCGATTCATCTTCTTTTACAATGTCATCGTTTTGTTCAACTACAACTTCAGCCTTTTTTTGAACTACTTCATCATTTCCATCTAAATCATTTTCCACATCAACATCATTAATTTTTTTAGAGGGAAGGTGAGGATAAGGTAATTTTCTCCATGGATAAGTGACTTCCTTCTCCTTCCCCTTTCTCATTTTCTTCTTTTTCTCCTCTACTTTCTCCTTTTCAACTACAACATTTTCTTTTTCATTTTCAACTAACTCCTCCAATTCATCCTCCAATTCATCCTCCTCAACTTCTTCATCGCTTTCACAATCCGTCATCTCATTTTGATTTATAGTGAAGATTGCTTTGCAATACTCCTTCGGGTTTGTTTGAGTGGTGGGGGAGAATGAGGTCGAAGCCTTTTGTTCGGAAAGTTGCTTAGCTAGTTGTCCCACTTGTGTCTCCAAATTCTTGATGGACGCCTCCGTGCTCTTTTGATTAGCCATAGAAGCTTGCATAAATTGAGCTAGAGTGTCTTGAATGTTGGACGATCTCACTTGATTTTGAGGTTGGTTTTGTTGTTGACTTTGATTTTGTGGTTGACTTTGATTTTGTTGTTGTGTTTGATATGGATTTTGCCTTCCTTGGTTATTGTTATCTTGCCTCCACCCTCCTTGATAACCTTGATTACCCCTTTGTTGGTAACCTTGGTTTTGATTTTGATAAGGGTAAGGAGCTCGTTGTTGGTACCCTTGGCCTTGGTTGGTCACATAGTTAGCTTCCTCATTCTCCGGAGGACAAAAGCCGGTTTTATGATCTCCTTTGCACAATTCACAACAAGCTATTTGGTGAGCTTGCTTATGTGATGCTCCTTGTAACTCCATGATTTGTTGAGGGAGTTTAGCCATTTGTTTTGTCAATTCTTCAACTTGTTTCGCAAACAATTTATTTTGCGCCACAAGTGCTTCATGACTCGAACCAATTTCTAAAACTCCGTTTCACTTGTACACCTCCTTGATCATGTTGAGTTTGATGATCATTCCTACCCATCTTCTCAATTATTTGGATTGCTTCATACGGTGTTTTTGCCATCAAAGAACCTCCCGCCGTGGCATCCAACAACAATTTGTGTTGAGGTTGGAGACCATTTCGGAAAATATGAATTTGTGTAAGCTCGTCAAAACCATGGCTCGGACACTTCCTTAGCATAGACTTATATCTTTCCCATGCCCGATTCAAAGGTTCGTTTACTCCTTGCGAAAATACCGAGATAGCCGTCTTAGCCTCCATGAAACGTGATTGAGGGAAAAAGCGTTCAAGAAACTTTTCCTCCAAAACGTTCCAATTAGTCATTGTCTCTTGCAATTGATCAAGATACCAATCTTTTGCCTTCCCCACTAGAGAATGAGGGAAAAGCCTTTGGAAATATTGTTCTTCTTGGTCTTCCGGAGCACCCGCGCTCCGCGATCTCATAAAACTTGGTAAGGTGAGTGTAAGGGTCTTCATGATCGTGGCCATGAAATGGACTTGCATAGAGAAGTTGAAGCAAGCCTTTTCATTTCAACCCTTGCATTTGCTTGTCGGGCAAATTGAGCATTATGGCGAGGGCTATTGACACACGGCCCCAGTGGTGGTGGTGGTGGTGGTGGTTGATTCTCCTCCATAGTGGTGACTTCTCCAAACACGGGTGGTGTTGAAGAAGTAGATGCTTCTCCTCTTTCTTGCCTTTGCCTAGCTTGTCTTTTCTTCTTTTAGCACTGCTATTAAGTCTCCTAGCCGTCCTTTCAATTTCGGGATCGAAAAGGAGTTGGTCGACGGAATACTTCCCGCATAAACTAATTCTGAAAAAGTCTAGCCACACAAAAGAAACAAAGAGATTAGTGGAAAAGTCTTAAAACACACAACTATTGCTATACTAACAACATCAAATCCACAGCAACGCCATTTTGTTGTAGGATTTTCCGTGAACAAAGTATTTTGATTATCGATTCCACGGATTGGTGCATGTTATAGTCTTTCAATAGAAAAGTATGTTTTAAGATGATGTAACCAAAGGGTTTGTTATCTACTCTACTAGAACCATGAGTTTCCAAACAACAACTAAATTAATGCTTTCAAAGAGTTATGATTTGGATTAGAGAGAGTTTGAGATTGTTTTCAAGTAAGAAGGCATGTCAAGATTAGTTTCATTGATCTAGTTTCATACATATTCATTTTAATCAAGTGATGAACATAATAGATGATTTCTACAAATACATATCCTCTCAATCTTGTAGATTTCCCACCAAGATTGTGAATGTTATCATGTTAATCCTTGCATGATTCCTCACTACAACTATTAGCATGATAATCATTAAGTTCAATATTTTGTAAACTCTAACACACAAATCTATTCCTAGCATTTGTTTGTGAGAGGATGAATATCCTAGGTCACTTTGAAATATTCTTTTCCAAGCAAAACTCAAAGCATGAAGATGAAGAACAAAGATATTCAACTATATTAATCATCAACCATGTTCATACACAAATGGATCAAAATAAATACATATTATATAGATCAACTACCTCTAATCTTGACACAAAAGGAGCTTAGCTACTCATTTCCATGGTTGCCTTGCTCTCAAGATTGTTGGTAGAGATGATGAACATGAGAAAAATCAAGAGAAAAGCTATGGTTTTTGTTCCTAAACTTCCCTAGATTTACAAAAATGAAAGATAATGATTGTCTATGTTTTCTTGCTTCCTTTTCAAGCCAAAAAGGTCTGGTGAAGTGATGGGTTGGTGGCTCCAAAGGTGAAAGCATGGGCTGTCCTTTTTCAATTTACCGAGTGGTTAAGTCGTGAGCGCCAGCGGCACCATGAGCGACTGTAGCATGCTTCCCTCTTCCAAAATTATCTTCAAAAGAATCATCCCTAAAGCTCTTCAAGTACCCTTGAATCCAAGCTTGGGAGAATTAGTTAATAAATTCCTACAATTAAGAGTAACTAAAGTCAAATAATACATATATTAAACAAAACTAGATAAAAACCTAATTAAAGCAAAATACTAGAATAAATATACAAATTAAATACAAAGACATTGTTAAGGACCACAAAATAATGTACAAAATAACTACAAATTGGTCCTTAACAGTTACATTAGTGGTATCAGAGCAGGTCGGTCTGTCGACCAAGTTGTTAGTGTGTTTAACCCTTTTGTATGCGACATGTGTGTGAAACACTGTCGGTACTTGCTCGTTTCTAATTGTTTGTCTGCAGAGATGAGTTCGAAACAAGTGGGGGAGAAGTTTTACTTCTTCGTGGCGCTTGTGGTTTGGAGTTGGAGCCTCGAGCAGGGTTACACTTTAGTAACTTGAAGTGTAAGTTTGAAGACGTTGTTGTAGTTTGGTAGAGATGGTTTATGGCACCATCATGATTGTCGACTGTCTATTGACAAATTGAGGGACTGATCATCCTTAATCTCTTGTTGATAGTAGTCGGGGATTGTGTCGGTTGGGATAGACTTGTCTTGCCAACTTAATAGTATATGAAGCAGATGTGTTGGCACAAGGTAGTGCATGGTTACTTGAGTCGTGAGTGAATTTGGATTTTGGTGAGAAACAAGATTTTGGCAAGCGAGTTTCTTGTCGTGATTCTTCTGAAGCGTATTGTGGAGATGTGAGTGATTTACCGCCGTAGTGCGAGGTGAAGTTTTGATGGATTTAGTTCTGGAACTAGTTGTGATTCGGAATATCCTTGGAGATGTCTACGTCTGAGTTGGAGTTGAAGAGTCAACTTGAGGATGGGTTTGAGCAGAGTTTGTTTATTCGAGTGGGTCGTCGTGGAGTGCCCCAGTTGTGTTGTTCAAGAAGGAACGAAGAGTCGCTTGAGTTGGAGTGCCGTTTTCGGAAAGAGTAACGAAGTGGATGTTGAGGAGAAGTGTCTACTTCCAAGGATTTATATTTGGACGAATCAGTCATTTGGAGTTTATGTGTTTAGTGAGATTGATGTGAAGTCTGGTTGTCTACGGGTTAGTGCGAGAGTGGAAGATGCTTAGACTATGCTTTTCAGGATAATGTATGGTTCTGGCGAGTGTTTGTTGATGTCATTAGTGTGACTAATGCGTCAGGTATGATTTTGGGATGTTCAGACAGTACTCTCATGAGTAGCTGTAAGAGTTATTTTGTGTTCATGGATATTATTTGGTTCACATAGAGTTAAGGAATCGTAGCAAGCATCCAAGCTTTGCATTGTTCGTAGTGAAATTAGATCGGTGCATGTTGAGTATTCTAAGGATCGAGTTTCGAACTGTTGGACATGAGTGCCTTATGTAAGCGACGTAGACGGTGATATTTTGGACGGTTCCGCGAAGATTTGTTTTGTATCTTGTAGAAGACCTCAGGAAGTATTTCAGGGTTTAGAAGTTCTTTTATTTTGGATGGTTAGCTTGTGAGTTTGATGGAAGATCTTTTTACAAGTTGGTATTAATCGTAGGTATTTTGACTCGAGATAGTTGAGTCGCTATTTGGACTTCGCGATGGTAAGCGAATTTGTTTGAGCTAGTGGAAATTTTAGAGAATACTTCGAATTGGTTTTGTTTTGTACTGAAGAACCTTGTGCGGCGTGTTGTGATATTTCATTTTGGACTTGAGATGTATTTCGACATAGAGTTGGAAAAGTGTATTGCTACCTTGGAACGATTTGATTTTCATAAGGGAAAAATTGTCGGACGCGTGAGTTAGAGTTTGATGCGGTTGTGCTCATTTGAAATTTTAGAAGTGCAGATGTTAACGACGAGGAGATTGGAATTGTTGAAGACGATTCAAGTTTGAGTGCAATCTATAAAGAGACCTCGTCTGTTGTTGAGTTTAGTAAATTGATATTGAGGATAACCCAAGAATATTAGATTTGGGATTTATTATTTTGAAGAATGTTGCATGTTTGTTTTGGAACAATTTTTGAGATTAAGCTCAGAAGGTCATTAAGGATTTGTTCACTACTAACATATGGATTTCGTCGGATACTAATAGTCGTAGTGGATTATTAGATTATGACTAAGATAAGTATTGACGGTGAGAATTTGGTGGTGGTTTGGTGACCACAGGTACCTTATGATGATTGATGCTTTATAAAGGAAGATGTTCTTTTGTGACTAAGTTGGTCGCGACGGTGTTCATGATTGAATTCCATAGAAATTGATGTTATGGTTCTAAGTCCGACCTGAGTTGTAAGTCGGGAGTATGAGATGACGTTGATGGGTTGAGTTCTTGATAAAGTGTTTTGCTCTAAGTTACCACTTGAAGGATTGAGAATTACGAAGGTGGTTCGAATAAGAAACCTGTGTATTGATCGTTGTGAGGGTGCGAATTGAATTGTTATAAGGGACGACTTCGTTGAAGTCAAGTGTATACGTCGAAGTTTCACAAGTGAAATATTTGGACAGTATTTGAAGAGGTCAAACTATGTTGTGTATTTCAGAGGACCAATGGACGTTGATCAATCGAGAATGAGAAAGTGATTCTTCGAGTTGATGAAGCTGATGTTGCGAGGTGTCTTGATGGATGTACGCTTTGAACGTATCCATTTTGAGTGATCGTAAAGTTGAGGATTAACCAAGTTGTTTTACGGTTGGCATCTTATGCATTAAAGTGACACAACATGGTTTAGATATCGAGCATGGAATTGTTTAGCGAGTAAGCGAAGTTGTTGGATTTAGACTAGAGAGTTATAGTCGCAAGTCGTCGATGTACGCCCTAGAATGAGTGGTGTGTCGCAGTTCGGTTATGTTTGAGTACCTCGTTGTTGATCAAGGGTTGTGCGTTGGTGTTTTACAAGGATGATGTGACCTTGTGACTTCTAGAATAAGAGCGGTAACTGCAAGTGTAATTCTTGAGTTCGTACTTATGCGTGAAGGAAGGCATCTTTTCGTGTTTGTGTAGCACGCGTGGTTTTATCCTTTTTTGATTGTTTCAGTTTTGGTTTGTATAACCATTTTGTTGTTTTCGATTTAGCGATGGTGTCAGTGTTGTGTTGTAGGACTTTATGTTCCTATCTTTGGTGACTCGTTTCCGAGGTGTCGGTTCGAGTGTGTGACTAATCCTATGGTTGAGACGTTAGGATAGTAACGATCTTGTTTGTTTGGTTCTCGAGTGAACCGGAGTATCTGCGACTTCTTTAGTTGTTGAGTGTTAGTTGGTTGCCGAGTGCATTGTATGGGCTTTGCATCTCAGCATGGTTGTTCTTGACGGGACGATATAGTTAGGGATGTTTCCTTGTTTTTGGTGTATTTTGTATGTTGTTTAATTGACGCGAGGATTTAGTGGACGAATGCGTAGGTATGTCCCGATTTGTTCGTTTTGGTCGAAATTTCGAGGACGAAAAGTTCATAAGTGGGGGAGAGTTGTAACGCCCTGTTTTATTTAATACTATATTATATTAATATTTTGAATTATCGTTTGACGATTGTTTTGGCGACGAAGATAATTATATTAATTAATATATCTTTTAATTTATCTAGTGACGTCTCGTTCGGTTCGGTAAAATATTATTCGGATCCGATATTTTAATTCCCCGGAATTATTTGAATGAATTATATTAGTGATATATTTGGTTAAGGGTGTGAGGAGTATTTGTTGTGGTTTGGGTTTTCACCCTTGGATTACTAGTAGAAATACCATTATTAGAACCAATTCTTCTCATTTTCCTTCCATTCTGTCATACCCCAAAATTTGCCCTCCATCTTCTCAGAAGATTTCATACATCTATGCTCAAGGATTCCTCAAGAGTTGATCAAACAAACTCTCTCCTAGACAATTAACCCAAACTAGGGTTTGGTATCTCTCAAGTCAAGATGGATTTCCAACATCTCCAATGGTCTTCATGCCTCCTCATATGCTTCAAAGATTCTCCATGTCAAGTTTCAAGCCTCACAAGTCAAGTTTCCTCAGGCAATTGCTCAGATGGTTGAAAATCAGTTGTATTGGACAAAAAGTCAACTGTGGTCAACATACAGCCAAAACTTCTAATTTTTGGTCAACATCCTCATTTTGAAGTTACATTCATCATTTGATCAAGGGTTGATCATGATTCATCAAGAAAACTCAAGATTTGCTCAAAAGTCAAACTTTCTAAATTAGGGTTTCTAGATGAAAAGTCAACTGAACTTTGACTGATCATAACTTTCTCATACTTTCTCAGAAATTTTCCCACCAAAGCTCATTTTGAAGGAAATTCAATTCTCTACAACTTCATGTCTCACAAGAATGTCCAAAAAATGCTTCATTTGAGAGGTATAGCTCAAAACATTACAGGTCATTTTCAAAGTCAACAAAAAGTCAACTTTTTGATTTGAAGATATATTGAGCATGGTAACTCCAATTGAGATGAGATCAAAGAAATTCTTTAGAGGACTCTTAGAGCTTTCCAAAAAGTCCAAGAACACTCAAAAATGTGGAAAATTGAGCAAGTTACACCATTCACAAGTTGGGCAATTTTGGAAGAATGCACAAAGAGAGATACTTCAAAAAATCAAATCTTTTGCAAATGGGCCTACTTTTTCTTCATCCTAACTTGTTCCTCATGCAATTAGGA
Source organism: Vicia sativa (assembly GCA_021764765.1). NCBI lineage: Eukaryota > Viridiplantae > Streptophyta > Magnoliopsida > Fabales > Fabaceae > Vicia > Vicia sativa. The sequence continues at coordinate 60,235,061 of CM038793.1, read as the reverse complement.
ATGTCCAAGCCCAATGCCACGAATTTTTGATTTATTTTTCTATTTAATTTGTAATTTATTCATTTAAATGCAAATTAAATCTTAAAATAAATTATAAAATCAAAATTAATTGGAAGATTGATTTTTATTGCTTTCTTGTGATCCAATCAACCCATAAATGACAGCAATTTCGAAATTAGATCAAATTTGGCAAGATTGGATTGAAATTGGACAAAAGTTTGAAAATTTGATTTCATGAAAATATCAAAATTGATTTCCATTGAATATTGATCAAATCTTTCCAAATTCAATCCCAAATCCATCCAACATATATACTTGATGCATCTCAATGGCAAGAGACGAAAAAATTACTCTACAAACCCTATTCCAAAGTTCAAAAATCCGTGTATTTGAAGCAACTGGTAACCCTAGTTTTGCTTCGATTCAACCCATTCCAAGCCGTCCATTGCATTCCTTGAGGTCTTTAGAGTCGATCCAGACTCTTATATCATTCCAAAACATCAAGAATCGAGCAAATCAGATTTCGGTTTGTCAAACTTTTTCCAAATTCGATTTCTAACATTCATGCATTATTAACACGATTTGTTGTTGTTTTTATGATCAGTGATAAGTTTGCAAGCATTCTGGGTGGTTTGATTGCATTTCCATAGCCTGGAGCTCGATATACCATTGTTAGGGTTCCTGAACACGTTTTAGGGTTTTACAAAACAAGAAAAATTGGACCATGAGACCATGACCAATGAACTCGGAACGATGCCTGGAATCGAACCATGTATTTACAATGCATTTATATTACTTGTGCTTGATTTTCCATGTAGCCAGGACCTTTAGCGTCGAAGAAAAGCCGACGCAAGCTTTTGAAAATTCAAAACGAAAGAGATGAAGTCTGGCGCGAAGGAGGAGGCAATGGCGAAGCAACGCGTGTATTCCACTTACTCCAATTTCCAAACAGTAGCGCGTGTTGGCTCAGTTGGTCAGCGTGTTAGTTTTCAGAGTTTGAGGCCAATGACTCCAGTTCGATCCCTGGCCATGACATTCTTTTTTACAAGTTTGCAAACTTGTATTTTCTAACATATTTTCCTATTTTCTTTTATTTTAATATTTTCATTATATTTTAATTCTTTTCATGATTTTTATTCTGCATTATAAAATTACCAAAAATATTTATTCTTTTTGCATTTATTTCATAAAAATCTTTATTTAATTTAATAAATTAAAAATATAATTTTTGCATGCATATTTAATTTTATTCATAATTTTGCATTTAATTCACTTTTAATTGCATTTTAATTATTAAATTTTTTCCAAAAAATCCCAAAAAATTATTTTAACTTATTTATCTTATTTCCAGCATGTATTAATTTTTCCATATTAAAATTTGCATTTTTCTAACATTTCTTCTCTTGTTCGATTCATATTGCATTTTCCGATTTCTTCTTCTTGTACAGGTTGATCCGATTCAGACGATTTTCTCTTTATCATTTTATCATTCTATTTTTCCAATAATGTAATTGCTCATGGGATGTAATAGTTAAATTTAGGACTTTATTTTCCGCATTTTAAATTATGTATCTGCCCCAAAGCCATGTAATAGCGTAGGACATTTACCTTTCCGCATTTTACATTCCGCATTTTACTTTCCGCACCTTATCAATTGCTAGTAATTAGGCGTGTATGGCAAGACTAAAATTGAACATAGCCCACTAATTTTCAAGATAAAATATCTGAATTCAACACACTTCTATCACACACGCACCCTTAGGTAATTCTCTCGATGCCTTCGATTCAAAATGGTCATGTCCCTCGAGCGTAGAGGTATTCTAGCACCGTTGCCTTCCAAACAAATCATCATAGTCCCTTCGATACAAAGATCATAAGACCCACGACGCCGCCAATACATGATCTTGACCCTCGATTGTCGCCTACGAAAAATGATGATAGTCCTTGAATGTGCTAGGATACTTCCTGTTGCCTTCTATGACCATCCGATGTCCCTTCGAATGTCCCGCTTACATCCAACGAATGGAGCTACCTACTAACTAATGGTATGGCTAGCTGTTCTAAAGGAAAGTAAAACAATACAAACGACCAATTCGAGTGGGTAAATAAGTCTTTTAGTTGCTCTACCAAATGCTTTTCACACCACACTCTTTTCAAAGTTCAATTTCTTTCCAAAACAAAACATTTCCGAACACTTTGTATACACTCCTACATGAGTCATTACAAAGTCAAAGCGAAATGCCATTTTTCAAAACATTTTTTGTCAAACACACAGAAAGCAATTTTCAAAAGTGATCTAGAGCAACTAAGAGCCCGTAGAATAAACTACGGATGGAAAGGGGTGCTAATACCTTCCCTTTTCATAACCATTCTCCCGAAGGTCTTTTTCTAGCGAAGGTCTTTTTCTGTTACTTTTACCTTCCCTTAATTGGATAAAAATAAAAGTCGGTGGCGACTCTTGCTATCCGCACATTTGGATACAAAATCCTAAAGTCGGTTCCGTATCCAATCGGCGACTCTGGGAAACACCCAAAAGAGAGAATTGCCTTAGGGATTTCCAGATAACTTTTATTGCTTTTTGTTTGACTTGTATGCTTTATCTTTAAGGGTTGCTTGGGTATTATATTGTTGGGGGATCCTACACCGATCCGGTTTCCTTTTAGGTAAGTGGCATTAGATCATCGCGACCGCTAGACGTATAACTAAGCGGTCAACATGATGGCTACGTTAGCGTGACACTTTGGTTGTCCGATACTCTTCATTCCCAAGTTGAAGATAGTATTTGGCTTCGCGGTGTCATCAAGCGCTAACTAAACTTTTAGAACCTTAATTGACCCATCTTGGCCATTAGAAGGTAGTGAGATGGCGGCTTTGGTGTAGACCGAGGTTGGTTGATACTCGATGCTACGCTCATTGAGATTAGACTTTTGGGACATTTTCGATCGACCACTTGGCCGTCGAAATAAGCGCCGAGAAAGATCGTGATATGAGATTCCTAGAACCGGTTACTATTATAGGACGATGAACCAACTCAAACTTTTGGTAGGGTAATCACCTATACCTCATGCAAGCCTTAACCCTAGGCTCATTGTGTGAATTGTTTGTGTGTGCTAAACATGACATCATTACATCATTCGCATTGCATATCATTTCTAACTATTTCAAGGACCTAGGGATTTATCTTTGCTCTGTTTTGTAGGGATTATGGCTTCTAGAAAGACTATTCGAATCAACTTCATGGGTATACCTTCTCAGCTCAAAGAATTGGTTTCAGAAATTCTCGACCATGCTCAGTTCATCAAAAGACATGGTTATCTGCTTGATTTGGTTATCTCCGGTTTTGAAGAAGATATGATGCATGTCCTATTCCAGTTCTTTGATCCGAAACACCATTGCTTTACATTTCCAGATTATCAGTTGGTTCCAACCTTGGAAGAATTCTCTAAGCTACTTGGGATACCTATTCTTGACCAAATGCCATTCACCGGTGTGGAAAAGGTTCCTAAGTTCGAAGACATCGCATCCGCCTTACACCTTAAGCGCTCAGATATTGAAGCCAATTGGGAAACTAGAAGTGGAGTTAAGGGTTTACTTTCCAAGTTCTTAATCAAGAAAGCCCGAGAATTCCTCAAAGTTATGAGTTTTCATGCATTTGAGAACATTGTGGCCTTGCTAATTTATGGTTTGGTTCTATTCCCTAACTCGGATCAATTCATAGATGTCAATGCCATCAAATTGTTTCTCACCCGCAATCCAGTGCCTACTTTACTTGGAGACATCCTGCATTCTCTCCACACTCGTACTACTAAGCGACAAGGAACTCTCATGTGTTGTATACCGTTACTTTCAAGGTGGTTTATTTCACCTTCCTCCATCAGTCTTGAAGAATGAACAAAGGTTGAGATGGTCTCAAAGGATGATGTCACTCTCTCATTCAGATATCCGTTGGAGTCTTTTCTCTCAAAAGGACTTCACATTCATTGAGCGTTGTGGAGAATTCCCTAATGTACCACTACTTGGTATAAGGGAGGTATTACTTACAACCTTCTTTAACTCTCGTCGGTTTGGTTTTGCTCGAAGAGATGGTCCACATGATATGCTTCTCCAAGATATTGTGTTCGATTACAACCACGATCTCGAATTACAAGCGAAGGTTTATACATGCTTGGGGCATGGTAAAGAAGGCGATACCAAGACTTTGGGGCATCCGAACTCCATTCCTTGGGAACCTTACCTCAAATGGGTGCGAGCTCGAGCTCAAAACCTCATGATGCCATTCACGCTGTTCTACCGGTAATTATGGAACTGTTGCTATAGGTGGCGTACCTATCTGTTCTCCATCCCGACATGCCTACGATTTTGAAGACTTGAAGAGATCCGGATTCAACTAAAGAAGAGAGGATACCTTTGAAGCTCAGTGTTATGCAAGCGAGAAGAAAGTGTAAGAGTTGACCAAGCTACTTCACGAGGAGCGAAACATCAACGCTTACATCGGCACCAAGAGGAAGCGCCCGTGGGAGACTTAGAGCTTTAGGATGTTTATGTTTCTTTTATTGTTTTGAACTATCTCTTGTACTTAAACAGAAAAAGAATAATGAAAAAAGTACTAATAAATGTTTGTTCATTGCTTGTTTAACAAATTTAAATCTCTAAGGTCCTTGAAAACATTGCATTGCATTCGCATAAACATCGCATAGCATAGCATAACATTGCATCACAGGTACATCGGAGATTGGTTTTCTTATTTGCTCGCTATTTATTTTAGCAGAAATGGCTCTTGAACAGATCACAAAGATCTCCGTGCTCGAATGCTCGGTTTGAGATGTTCACCAACTTGGTCCAAGGCCAGGAAGATTTGAAGAAGCTCATCAACAAGAAGAAGAAGGTTGTTGGTCTCCTCAACATGGGTAGACGTTTCAAAGGGGGTCCAAAAGTGGTCAGTCGGATCGAGCTCTCTGAAGGAAGTGTCCATACCGAGGGGAGTACCAAGGGTGATGAAGGTGGTCAGCATGAGCCAAAGAAAGGAGGAGAGGACCACTCTGATTATATCCAACACTCTGATGAAGATGACAAGTACAAACAACTTGAAGACCGTCTGAATGCTGTGGAAAACCTGAAGATGTCTGGGCTGAACTTTGATGATCTGAGCCTTGTTCCTGGTGTTGTGATTCCTCCCAAGTTCAAAGTTCCAACTTTTGCCAAGTATGATGGCATGTCTTGCCCTAAGCTGCATTTGAAGTCCTATGTCCAGAAGATCAATCCCCACACTGATGATGAAAGTTGTGGATGCACTATTTTCAAGAGAGTTTGTCGGAACCCGTTGGAATGGTATTATCGCCTAGAGAATGACCGTATCCGTACTTGGAGTGATTTGGTGATGCTTTCTGATGATGAGTACAATCTTGAATTGACACCCACTCGCATGCAACTACAAAGCATGTCTATGGGTCGTGACGAGAAGTTCAAGGAGTATGCTCGTAGTGGAGAGATCTAGCGGTGAGTTCAACCACCCTTGTCCAATAGGGAGTTGGTTGATATGTTTATGGAACAACGACAGCCCGTTCTTCAATCATTTGATTGGAAATTCTTCATCCGGATTCACCGATGATATTGATGAGCGATTGAAGTCGGTATCAAGTGGGAAGATTCAGATAGAGTCATCTTCAAATCTGCAGAGATCCTTTGGTGGTAAGAAAGAAGCCAATGCTGTATGGTCGAAAAGCCGAGCCAAGACCGACCGTGCTCAATCTGGGCGGTTGTGATCTCTAATCCTACAAGAAGACAACTCGGTGAGACAACGCGTAGCGAACGCGCCACGAAGGCATTTAAGATCAACATGCCTTTGTCGCAAGCCTTGCAACACATGTTGAACGCAGAGCTGATTACCTTGAGGGATCCTCCTCAGAATGTCAACACTTCCTCTCCGAAGTACAATCCTAATGCTAAGTGTGCTTATCATTCCAACAGCCCAGGGCACGACACTGACAATTGTTGGGCTCTAAAGAACAAGATTCAAGATATGATTGAAGCTAAGCAGATTGAGTTTGACCCTCCTGTTGAGAATCCGAATGTGATCAACGCGCCTATGCCTAACCATGACAAGAGTTCCAATGTTGTTGGTGACGATACTTATGTTTTCAACATAGATGACTTGACCATTCCTTTGATGACTGTTAAGAAGAATTTGTTGCAAGTGTGTCAATCCAGATGCCCGAGGATTGTCGTTGGTGCCGTCGCACTGATGGTTGTGCTTGGTTGAGAAGGCGTGTTCGGTGTATGATGGACAACCGTGAGATACTATTTTGAAACCACCGCGAAGCCGTGTGAAGAAATGTCTAAGTTGAAGATTGACAATGCAAACGAAACTGTATCATCTGGGATACCTTGGGGCAGCCAAGTGGAAAGTATGATTACATGGTGAAATACACATCCCCGGTAGTTACAAGATTCCTATTAAAGATGTTAAGGCGACGGATGGGGTGACGATTTCCCGAAGACTATCTTGATGTTAACACTATAAGAATTTCCTCTGCGATCCTGTGCCTAGGTGGCACCACTCATTATCACTTCTCCAAGACCAGTTCCATATTCCTCGACAAGGCTATCCCTTGGAATTATGGGTGATGTTTACTATCATGGCGTCAAGCAAGACCCCGACCATTGAGGATCTTCTGCTGAAGTTTCTATTCGACATTGACAACATCACGATCAAGTAAGGTGACCAAAAGAGTATTCTCTCGATATCTCTCCTCCAAAAGACACGACTCCATTCGCATTCCATTACTCAATCAATATCCCCTAGAGGAAAGAACCATGACTCATCCCGCTCAACCAGAAGTACCAAAGGAAGTTACTGAAGACACCTCCAAACAAGAAATGGAGGAAATTCTGAAGATTATCAAGAAGAGTGATTACAGTGTTGTGGAACAATTAGGACAGACTCCGTCCAAGATCTCCATGCTTGCTCTGCTTTTGTGCTCCGAGGCTCATGCTAATTCCTTGGTGAAGTTTCTGAAGAATGCTCATGTGCTGCAAGACACTACTATTGATCAATTCGAAGTTTGTATTGCTAGCCTGGCTGCCAACAACGGCCTAGGCTTCTCTGATGCTGATTTGACTCCTTCCGGAAAGAAACACAACAAAGCCTTGCACATCTCTGTCGAATGCAAGGGTACTACCCTATCCAATGTTTTGGTGGATACCGGTTCTGCTCTGAATATCCTTCCGAAGACTGCTTTTGATCGGCTTGATGTCGAAGGGTTGGTTCTGAGACCCAGTGACATTATCGTGAGAGCTTTTGATGGTTCTAAGCGATGCTTGGAGAGCTCACTCATAAAGTCGGTTCCCGACTTTTGACTCTACTTTGTCATGGACATCCGTCCGACTTACTTGCTTACTTGGACGCCCTTGGATACATGGGGCGGTACTCTACCTTACATCAGAGGTTGAAGTACCCGATGAAAGGGAAGGTTGTTACCGTGTGTGGTGAAGAAGAGTATATGGTCAGTCATCTACAGTCATTCCGCTATCTCGAGATGGAGGGTGAATTCTTCGAGACTCCTTGTCAAGCTTTTGAAACAATTCCCAGAGTCATGCCTGTTGACTCTCCAGTCACTCCTAAAAATGCTAAAGTCCCGCCTAGGATGGCCTCACTGAAAGATGCTCAAGTTGCTGTTGAAGAAGGTAGTACTATTTGGGGTCAGCTTCCCGATCTTCCTTTCAAATTTGAGAAGGTGGTTTAGGCTTCACTATCAAGGCCGAAGATGATACGCGAACGTGCCGCCAACTTCCTTTCCGCATCGGCCAGTGGAATCCATGCTATAGAAGACGACGACAACGGCTTCGACATCGAAGTGGATCTTCCAACTCGGATCATGGGCTCAAGAATTGGAAGACCGAAGACGCCATACCAATCTCCTTTAGTCGAGTAATTGCTCTTGTTTTGTTTTGCTTTTCGTATTTCTTTATGTTTTGAACAATAAACTTTGAAAGCCTAGTGCCTTGCCCGGCATCATGGCTCGTTAAGGTTATTATCATCGTTTGCGTATTTTCATTCAATAAATTCGTTGGACTTTTGCATTCAATTGGTTGTTTTCTTTCTTTACTTTATCACCCTTCAAAAGCTATGTGTTTCTTATACACACCCACGTGGTACAACGCGAATCACTCGAATCTCGTTAACTATGCTAGTGCTAAATATGACTTGATAATCCGATCTACCAAGCCAAGACGAAAGTGAGGAAGATTGTGAAGTGCCGGAGAACTTGCCGCTACAAGAAGAGCGAGTTATACACCACAAGAAAGCAAGTTGAGGTTGTGAATTTGGGTCATGAAGAGAAAAGAGATCAAGATAGGAGCGGGTCTTGAGAACAGTGTTAAAGAAAGGTTGGTTCAGATGCTACGAGACTATGTTCAGGTTTTTGCTTGGTCATACGAAGACATGCCAGGGTTGGACATTGATATTGTGGTACACCGATTGCCGACAAAGAGGGTTTTCTCGAAGAAATGAAGGTTCGTCGATCGTCCGAGATGTCGAGAAGATCAAGGCGAGGTTATGAAGCGCTCAATGCGGTTTCTTAGTCACTCCTATCCCTGGGTTGCTAATGTGGTACCCGTGCCTAAGAAGGATGGTAAAGTACGGATGTGTGTGGATTACAGAGATCTGAACAAGGCAAGTCCAAAAGATGATTTCCCACTCCCTCATATTGATGTTCGGTTGACAACACCGCATAAGGTTTTCTCCTTCATGGATGGTTTCTCCTACAATCGGATCAAAATGGCTCAAGACATGGAGAAGACTACTTTTGTTACACGGGGCACTTTTACAAGGTTACGCCGCTCGGATGAAGAACGCAGCGCCACTTATCGATGCTATGGTGACATTATTTCATGACATGATTCATCACGAGATAGAGGTCTACGTCGGCGACATGATAGCTCGGCCGGATCAAGAAGAACATCTTGATCATTTGCGAAACTGCTCGACAGTTGAAGAAGTGTGAGACTTAATCCTAACAAGTGCACCTTTGAGTCGATCCGAAAACTCCTAGGGTTTGTTGTCGTGGTAAAGGTATTGAGGTTGACCCGCCAAGGTTAAAGCTATTCAAGAGATGCCGCGCCCGCAGAGAAAGAAGTCGAGGTTTCTTGGGCCTATTGAACTACATTGCCGATTCATTGCACACTTAGCGCTACTTGTGAGCCAATCTTCAAGTTACTTAAGAAAGATCAAGTAGTGGAATGGAACACGATTGCCGGATCGCTTTTGACAAAATCAAGGAGTACCTACGAATCCTCCTATCCCGATGCCGCCAAGGAAGACCTCTTATCATGTACTTAGTGTTAGAGAACTCAATGGGGTGTGTGTTGGGGCAACATGACGAGTCAGTCGAAAAGAGCATGCAATATACTACCTTAGCAAAAGTTTACCGAGTGAAACAAGATACTGCACGAGAAAACTTGCAACGCTTTCTCTGCCGACTAAGACAAGATATGTTGACCCACACTACCTTGTTGATTTCCAAGATGGATCCGATAAAATACATCTTTGAGAAACCATCTCTCCGAAGAATAGCAAGATGGTAAATGATCTTGACCGAATCGACATCCAAGTACTTCTCGAAAGCGATCAAAGGAAGTGTAGCCGATCATTTGGCTCATCAAGCCGTAGATGACTATCGATCTATGCAGTTCGAATTTCCAGACGAAGATGTTTTACTAGTTACAGATTGTGAAGAACCAGGCCCAGACGAAGGACCTGAACAAGGACCCCGATGGACCATGGTCTTTGATGGAGCCTCAAACGCACTCGGCAATGGCATTGGCGTCATCATTACATCCCCTACAGGCGGACATACGCCTTTCACCGCCAGATTATGTTTCAGTTGCACCAACAACATGGCCGAATATGAAGCGTGCATCATGGGTATCAAAGCTGCTATTGACTTAAGAATCAAGTACTTACGAGTGTATGGAGACTCAGCTTTGGTGATCAGTCAGATAAAAGGCGAATGGGATACGAAGCATCCGAATCTCATTCCGTATCAAGAGCATGTTTTGAGTTTGATTCCCTACTTCGAAGAAATCACTTTTGATCATATTCCACGAGAAGAGAATCAGTTGGCAAACGCATTGGCTACTATGTCGTCTATGTTCAAGGTCAGATGGGACAACGAGGCTCCCCAGATCATCATTGAGAAGTTCGACGAACCAGCATATTGTTATGAGCTTGACGCAGAAGAGAAACCTTGGTATTACGATGTGAAGAGGTATCTTGAGACTCAGGAATATCCCGCAGGGGCATCTGTCAATGATAAGAAGTTCATGAGAAGATTCGCATCCAAATTCTTCCTCAGCAACGGCATCTTATACAAGCGCAACCACGACTTGTGCTTACTCCGTAGACGAAAACAAATGCGTATCATGGAAGAGTTACACGGCGAATTTGGTACCCACTCCAGGACACACCATGGCTAAGAAGATTACGAGAACGGCTACTATTGGTCCACCATGGAAGCGATTGTCACCGCTATGCTCGATCTTGTCACAACGGATGCCGAGAGTACACGTACCTCCGACCTCAACGCTTTAACTTCTCCTTGGCCTTTTGCAATGTGGGGCATTGACATGATCAGAGAAATTAAGCCCACAGCTTCCAATGGACATCGTGTCATCCTTGTGGCAATCGATTACTTTACCAAATGGGTAGAAGCAGCCTCGTTCACATTTGTTACCAAGAATGTTGTGGCTCGATTCGTCAAGCATAATCTTATCTGTCGGTATGGCACCCCCGAAAGGATTATCACAGATAACGGCTCTAATCTCAACAATAAGATGATCACCGAACTCTGCACGCAGTTCAAGATCAAGCATCACAACTCTTCTCCTTATCGGCCTAAGATGAATGGCGCAGTGGAAGCCGCCAACAAGAACATTAAGAAGATCATACAGAAGATGACAGTGACTTACAAAGATTGGCATGAGATGTTACCATTTGCTCTTCATGGTTATCGCACTACAACACGGACATCAACAGGGGCAACCCCCTTCTCTCTTGTATACGGTATGGAAGCCGTCTTACCCATCGAGGTTCAGATACCCTCAACCGAGTCCTCCAGAGGCGAGTTAGGCGAAGACGATTGGGTCCGACTCGCCTTGACCGATTAATTTGATTGATGAGAAACGACTCGCATCTATCCGCCATGGATGATTTATCGAAATGAATGATCGAGCATTTAACAAGAAGGTCAAGCCGAGTCTACCAAGTCGGTGATCTAGTAGTCAAGCGCATCATTCTTTCCACAAGGTGATCCTGGGCAAATGGACTCCCACCTATGAGGGACCGTTTGTAGTCAAGATGATTTTCCGTGAGCTATGATACTTAGCACCATGGATGGTGAAGACTTCCCACACCCTGTGAACGCAGACATAGTCAAAAAATACTACGCATAAAGAGACCCGCTAGGTCGATCGCCTAGACAAAATAAGGGCATCTGGCGAACCAAAAGGTTCGGGCAAAAGTAAAGGATATATACAAAACATGTACACCGCAAGTCGAAACACGAAAAGGCGGCTTGGGCAAAAAGGTATCCTGGACGAAAACCGAAAGGGCGGTCTAGGCAAAGTTAGGGATTCAAGCGTCGACTATGTCTCTTCGGATCACCGCCTACTATCGGCATTCAAGATTCAAATGGCGAAGATCACCTACTCACTTTCTACGAAAGGAGATGAGATAGTCGAAATATATGAGTACTAGCATAGTTGGAACTTAACGAGATTGTTTCCGCATAGCTTTTTACCTTTCTTGTGTACAAACTACTTGGCCATACGCCACCTTTCAAATAAATGCAAGCTTCTTTCTCTTTACAATTTTTGTTGTTGTTATTTGCAATAAGTCCAACGTTTATTTTGAATGACTATACGCATTTGACAATAAGAATCTAATCACAAACATACGAAAAGTGAACATGCAAAGGTACTTACTAGTTCGAGAATTGGATGACGACGAAGGTCACCAAATAGTTCCCACGAGCATAAAGGTGTCACTCCCAACACACCTTCCCAATGAGTATATGTTAATCCACAAGCAGTGATTCCACTCAACCGAGCAACGTTACATCAGTCTCCAAGCAGTAACATTTATCCCCAGCGGACATCTCTCAGTCCCTTCCTTTTTCCCCAGCAGCGGTATCCAGACTCGAAACTTGGTCAGATAGTGCATCGGAGGAAACATACACCTTTTATTCCCCAGCCAGAGATTACAACGGATTCTGACCGGTCTCTCAACAACCATCATGCTCTCAATGAGATCTACACTCGTAATCCCTCTTAAATTTCCTCGGCGGGATCTACATACAAGGTCCCCAGATCGCCTTCCAGTTCTCCTCGAGGTCTATGAGATCTCCAACAACGAGCTGCTCAAATCTCTACCTTCCTCAACAATATCTAGGCCCAAGACTTGGTCAGATAGTGCATCGGAGGAATCCAGGATATCTTTCTTCTCCTTCAAAAGCGGGATTCTCACCTACACAATTCCCCAAGCAGAAGTCAGAAATCTTCAAACAGAATATCCGCATCTTCTTCAAGATGGATATGTTTTGAAATACCACAACATTTATCATTCATACATTACTCATAAAGTCATAATTCATGCATATGTTATTCATACACATTGTCATGCATCATACTTTGCATAAAACTAACGAATATTCTATCAAAGTTTCTCTTGTTTTCTCCAAAGCAGTAATGATCCTGACGCAACAGTCCAGATTAAGCCCGAACCGACGGGAAAACTATCTGAAAGACCGCCCTTGGTTGTCCTCCGACGACTGGTCTAGGATTAAGCCCCGAACCGACGGGAAAACTATCCGAAGACCACCTTCGTTATCCTCCGATAATGTGCAATGGATCAACACCGATGCACGAAGCTATCCACATTTTGCCAACTACAATCTCCTCGGAGTAATCAACACGAAGATTTATTCGATTCCTTATTATCAACAGAACTACAGAGTCTAGCGTACTCGCCTTGGGTGGCATCTTAAGCCCATCTCCGATTACTTATCAACAGGCTTCACTTTCGAATCTGCATATATGGTTAAAAATCAATACACCAATAACTTCATTTAAAGTGAACACGAAGTCTAACGATGACTCCCTCGATGGCATCTTAAGCCCATCTCTATCCGTTCCAAGAACATCTGAGTCTAACATACGACTCACTCCCAAGATCGACCTTTCCGGATGGCATCTTAAGACCATCTCCGTCGCTCTCCTATTAACAACCTCGAGTCTAGCGTCGACTCGTTCCCAGTAAGCCAACTTCTCCAAATGGCATCGTAAGCCCATTCCGCATCGTCACCAATAGCGAGTGCAAATTTTGTACTCGGTGTTCAATCATCTTCTACCTTGGTCACGAAGACAAGCATGTCAATCTAACCCTCCAAGACAAGAAGATTGAAGGGCAGCATCATACCCAAAATTTGCCCTCCATCTTCTCGAAGATTTCATACATCTATGCTCAAGGATTCCTCAAGAGTTGATCAAACAAACTCTCTCTAGACAATTAACCCAAACTAGGGTTTGGTATCTCTCAAGTCAAGATGGATTTCCAACATCTCCAATGGTCTTCATGCCTCCTCATATGCTTCAAAGATTCTCCATGTCAAGTTTCAAGCCTCACAAGTCAAGTTTCCTCGCAATTGCTCGGATGGTTGAAAATCGGTTGTATTGGACAAAAGTCAATGTGGTCAACATACCAAAACTTCGATTTTTGGTCAACATCCTCATTTTGAAGTTACATTCATCATTTGATCAAGGGTTGATCATGATTCATCAAGAAAACTCAAGATTTGCTCAAAAGTCAAACTTTCTAAATTAGGGTTTCTAGATGAAAAGTCAATGAACTTTGGTGATCATAACTTTCTCATACTTTCTCGAAATTTTCCCACCAAAGCTCATTTTGAAGGAAATTCAATTCTCTACAACTTCATGTCTCACAAGAATGTCCAAAAAATGCTTCATTTGAGAGGTATAGCTCAAAACATTACAGGTCATTTTCAAAGTCAACAAAAAGTCAACTTTTTTATTTGAAGATATATTGAGCATGGTAACTCCAATTGAGATGAGATCAAAGAAATTCTTTAGAGGACTCTTAGAGCTTTCCAAAAAGTCCAAGAACACTCAAAAATGTGGAAAATTGAGCAAGTTACACCATTCACAAGTTGGGCAATTTTGGAAGAATGCACAAAGAGAGATACTTCAAAAAATCAAATCTTTTGCAAATGGGCCTACTTTTTCTTCATCCTAACTTGTTCCTCATGCAATTAGGAATGTCCAAGCCCAATGCCACGAATTTTTGATTTATTTTTCTATTTAATTTGTAATTTATTCATTTAAATGCAAATTAAATCTTAAAATAAATTATAAAATCAAAATTAATTGGAAGATTGATTTTTATTGCTTTCTTGTGATCCAATCAACCCATAAATGACAGCAATTTCGAAATTAGATCAAATTTGGCAAGATTGGATTGAAATTGGACAAAAGTTTGAAAATTTGATTTCATGAAAATATCAAAATTGATTTCCATTGAATATTGATCAAATCTTTCCAAATTCAATCCCAAATCCATCCAACATATATACTTGATGCATCTCAATTGCAAGGGAGGAAAAAATTGCTCTACAAACCCTATTCCAAAGTTCAAAAATCCGTGTGTTTGAAGCAACTGGTAACCCTAATTTTGCTTCGATTCAACCCATTCCAAGCCGTCCATTGCATTCCTTGAGGTCTTTAGAGTCGATCCAGACTCTTATATCATTCCAAAACATCAAGAATCGAGCAAATCAGATTTCGGTTTGTCAAACTTTTTCCAAATTCGATTTCTAACATTCATGCATTATTAACACGATTTGTTGTTGTTTTTATGATCAGTGATAAGTTTGCAAGCATTCTGGGTGGTTTGATTGCATTTCCATAGCCTGGAGCTCGATATACCATTGTTAGGGTTCCTGAACACGTTTTAGGGTTTTACAAAACAAGAAAAATTGGACCATGAGACCATGACCAATGAACTCGGAACGATGCCTGGAATCGAACCATGTATTTACAATGCATTTATATTACTTGTGCTTGATTTTCCATGTAGCCAGGACCTTTAGCGTCGAAGAAAAGCCGACGCAAGCTTTTGAAAATTCAAAACGAAAGAGATGAAGTCTGGCGCGAAGGAGGAGGCAATGGCGAAGCAACGCGTGTATTCCACTTACTCCAATTTCCAAACAGTAGCGCGTGTTGGCTCAGTTGGTCAGCGTGTTAGTTTTCAGAGTTTGAGGCCAATGACTCCAGTTCGATCCCTGGCCATGACATTCTTTTTTACAAGTTTGCAAACTTGTATTTTCTAACATATTTTCCTATTTTCTTTTATTTTAATATTTTCATTATATTTTAATTCTTTTCATGATTTTTATTCTGCATTATAAAATTACCAAAAATATTTATTCTTTTTGCATTTATTTCATAAAAATCTTTATTTAATTTAATAAATTAAAAATATAATTTTTGCATGCATATTTAATTTTATTCATAATTTTGCATTTAATTCACTTTTAATTGCATTTTAATTATTAAATTTTTTCCAAAAAATCCCAAAAAATTATTTTAACTTATTTATCTTATTTCCAGCATGTATTAATTTTTCCATATTAAAATTTGCATTTTTCTAACATTTCTTCTCTTGTTCGATTCATATTGCATTTTCCGATTTCTTCTTCTTGTACAGGTTGATCCGATTCAGACAATTTTCTCTTTATCATTTTATCATTCTATTTTTCCAATAATGTAATTGCTCATGGGATGTAATAGTTAAATTTAGGACTTTATTTTCCGCATTTTAAATTATGTATCTGCCCCAAAGCCATGTAATAGCGTAGGACATTTACCTTTCCGCATTTTTACATTCCGCATTTTACTTTCCGCACCTTATCAATTGCTAGTAATTAGGCGTGTATGGCAAGACTAAAATTGAACATAGCCCACTAATTTTCAAGATAAAATATCTGAATTCAACACACTTCTATCACACACGCACCCCTTAGGGTAATTCTCTCTCGATGCCTTTCGATTCAAAATGGTCATGTCCCTCGAACGTAGAGGTATTCTAGCACCGTTGCCTTCCAAACAAATCATCATAGTCCCTTCGATACAAAGATCATAAGACCCACGACGTCGCCTACGAATACATGATCTTGACCCTCGATTGTCGCCTACGAAAATGATGATAGTCCCTTCGAATGTGCTAGGATACTTCCTACAAGTTGCCTTCTATGACCATCCGATGTCCCTTCGAATGTCCCGCTTACATCCAACGAATGGAGCTACCTACTAACTAATGGTATGGCTAGCGCTGTTCTAAAGGAAAGTAAAACAATACGAAAACGACCAATTCTGAGTGGGTAAATAAGTCTTTTAGTTGCTCGCTCTACCAAATGCTTTTCACACCACACACTCTTTTTCAAAGTTCAATTTCTTTCCAAAAACAAAACATTTCCGAACACTTTGTATACACTCCTACATGAGTCATTACAAAGTCAAAGCGAAATGCCATTTTTCAAAACATTTTTTGTCAAACACACAGAAAGCAATTTTTAAAAGTGATCTAGAGCAACTAAGAGCCCGTAGAATAAACTGCGGATGGAAAGGGGTGCTAATACCTTCCCTTTTCATAACCATTCTCCCGAAGGTCTTTTTCTAGCGAAGGTCTTTTTCTGTTACTTTTACCTTCCCTTAATTGGATAAAAATAAAAGTCGGTGGCGACTCTTGCTATCCGCACATTTGGATACAAAAATCCTACGAAGTCAGTTCACCGTATCACACATTCATAACACACCAAGCCAAACAAGAGCAAGTGAGGAATCTAGAAGAAAACTAACTTATAAAACAACCTTTCCTCATTTTCCTCTCATTTGGAAAAACAAAACCAAAATAGAAACTAGAGAGAGGAAGAGAGGGTTTTGAAAAGAAGAAGAAGAAGAAGGAGAGAAGAAGAGCAAGAAAGCATGAGAGGAGCTTGAGGTTGGGCTTGGTAGCATCACCATGGATCATCTCCAAGCTAGAGGTAAGGGGTTTGATTCTCCATCTCATATTGTTAGGTTTTGATGTTTATATTTTGGATTTGGAGGAAAGTGGATAAGTTGATTTATAGAGTTTTGGGTTGGTTGGTTGTTGAATGAAATAGATTAGAAGAGTTGGAATAGAAGTATGGATTATGGGTTTTGATGATCATTAGAACGAATCGAACCGTTAGGAATCTCGTTTGAGAATGAAAAAGATGAAGATTTCACGCAGGGCCATCAACACGGGCCGTGTTGATCAACACGGCCGTGTTTCTCCCTTGTTTAGATTTTTGGCTAGTGCAGGCCAATCAACACGGGCCGTGTTGCTGCACACGGGTGCCCGTGTTGATGCACTGCCTTGGGTGAAAATTGCACGTTCGGTAGGCTTTTCAACACGGGCCGTGTTGATGCACACGGGGACCCGTGTTGATGCTCCTGTAGCCTCCAAAATTCTGATTTTTTGCATTTTCTTTGGAGCTCGATTGCGTTTCGATTTTCCGATTTTGGTAAATTCGACGACGGAGCAAGTTGCTCCGAATTCAACAAAAATAGACGTGCTAGCTAAGTTTGACGCGTAGAACTTAGTGGTGAGGTTAGTTTTTAGAAGTTGTGAGTTTTGCGAGATGACCTGAAATAGGTTAATTATGGTTCAATTGAATCAGATTTCGTTTCAGTGGATTTAGGACACGTATGGGCGATCCGATTGCGATGTTGACGATTAGGAGTAATGCCGGTTATTAGAGATGGCTTTTGCGACGATGATAGGTGTTTGACTATCTTTTCGTATGTAGGATTTAGTGCGCAAATCGATAATGAGGTGGGTGATTAAACATAATATTTGCGACGATGTATTAGTTATCAAATACTTGTTGATTATGCGATGCGAAGTTACATGTCTTTGTACATGCTAATGTGATGATTATATTAATGTTGTTGATAAATGCTTCCGATTTGTGAATGCATGATTTTGATGATGATGAATTATATGTGATGTTTGCATAATGCAATTATGATGCAATGATACATTTATCTTGTTTGGATAAATTGTGGCGATGTGGGCTTTATGCCAATTTTGATGAGCGATGATGGTGTGTTTATGTTGTGTTGTTTTATTGTCGAGTCACATACATTGCATAAGCGAAGAGGGCTTTTATGCCAAGCGAAGATCGGCTTTATGCCAAGTGTCCCTAATTACGGACAAAGCGAAGGGTACCACATGCATAACATAGTCGTGTCTCATGGAGTCGGTTATGTTTATGTTTTAGTTGTTTGGCGTTGAGTTTTAATTGATGAATGATGTTGGAATGCGATGATATATGATTGTTTGTAATGATGGGCTTTTATGCCAAGCGATGGGCTTTTATGCCAAGTGATGGGCTTTTATGCCAAAAGCGATGGGCTTTTATGCCAAGCGATGGGCTTTTATGCCAAGCCATGGGCTTTTATGCCAAAAGCGATGATGGGCTTATGCTAAAAGCGAAGATGGGCTTTAGCCAATTTTGTGATGAGTTGTTTATGTCATTAGCATTATTTAATGTTGTCGTTTGGGCAAATTGGGGTGTTACAAGTCACGTTGGATTTGATCTAAGTCTATTCCTCAATCAAAATCCTATTTTATGCGGAAGTTTATTCAAAACAAAGTGCCCACGAATGAGTAATGGAAACATCTCAATTTCGCTTTTCCATATTGTTGTTATATTTGTAAAGAGGCCAACGAATCATCCCAACACTTGTTTTTTGATTGTAAAGTTCTGGTTCAGCTTTGGTCTTGGCATGGTGACAAACTAAAATATCAGGGTAATATTCTTTGTTGGCATGACATTGAAATTTTTTTAAAGAAAAGTGGTTATGGTCAATATAAAATAAATATCATTGTCGTTGTTGTTTCTATTCTAAATACCACACGGACAACCCATAACAACGTCAGATTTCAGAATATTGGTTCTACTTTTCTTCTCTCACATCTTCTATTTTGGAGGTTGTTTCTTGTGTTGCTAATTTCGCGGATGCATCCTTTATGCATATAAAGTACTTTGAAATTCTTAAGAGCTTTTGAATTATCATTCGACCTCCTAAAGCCTCAAATATACTTGAGGTTGTTTGGAAACCCCCTCCCAAAAGCTGTATTAAAATTAATTGTGATGGTACTTGAGGGTTACTCTTTTCGTCTTTGTTCGTGTGATGGTATTGTTAGAAATAGTGATGGAGGTTTTATGGGAGCTTATGTTGTTGGTTTGGGTTTTTCCAATTCTCTAATTGTCGAACTTACTGGTGCAATGGTTACAATTGAGTTCGGTAGCGGTGGTTAAGGCTTTTATGTCCCCTATTTTGGTGCCTTGGCATATTAAAAATGGATGCACGAATTGTATAAATATAGTCACTAATTGAAATTTTGTGGTCTCTCATATTTTTAAGAAGATAATAGTTGTGTAGATGCACTTGATAACATAGGTCTTACTCTTACAGATTCGTCTTATTTTTATTCAATCCCTTTTTGTTTTATGGCAGATTTTGTTAACAATCGGCTAGGTTTGTCATTCTTTAGATTCTCCTCCTTGTGATAGGGTTTTGGCGGATGTGCCTCTTATATTTTTGTAATAATCTTCTTTTAATGTTATCAATTTTTATTTAAAAAAAGTAGCCAACTATGGGTGTGGTTCAACAATAGTGTGTGTTGTTTTTTTTGGTCAATTTATTATTCACAAAAATACATTTTAAAAATAGTGAATTATGTAAAATCAAAATATCTATTATTTATTATAATATATTAAATCTAAAGCTTGAAATTATTTAACGACATGCTATATGCCACATAATTATATATTGCCACATCAATATTCCACGTGTCACTCTTAGAATTTAATCTAGCAACAAAGTTACACAATTACTCTTCATCACCATGTCAACTTCTATTCAAAAAGAAATGTTACAACAAATTTATTAGTAATATCTATTCTCATAAGTATTATTTATAATTATTTCCCATAAAAAAATTGTTAAATCAAAAGACTAGCACAAATATAAATTGATGACACCATTCAAAAATCAAATAAAATATATGCTGACTAAAGAAAACTATGATAAAAAATATTTAAATTTTATACAAAAATTAATAATGACAAAAAAAATGTTTTAAGTTATCCACTATAAATAATAAAGATTACTAATTGACCGAATATTAAAGAGGGAAAAATTATAGACTATGTTAAATGATAAAAATTTATTTATCGAAAAATATAAAATATTCTACTTACACGTCAATTATTTGCATTATTTCTAATAATTATATCAATAAATTTATTTTAAATTTTAAAATACCATTAGTCAAACAACTAATTCATTTTAGTATGTGATAAAATTAATTAAAAGGTGGAAAAATAATTTTTGAATTATTTTGTAAATAACGAATTTATTATAAACTATTATAAATATTAATAATACCAATTATGAATATCTTTATTTTGACATTCTCAACATTATAAGTAAATTTAATATATAAAAAAATGTTTTAATAAATATTTTAAGTTATAAACTATAAACATTATTAATTAACCGGAAATTTAATAAAAAAAAAGTAAACACAGTTTCTAATTATAAAAATTTATCTAAGGAAAAATGTAAAATAATTCACTTACAACTTCTCAATTACATACATCATATCGAATAATTATAATAGTAAATTTATTCATATTTTGTAAAACACGATAGTTGGACAACTAATTCATTTAGGTATGAGATAAAATTAATTGAAAGATGGAAAAATAATTTTTGAATTATTTTGTCAAAAATAATTAAATATAAAACTGTTATATAATTTAATAATATCAATAGTAAATATTTTAATTTTAATAATATCAACATTACTTATAATTTTTTTGATATAATATATTTCTACATATAAGTATTTCTATTATTCCTAATAATTAAATCGAAAGATTTATTTTAGATTTGAAAATACCATTTGTCAAACAACTAATTCATTTTAGTATGTGATAATTTTAATTAATAGGTGGAAAAATAATTTTTGAATTACTTTATAAAAAATAACTTATTTTAAAATTACTATAAATATTAATAATAATAATCATTAATATATTAATTTTGACATTCTCAACATTATTAATAAATTTAATATATATGAAAAATGTTTTCATAAATATTTGAAGTTATAAACTATAAATATTATTAATTAACCGGTAATCTAAGAAAGAAAAAGTAAAGACAATTTCTAATTATAAGAATTTATCTAAGGAAAAACATAAAATAATTCACTTACAACTTCTTAATTACATACATCATATCTAATAATTGGAATAGTAAATTTATTCAAATTTTAAAAAACACGTTAGTTGGACAACTAATTCATTTATTTAATATAAAACTATTTAAAATTTAATAATATCAATAGTAAATATTTTAATTTTGATAATATCAACATTACTAATAAATTAAATATGTAGAAAAACATAAATCATATCTAGTTACAAATATTTATATATAGAAATAAATGTAAAATCAAACTTTTCATCATAATATGATAACATATCTTTAATATAAGGAATACTTTGATTTATAAAACATTATATATGTACTTTCCGATATAGTATAAATTTCTTCACAAATGCATATAATATATCTCATATCTTTTTTCATTTTTAAAAATATATTGCAAATTAAAAAGAAATTTGTAAATTTGTTACATTTCATCATTATAATTATACAATTTAAAATTAAACTGTTCATCTCTTTATTCAATTTCATACTATAAATTTGTAATGCTAACTATATTTTATAAAATTTAAAAATTAGTTTGTTTTGTATAATATCATCTCTTATATAATATTTTAACAGGTGTATTCTCTCAAATAATCTCAATAATATATGTTTTATGTTATTGGATTTAGTATAATTTTTTTATACCATTATCTATATACCTTTAAAATTTTTTCAAATAAATCATCTCAATATTATAACATAAATTTAATATATTAGAAATTTTGGGTAAGAAATGGAAGGATTTTTTTCTTAAAAATTCATATATTTATGTTTACGTTAGTTAATTATCCCGAATTTATAATTTAAAATAAAATATTATAAAAATAACTTAATTAATCATATTTATGAAAATCAAATATCAAATATATTAAAATTTTAATAAAAAATACTCTCTCCGTTTCAAAATGAGTGTCCTTTAAGATTTTTACACACAAGTTAAGGAATGTAATAATGTTGTCATAAGATTAACCCTATTAATATGTTAGAAGTAATGCACAGACTAATAATTGAATGACATAATGAAAAAATTAGTAATAATTACTATATTAAAAAGTGCATCTGGGCATCACTCGGGTTTTCATCTAATTTATATTTAAAACAAAACAAATTATTTCACTATAATTGGTTCTTTCAACCGTGGATATGTAACTTACAGTCTAGATTAATAATTATCAAATATAGTGTTGTTGAGTATAGAACCCATATTCTTTTAGTTTTTCACTCTGATTGTTTATGATACCATAGTGATATGTACACTTTCAAATTCATGACTACGACTAAGAAAATGTGATTGTAAGTCACCTACTTTATCACAGATCATCAATTGTGGTTATATTTGAATTAATTTTTTTTATCATAATCGAAAGATTTTGGTTGAGAGGGTTTTAGAAGTTTTGTATTTATTAATAACAATACAAAACTTTTAATTGGGGGACTCAAAATTTTTATTTAACAAAAGTTTTTTAGAGCTTACATAAAATTTTCAGATATCTTTTTTTGTGATAGTATGATAAAATTTTTAATAATATAATAAAGGTAAACCCCCTTTTTTAAAATATCTTTACAAAATTATTCTTTTAAAATATGTCAATATTTTCCTATATTTTTTTTTTTAAATTTGTTTTCAAAAACCTTCTGTTCTCCTACTCGTAAACTCCCAAAGAAAGCTGTGGAAGTTTTCTGGTATTTATTCACATATAAGCACACAAATTCACCAATATTTAACATGAATAAATTTTATTATTAATCATTTTCAGAATTACAGGGTTGCAAGGTTCTATAAGAAATAAATGAAATTATTCAATGATAGTATGCATAGCACACTTATTCTATAAGAAATATATGAAATTATTCAAAGATAGTATGCATAGCACACTTAATAACAGAGTTGTCATGCTTAGGGAATATATAATACAACATTGTACTGAAGTAGATAAATGAAAAAGACAGCATGCAAATCACACCACTATTTCCCCCTACTATATTTGGGAATCAAAACAACCAGGTTTGCCAACCGCAAACATATGTTATTTTTATTGATTCCTTTATTCGACTAAATCCTAATAAAGCATGCTTGGAATTTGATGTCAGCTTTAATTATAAAGACAAAGTAAATAGTATATAAAAAGGCTTAAACTATGGTCCTTCTTTGGAGCTAGAAAAGTTAGTATATCTTACCAGCTTCATATGAGTGAACAGAAGAAGGAACTTTTGTTATTTGAAATTAAAAAGAATTTCACACTGCCTCTAAACACAAAACATCCTTTCACTTTCCCATTGGTAAGCATTGGTTAACAAATTGACAACATTAACCACATCAAATTGGTTAATGTAATTTTGATTAGTGATAAAAAAAGTATAATCTGTTTTCTAAGGATTCTAGGCAACTATAGTATTGTTGTAACCTCAGCATGCAGAAGATCTAATCCTTACCCAATAATTATACCATCAAGAAACATTCTAAGTTTAACTTCACAATTATGCATTGGTGATAAGAAAGAGATAATCCACATTCCAAAGCTTAGATACAATTACACAACTTTTGTTCTAAACCTCAGGATGCAGATTATCACATCCTCACCCAATATACTCCAAGGGCCAGATACAATGTAAATATTGCTCTAAATTCTAAATATCAAGATACACATTACTCTCTATATCCTCACCTAGTTAACAGACTCCCATTGCAAATAATATTAAGGAAATGAAAATTGAGAGTGGCAGAAAGAGCAAGTGCAAATAGTCTTAAGAGAAAATAGCTTGAATAAGGTTGGAATGAGTAATCTGCATCATCATCATTGGGATTTATAATGTCCATGAAATATATTATGCTTGGATTTGGCAATCATATTTTCGAAGATTCTTAACTTGACTGCTTTCTTGAAAAGTATTTAAATCATTTGTTCTTTGAAAAATGTCACATTCAATATGTAGGCTTATTCTGAGTTTTCAATCTTTTTTTTTTTTATCAGAACCGATACCAGCAAATTAAGAGCCACGTGGCTGCACCGCCCTGCATACTCCTAATGAGGTTAGCTAGCTTCATGAAAACACTTCATTCCCACAATACTTTATGTATATATCCTATACTTGAGGACCACTAAGAGTTTCATTCTTGAAGTTAACTTTCGCATTATTCAACAAAAAATTGAGGCAAAATTTAAAGATGTGTTGGAAGGGAATCACTAAGGATTTCCAAAACTTTGTATAAGTAAGCAAACAAGCACAAGAGTAATAATGTTTTTTCTAATTGTGATTACGTGTATCGCAAGATAAAACCTTATAGGAAAAATTCTATAGAAGCACATTTCATCCACAAGCTGTGGAAAATATTTTTGGTCCTTTTCTCATTGAAACTAAGCAATTGAAACCAATAAGATTGTCTACCAATTGAAACCTCCTCCATATTATGTTATACACAACATCTTTCATGTATCACAACTCAAAAGGTGTCCAAACCCCCAAGGTAAGACTGTGTAACATCTGCCTCGTCCATAAAATCAGACTGAAAAAGACTCCCACTAGAATTTTGGATAGGAAGCTGGTCAAGAGAGGGTGCCTAGCAGCTACTAAATTATTAGTCCAATGGAAAGACTTACGTGTAGACCAGTGCGACATTGTAATTATACTATGATTTATTCATATATTTTAGTAATTTTTAGCAGGAAGTGGAGTAAACTCTCTAAAAATCAAACTTTTAGTGTCCCTCAATTGTGTTTTGCTTTTCTTTTCTATTTTTTTAATATACCTTGAAACTAAAACATATTTAGATACATGGTTTTTTTAATCAAAAACAACAACACTCTTTTTTATTGAATGTTGATTTACTTATCATTTTATTTGTACACTTAGTGTAGATTTGTTACTCGATTATCCCCATTTTTTAAATATGTATCCTACTTCCCAAGGGATATAATAACTACTAATTACTTTGTTATTATATTATTATTCATCACATGTACAAACTAAAAATATTTCAAACTAATACTCAATCATGAGCCAGTTTTTTCAAACCGTAACTCGACAAAGCTTTTAAGCGACACAACAGCCACACATGATGCACACACCATGCTTTCCCATTTGCTTAATCTAACTACTTGATTAAACTTCGTTTAAATAATCTATTAAATTTATTTCGTGCATGAACTTACACAAATTTAATTATCCTATGATTTGTGTGAGTCACCTTATATGGGCTTTAAATAATCTATTTACTTGCTTTATTTCATGCTTGTAATTATTCACAATTGCTCACACAACACTTAATAATATCAATCAAACCTTTTTCGTAATAAACCTTGGTCCAACGCCAAAATCATTTTCGATACCTTTCATAATTAAATTCTTCAAACCTCGATCCAACGTCTAGTGCAATTTTCTTAAATAAAAGGGTGTCATGGTTTAGGGTAGGCACGTGCCTACACTTTCAAGATTAATCGTACAAGTCACATGGCATGTATTTGATTAATAATAACCAAACTAAAATGTCTTAATAAAATATCACTCTCTTTTCACAAAAGGACAAAATGGATTATTTAGATACATACCAACTCTTTTCCTAGTTGTGCGGGTTCCAACAATATTTTTTGGATTTCATAATGCTTTTGTCCTAATAAAAAAATTCAGACTCATCAAACCTTGCTCACGTGCAAATCCTTTTTGAAACTTCACTCACATGCGACTTACATCGCACACATGCGACTTCCATCGCTCACATGCGATTTTCATCGCTCACACGTGACTAGCATCATTCACATGGGACTTTTTTCGCTTAAACGCGAATCACTTTGTGAGGTCTTATCGTCCACCTATAATTATGCTCCAATTTTTTTAAATAAAATCAATCATCCAACAAATATTCTCGTAACCAAGAACTACCTAAGCTCTGACTTTCACAATCTACGAGTGGTGGAAAGAAAGGAATGAAAAGATCATTGGTTGTATAATTGGTAGATGCCTTACTTATAGAAACATAAATCCCCATATTGATGTTAACACTCATGGTGTTAGATAGTCTTGATGTTTAGCATGGATCATGGATCCGCTTGAATTTCATACTTTTTTGTAAGAACGTAATGCTTTTTGTTCCAAAAAAAAGATTTTTTTTAAATCCCCCTACTTAATAATGAAGATTGCAATAAATATTTTCTCATTTTTCAACATAGTCGACCATGTGATTATTTTTTTTAGTTCACGTTGAATTTTTATTTTTTATTTATCTTTTACAAAATATATATTAATTAATAATTTTTTGTTTTAACTGTTATGGTATACGGTAAGCTTTATAGCTTATGTGAATATAATGGTAATTCTTATTGTTGAATTCCTATAACAAAAATCGAGTGAAATTCCGTTTGTCTTTGTTTGTTAAGCTTGTAATTAATTAGTAACTTTGCTTTTTCATTGCATTCAAAAATGAATAAGCATGTAGAAATCGAAAATATATGAAAATGAAACAACACATATGTTTGAAATAGCCAATCCAAAATTGCACCCTCAAGTGTGTTAGAAATTCTCCAATATATATATATATATATATATATATATATATATATATATATATATATATATATATATATGATGAATTTGTATCAATCTTAAAGAATAAGATTGTTACCAATAACACGATAACAATGAAAATAAAAAAAAAATTAAAGAAGAAAAGGAGATTAGAATTTCTACATATTTTTTCTCTTCCCACAAACTATGACATAAATTACAAGTACATCACACCACTTTGTTTTAATGGATCATAAAGATTCTATCTGTAACAATGTCATGTGAAATATGTAGTAAAAATATGACAGGTATGAGTGTAATTATATCATTATTAATTGAAACCAAGAACTTTGTATTAGTAACTCCACGTAGTATTTGAAAAATATGAAACTAACAAGTTGAAGAATATATGATAAAGAATTAAGCAATATTGGTTATGTTGTAGATAAAAAAATATTCAGGAGTGGAAGATTGATGAAAATGCAACGACAACCACTTCTGAGGCACTCAAGTCCATCAAAACTAAATGATAAGGATTACATCTTTTTCTGGTTAATCGTTCATATTTGACTTATCATAAAAAATTAGTTACATCATTAAAGTTGATGTCTTTGTTAAAATTAAATCACATATAAAACAAGGTTCCATACTAAGTTGGATGGATGCAATGTCAAAGGTTCCATCCTATATGTGAAAGTAATACATAATTTCACCAACTTCAGTTTGAAAAAAAAATTATCTACCTTGACCATTGGAAACTTTTAAAATTGTATCGTAGGTTGCGAAAGTTTCTTTTTTTCTGACATGCGGTTGATATCACTCTTAAACCTTTAAAAAGCGATGAATTTTATTAACTTCGAGAACACTGTATTGTTGTCTTTGAGAATAATAAAAAAGAGTCTGTTGAGAGAAATATTTAAAAAAGGAGATAGGTGTTATATGATCTTCCATATTGGTTATGCCTCGATGTATGACATTATCTTGATGTGATACATGTGGATAAAAATTTGTGTTCTAGTTTTATTGGAACACTTCTAAAAAATTAATACAAGACTAAAGATAGTTAGTGTTCCTATCTTGATATGAGGGTGATGATTATACAACAATAGTTGGCTCCAGAAGAATTAGAAAAAAGAACTTATTTGTCTCCAAAATATCACACTCTATCTAAAGTGATAAATAAAATGTATGCGAGAATTTGTGAGGTATCAAAGTTCTCCAAAGTTACTCATCAAACATCAATAAGCGTGAATCAATGAAAATTCTCAAGTTAATTGGCTTAAAATTTCATGATTGTCATGTTTAACAGCTTATAAATGTGGCTATCCATGACATCTTACTGAAAAACGTAAGAGTAACTATAACCATATTGTGCTTAATCTTTCATGTTATATATAATAAAGTTCTTGATTTCAAAAAATTAGATGAATTAGAAGACGGGGTTTCAATAATGATGTTTCAACTAGAGATGTATTTTCTCCATAATGTTTTGACATTATGAGTCACTTAATTGTTCATCTAATCCGAGAAATAAGATTTTATGGTCTAATTTATATAACGTGGATGCATCCAATAAAGCGACACATGAATATCTTTAAAATATATATTAAGAATCATCATTGACCGATAACTTTGACTGTTGAAAAGTACATCACAAAAAAGTTGTTAAGTTTTGTTCAAAATGTTTATCGGAAGCACAATCTTTAAGATTTCTAAAGCCTCGTCATGCTGAAATATATAGAGGTAGAGATACTCAAAAGTTAAATGTTATGTAAATTCCTTGGGATATTATTCTTCTAGCACATTTATAAATTATGGATAATGTTGATAAATTTCAACCTTTATGTTTCAACATGTGTTCTAGCATTTGGCCTCAGTTTGCACACCAAACATTGTTGGAAGAATTATTATTGTATCCTTTATCGAATATTAGTCAATAAGGCATGCTTAAAAGATTTTATTAATTCATAATTTTGAAGAAGATTTAATTTATATATGGATTAATTACAAAATGTTTGTAGTTAGATGATTTGGTTGGATTTGCATTAAAGAAAAAATTTAATTGAATATGCTTTGAAAATGTATTTGGTTAAGTTTTATCAAAGATTGCGGTGAAGATTTAATCGAACAAATATTTTATGAAGAGATTTAATGAGAGTTTTGTTTTAATCATAACTAGATTAGGACATGTACGATGCACAGGCGTATATTAATTTGTTTTTGTTTTAGAATTTTAATTGTAGTTGATATATTTTCTTTTGATAAATATGATTGGTTAATTTTTATTTATAATATTTTATTTTAAACTACATATTAAAGATAATCAGATAAAATAAATATAAGTATGATTAATTTTTGAAAAATAAATTTTTTCTATTTTTATCCGTATAGTTTCAAATATATTTAGTTTTTTTTGTGTAATTATATATAACACTATTGAGATAATGTATTACATATTTTTTCGAAATATAGACATAAGGGTATAAATAATTATGCACATTGCAATAAATTTAAATATATATTTATATTTATTCAGATTATTTGAGAGTACACATGTTAAATATTATATATTATATATGAGATGATATTATAGAGAGAACCTAACTCTTAAATTTTATAATTATAATTAATAATATAAGTTTATGGGATGAACCTAAATTAAGAATGTGATGAAATGATTTTAAATTGTATAACTATAATGAAGTAATATAATGAACTTTTAAATTTCTATTTAATTCATAAAATATGTTTTTAAAAAAGGCATGATACATATTATATATATTTTGGAAGTAATTTAAATTTTAAAATTAAAGTATTTATACAAAATTTTATAAATTTAACTCTAATGTGATTAAGGGTGTTCAAAACATAACCGATCCAATAGAAAACCACAAACTAAACCACTCTAAATCAAAACCACAAAAACCACATTTGGTTTGAATTTGTTTAGGTCAATTTTTAACAAAAGTGCGCTGTTCGATTTGGTTTGCGGTTTGCATTTTAAAAATTGAACCACACTGAATCAAATTACATTGTGTTACAATCCAAAGTTCACTTAACTCGCATCCAATGCAAACCTAAACCTTTTAGACCTTAGTCTTACGATGATAGACGATTTTCTCTTCCACGCACTTATGACTTCAAGTTCATCCTTTTCAAATCTCTATTAGTAGTATCGGGCCTTCTTCTCTAGTAAGTTTTTTAAGAATTTGAAATATTTTTTCTTTATAATATTTTTTTTTTGACATTGTATATTTTATTTTATTTTAAATACTTTTTCATTATAATATTTTGTTAGCCACCATATATTGTATTTTATTTTTAAAAGTGTTATCGATTCATATTCGTGCTAGTCTTAGTATTTAATAAAATAGTATTAATAATATTTTTTAAGATATTAGACTATAAAAAATTAAAAAATAAGCATCGGAGTATAGATAAATATTATAATCTTAAATGATATAATTGAAAGACAGTAAATATAATATAGTAGTAAATTATATAGACACAGCAAAAAATTGGTGCATACTATATTATATTTTATTTAAGGTTAAAGTGACTTATACTTGAAAATTATGTAAAAATACTATAAGATTAAAAATATTTATGTAAGTCTATTTCGTGCAAACCTGGATAAGGAAATAGTATTGATTGTTGACATGATCCATGGATTAATCATTCTCTTATTTACTTTTTGTATTCATATATGGTTTTATTGTCATATCCTCTTTACCCGAAGGTCTCTCATACGGGGGAGTGGGATGGTAGAGCTTGGTCTTGTGCTATTAAATGATATTTTTCTTAATCAGTCTAGGAAGCAATTCTCAACTTGGGGAATTTTATTTATTTTTTGTTTCTTATTCATCCTATTTTCTCAAGAGTGAACTCCTTTCTTTGGTGGAGGATCATAGTTTTAAATTTAGTAATTCTTATAATTGTATTTTTAGGGAAGATTCTGGTTCTTGGGAGTTGGATGTTCCTACTTCTTTTGTATTGGTTACTTTGTGCAAAACTTTAGTTCCAAGTAGAATTCAATTTTTATGTTGGAGTTTAATTTGGAATATGCTCCCAATGGAGTTAGAGCTTTTTAAGCGTGGAATTCTTAGTAGGGAGAACAACTTGGTTTGTTCTCTTTTTTTTAAGGAGGAGGAATGTTTAGACAATCTCGTTTTGGCTTGTTTCGCTTCGAAGGAGTGGTGGGTAATTATTTTTTGTTGGATCCGTTGCACTCTTTCATCTTCTTCTAATATCATTTTGTACCATCTTATTTGGGTAAAATATGCGTGTAAGCCCGCTATTTTTTCGGATACAGGGTTATTTTTTTGTTTAATCACTTGTTGGGTTACGTGGAAGTGTAGGAATGATATCAGTTTTAAAAGAATCATTTTGTCTAACTTTGATGGGGTAGGATTGATAAATTTGGTTCCTTAGGATTAATTTTTCTCTTGTTTCAAAGTTAAGAATTCTTTTTCTTGGTCAGATTGGTGTGTTGACCTAGTAGGGGATTTTTTTTGGTCCTATAA
The DNA here is from genome assembly GCA_021764765.1 of Vicia sativa. NCBI lineage: Eukaryota > Viridiplantae > Streptophyta > Magnoliopsida > Fabales > Fabaceae > Vicia > Vicia sativa. Next base: position 60,203,655 of record CM038793.1, on the reverse strand, counting down.
TTGGTTGTTTCGAACGCTTTTATTTCTCTCGATTTTAATTTTTGAAACCATGAGTTGACCACCCCTTTCGCTTTTTATTAATTTGAGATCTCTTTTATATTTGAAATGTGAGAAAGTATTTTTAATTTAAGAGAATATTGGATGATATGAGAGAATATTTTCAATTTGTTCAAAATGATATTTTATTATGTCATTGGGAGAGTTCGAACCCGTGACCTCTAATTTGTAGAAGTATATGATGAAAATGAGTTTTGGGATGTGCCACATAGGATTATAAGATGATGTGGAAAATTTAGAGTTATACATGATGATGTGTTAGAATTAAAATTGACGATGAGTTATTATAATATTTGATGCATTGGATTTAGTATATTATATAGATATAGATATATGAATTCACATTTAATGAGAAGATCTTCAATCCAAGAGTTAGAAGTGTGGTTAAGTTCTAGAAGAATATTTATTCTAAATTATTTACTTGAGAAGTTTGAATTATGAGTCATATTAAATAAATATGTTATTTGATATATTAAAAGATACAAAATTATTTCAAAATTACAAATGTTAAACTGAATGTTACCGCATGTGTCCAATATTTGTTCTATGACAACAAGTTATAATTGTTGTTATTATGAATATAAACTCAGGAGATTTTGAAGCGTGATTGGTTTTTATCTTTTATCAATGATATATTTTATTTGTTTATGATAGATTGGATGAGATCAATTCAATTTAAGTGGAGATATAAATTTTAAACTGAATCAAATTATATCATATTTTTTGGAGGTTTTTGTGAAAAATAGAATAAAACGAAATTCTCTATATTTCTAGGAGTGATCTTATTCAAGTAATAATTATTATGAAATTCTCTATATCATATGTTGTTATACCCCGATGTTTGTCACTAATATTTTTCATCATCTCATACCATCATATTGCATTAAGATCATACACTAAGGTTGGCTTTTTCTCGTATCCTTAAGTTTGCTCTTATTAGGATCACCAAGTACCTTGTTTTCGTATATCTTGTACATGTATATCTTGTGTTGATTAACATCAAGATAACATCAAGGTATGTGTATATTTGCTCTTTGGATATTGTGTTGTAGGTGATGATACAAAAGCATTCCTCAAGTAGATTCATAGGTTCATGTGTTTATTTCCAAGTGTTCTTCAAAAAGTTTAATGGAGATATAAGCTTCATCATTTCGTATAATTCAAGATACCATCTAATGAGGTTCATCATGCTTTATCTTGCAAAGGAAGTTCAAATGATTCAAAGTTTATCCAAGTGGTTTGACCTAATTGGGATAAGTTCTTGATTCACTAGTCACAAGTAAATAAATTCATCAGTTTTTAATATTTTGGAATGGTTCTTTTTGTTGGTTCTTATTATCATCTACAATAACTTCTATTCATATGAAAAGACCCAATTGTGCAAGAAAAATCATCAAAAGTTGAAAGGGGTTCCAAGTTATTTTGATACTCTTTGAGCTAGGGTTTTGGCATTTCAAGAACCACATCTTGGTTGTTTTTTGATAATTTTGATTGATTTCAAAACAATGATTATCTTAAGAGTGTCTTTAATAAGTCTCTTAAAGAGTATAAGACTATTTTTAAATGGAATGTCACTAATGATTCAGAAAGATTACAAGATCTTTGGATTGGTCATCAATTTCTCTTGTGTGACTTCAAAGGATCATAACTTGATCATGTTTTATATTCTTAAAGAATCTTCCCATAAATGCTTCAAATGCTTCAAGAATCATCCCATAAATCCCCTTGAGTTGTTGGCCCAATGGTTTTGAAGTGAGCACCGTGAAACTTGATTTTGAACTTTGGAAAAATTAGAAATCACACATAATTCAAATTATAAGCCATGTAACCAAGTTTTTTTTATTCTAATTGTCATTGGCAATATTCCAGAAGTAATTAGCACATCAAATTTATGAATCTGATTTAATAATGGATCCATTGTTTCTCTTTACCATGCGTGCGTTTTAGGAGCCCTTGGATCTGATTACTTAAGTGAGTCATACTCTATCCAAAGTGCCACATTTTTTTGTTGTTTTATTTTTTTTTATATTTTTAAAATAACTGATCCGGTGTGAAAAACAAAGAGATCCATATCAAGCACAACTCGTATGATCTATTGGATTAGCTTACTAACGCATTTTGACTATAATCCAGTGGTCCACATTTTTTTGAGTTTTATTTTTATTTTCTGAATTTTATTTTAATTGTTTTAAACTTCAAAAATTCATAAAAAATTCATTCCTGACTAAGAAGTTATGAAAAAATTCACGAAATTTTTTTAAACATAATATTTCTAATTTTTTATATTTTCATAATTTTATTTTATGATTAGATTTTTTTTTTAATTTTTCTCTTTATTTGACATGTTTTAATTCTTTTAAAATACTTTTTGGTCTATTTAAATTCTGAAAAAATCTTGGAGGGATTTAATGACCCCTTAACAAATATTGGTGACCTCTTTTTATTTTGATTTCTGATTTTACTATTTTTTTGTCAATTTTAGTTTATGTTGCTATTTTATTTTATTTTTAAATATATAGTTTTGGGTCTTAAAAAAATTATGAATTTTTTTGTCAATACTTGTTGACCTTTGTTTGACCTTGGATAATCATATTGAATTTTTATTTGGTGTTTTTATACCATTATGTATTTCATCAATAAAAGTCCAATTAAATAACCAATTTTAAAATCTTTTTTTATATATATTTTTTATTAATTATTTAATAATGGTTTTGACTTTGTGATGTATGGATTAATTTTGGGACCTGAGTTTTATCAACATCAATGGAACTTGGATGTTGATAGGTCTAGTGATCAAATTCACCAAGATGGTTGATCGATTTTGATGAAGTTAGACCTGGTGGGTTCATCTGGTGCATTGGTGACATTGTGAGTTGTCCTCTTCCCTCTTCATGTTATCCCATTATTGTTTTGACTTGTGTTATATGTTTTCAGAGGATGATCTACATATCATTTCTCAAATATATACGATACATAGGTTGTTATTGACCGACGTCGTTGTAGGGTGGCTTCTATGTAAGTTACTTGGTGATTGCTTAACATAACTCTACATTTTTTCCCTCAAATTAGAAAAATGGTTCTTATTGGCCCAAGATTTTATGCTTTAAATTGTCCAAGTATGATTAGGTGATGAGCTACGACCGATAAAAGATTTTATTCATCGTGTAGAGGTTTTGATTCTATCAATCTTCTGATGAATTCTCTTTTTTATTCACCGTGTAGAGGTTTTGATTCTATGAATATTATGATGAGTTCTCATAACCTTTAACCTAGGCTCAAGGCTCAAATCATCGCGAACCATATGGTTTTCTTTTCTTTTTTATGTGATTGATTATTCTTGGCCGAAGCCTTAAACTTGCAAGCCCAAGGATGATTAGATTTTGAGCTATAGCCAATAAAATTGTCGATTCATCGTGTAGAGATTTTGATTCTACCAATCTTCTAATGAGTTATCATAAATTTAGACTTAGGCTCATCGTTCAAGTGATCATGGATCTCTCATGTAAAACTAACTTCTAACAATTGACTTACTAACTCATTCACAATTGACTTTTTTTTATGCCTTTATTTTTTATGCCTTTATTTTCATGCTATTTACTTTATGGACTTTATTTTAGCATTTACATTTCATGTATTTTTGAATTTTCTCACCTGAGCTTTCTTTTTCCTTTTGATAATACTTAATAATCCAACTTGAACACTAAAAATTTTAATTGTTGAATTGGACTTGGCTACTTTTCCTATCCTTGGAGATTGATTCTTGGACTTAGGATTAGGAGCTGGACCTCGGCTCGGAGATTTCACGACTCTGTTTGTTATTTTGTATGAAGTCCCTGGGGTTTACTCTAAGGCATTGGATTGTTATTTTCCCGTTGTGCAAGTTGTTCTATTTATGCTCGTTTATAAGCAGGAATCTCACTAAATACAGTCGTTACTCTGCCCAATTTTTGTGAAGACTTAATTTCATCTGAGACATTGGTTTATCTTGGACTTTGATATTTTTGTCTGGTTACTATGTTGGCTTGTTATTTATCCAAAGGATGGGAACTTCGTATAGGCTTCTTGATGTCAAGTACAAGTACCGGTTTTTTATTCAGTTAGATCATTCATTTACCTTTACCTTCTAATTCTCCCGCTTTTTAAAAAAGCTTCTTGCTAACTCGAACCGCTTTCATAATAAACTTGGACTTAGGTCCATGCATTTTCAAAAATATTTTTCTTAATAAAAACCATTACTTAAAGTCATTAACCTCACTTAAACTATTTTAGCCATTTTGGCTTGTCTATTTTAAAATGTTTTCTCAAAAGATTAGACTTTTGTCGATTCTTGTAGTGATACGAACTACTATACTTCTACGATATGTAGTGAAGTAAGACATTTTCCACTTGGTGTTCAGTGATGCTTGTTATTGAAAGTCCAAGTTTTATCCTCCACTTTGAGATGATGAAAAACTCATTTCTCATAATTGTGGGTAGTAAGTATGTTTTTTACTCTGATATGACGAGATGTTTATACTTATTAAAATTAACGAACACACAAATTTTAGTGTTTTTTACTTGAACTACATACGTTTTGATTTCAACATGGCACATCGTTGGTATGTATACCTAAAACTTATTGGAAGTTATATCAAATAAAAAATTGTAAAAAATACCGTAGATGTTTAGGGTGCTTAAAACCTTCCCTTTGTATAACTAACCCCCGTACCTTGATATTTATTTTACTTTACGTTTTATTCACTCTTTTTTCCACTCCTCTGGATAAAATAAAAGCGCGGTGGCGACTTCATTGATTTTTGCCGCTACAAATGTATTGAAAACTATTTGTGTTAATGTTTCTATTATTGAGTCTTTTCTTGAGATACTATTATGCTTCACTCTAGCGCCTGAATTCATATCTTAAGACATAAAGTTTTGTTTGTTATTTGAGTTGTAATATTTTGTTCCTAGATTCTAATTCTATAAGCTTGAGAACACAGTTTTTGTGGGAGTTTTATAATGAAAGATAACAAGACAATGGTTGAGGCCAAGTCCAAATATTTCTCTAGTTCGAAAGATTAGAATCATGTAATGGTATCTAGAGCATACTTTAGGGTCATCGAAGATATTTGGGAGATTGATTATGTTTTATTCAAAGTTCCTATATTTAAATGTAAGTGTGTTGTCAGTAACATTAATATACATACAAATGAGTTAGGATTCATATGAGTTATCCTTGACAAGACAACTTATACAAGCAAATTATTCATCATGGCTACCCAAGTAAAACAAGTGTTTTATGTGACTAACTCTTTTGGCAAAAGATGTTCAATTGTTCTCAAAGAAAAACACATTCATCATAGTGATGAAAATCATTATTTAAATTATGTTATTCGTTCGACTCCTTTTTACGCAATACAAGTTCCTTTTTCATATGAAGAAGTTGACAGAGACAATATGCATGCTATTCATAATGATCACGAGGAAGGCATATGGAAAAATTAACAAAAAACATCAATTTTTATTATTTATTCATAATTTATTGTATGTTATTATTTCCAAGATTATTTACTAATAAATATTATTATTTGAAATTATATGTGTTTAAAGTCAATACCCCAAGAGACAAGACATTGTTCCTCATAGTGTAGATATTATTTGATATACATATGTATAAAATATACGATGCTTCGTGCCATTTTAGTTTTGATGCAATACAAATTTTGGTTTTGATATAACACAATTTGAGTCATTTTAGTAACCAATAGTGGGTGTGGTTCAACTATAGTTTATGTTGTTATTTATGGTCTATTTATGATTCACAATATTATATGTTAAAAAATGTGAATTATGTAAAATCAAAATATCTATATCTATATCTATATCATATATATATATATATATATATATATATATATATATATATATATATATATATATATATATATATATATATATATTAAATCTAATGCATCAAATATTATAACATCACATCATTAATTATTACTCTAACACATCATCAAATATAATTTTAAAAATGTCACCTCATCCTATAATCCTATGTGTCACATCTAAAAATTCATTTTCATCATATTCTTCTACAAATTTGAGGTAACGGGCTTGAATCTTTGCAAAGACATAATAAAATATTATTTTGAACTAATTGATCTAACTAACCAATTATTAATCCAACCTTATATATTCTTTTAAATTAAAAATTTTCTCTCATATTTCATATGTAAAAGAAATGTGAAAACTCAAATACAAAAAAATATATTTTTTCCTGAAATTATAGTAAAAAAAGTAACACTTGAAATAAATATTTTTAATCTTAGAGAAGTTCTTACATAATTTTCAAGTATAAATAACTTCAAAACTTATTTAAAATATAATTTAGTATGCAAAAATTTTGTTTGGTCTCTATATATTTTACTATTGTATTTTTTTTATATAATATCAAATAATAAACTAATAATAAATAACAAAATACTACACAAAGAGATAAGAGAATTCAAACCCAATCAATTTTTTATCTTATTTTGGAAAAAATGTTCTAATAAGTCAATTATTACTCAAACAATGTATATTTTTTTATTTTAAGAATATTTTTATCAAATTTCAAAAATAAAAGAGATGTCAAAAATAACACTTAAACTAAATGTTTTTAATCATAAAGTAGTTCTTACAAAATTTTCAATGTAGTTCTTACATGATGTTTATAAAATATTTGAAAGTTCTATTCGATAATAATTATAAAAAATTTTTAATTTTATTTAACACTAAAAATAAAAACATATATTTAACAAGTTAAACTAAAATATCTAAATAAAAGATAAGGGCAAATAAATATTTCAAACATAAAATACATATAATTTACAGTGTCTACATAATTTACTACTATATTTTTATATAATATCAAATTACAAACTAATAACAAATAACAATATACTAAAAAAAGAGATACGTGAATTCAAATACAATGAGTGTTTTTTAATCATATTTTGTATAAAATGGTATAAGAAGTCAATTCCAAATATAATCTTATTTTAAGCTTACACAATATTCAAATATAAGTCATTTTAAATTAATTTTAAAAAATAATATAGATGCAATAATCTAATCAAGTTCAACAAAATAGATATAAATTTTATTTTATAATAATTATAAATAAAATTATTGAAAATTTTATTTGGTAATAATTATAAATTAAATTTTAAATTTATTTAACACTATAAATAAATAAATATATATTTAATAAACTAAAGTGAAATATCTAAATAAAAGATAAATGTAAAAAAAAATGAGAATCAAAACAAATATAAAAATACCACTTTACAGATATGTTAGATTTCAAACATAATTTATGGATATCACTCTTAATTCACATGTATGTATTTTCTTTTCAAATTAAATGTATATTTTTTGTATAATTAATTTATATTAGTGTATTTATTATAATTCACAAAAACGTTCGTAATATAAATATAAAAATCATATTTTGTCAAAACCAACTCTTACCATATTTAAAATTCAATAAAAAGTTGGAGAAACTAATTTACAACCGCGCATCGGACAGGTCTTAATCTAGTAATATATTAAATTCAAAACATCAAATATTTTAACAACACATTATTAATCATAACTCTAACACATCATCAAATGTAATTTTAAATTTACCTGACCATCCTATATTCCTATCTAGTACATTCCAAAACTCAATTTCATCGTATACTTCTAGAAATTATAGGTCATGAGTTCGAACTCTCACAAATACAGAATAATCATTAATCCAAAAATATATATTTCTGTAAATAAAATATATTCTCTCATATTTGAAATATAGAAGAGATGTGGAAATTCAAATACAATAAAATATTTTTTGTTTTTAATCTTAAAGTTATTCTCACATATAATATATAATGCAACAATTCTTTACAGTGTCTCTATACTTTACTACTATAATATTTTTATAATATCAAATAATAAACTATTGAGAAATAACAAAATATTACATAAAAGAGATAAGAAAATTCAAACTCACTAAAATATTTTTATCTTATTTTGGATAAAATGGTCTCTCAAGTAATACTCGCTTTAAATTTATTAAAATATAACATAGTATGCAACAATTTTTCAAGGTGTCTCTACAATTTACTACTATATACTTTGTATATAATATCAAATATTAAACTAATGAAAAGAATACTACACAAAAGACATAACAAAATTTAAACTCAATAAAATAATTTTCTCTTATTTTTAAAAAAATAGTTTAACAAGCCAATCATTATTCCAACTATGTATATTTTTTTAAGAATATTTCTATAGCTTACTTAGTTACAGAGTTGTCGTGCTTAGGTATTATATAATACAACATTTCACTTAATACGTAGATAAATGAAAAAGACAGCATGCAAATCACACCACTTTTTCCACGCAATATATTTTGGAATCAAAACAACCCTCTTTGCCAACCGCAAACATATGTTTTTTTCATTCACTTTATTCGACTAAATCCTAATAAAACATGCTAGGAATTTGATGTCAGCTTTAATATAATTGAACAGGAGAAGGAACTTTTGTTATTTGAAATTAAAGGTTGGGTTATCATCATCACAATTTAGCAAAACCAATTATATAAAGAGAATTTGACACTACCTCTTAACTCAAAGCATCATTTCACTTTCGTATCGCTTAAAACTCACTTTTTAATGCAATGTATGATTAATGCCTCAAACTTCATAACTAACTTCGTGTAATGCTTGTCCATAGTTTGTCGAGGAACCAACATTTGTTATCGTCATGACAACATTAACCACATCAAATTGATTAAAAAATGGATAATCTAAACTCCATGGATTATAGATAACAGCAATATTGTTGTATACTTCCGGACGCAGATTATCTAATCCTTTCCCAATATTTATATCAAACAACTCCCCCATCAATAAACATTCCATTAGTAGAAAAGAAAAACTATCAAGTTGAATTCACAGTTATGCATTGGAGAAAAGAAAGAGATAATCCACAACCCAAGGCTTAGACACGATTACGCAACTATTGCTCTAAACCTCAGGATGCAGATTATCACATTCTCACCCAATATACTCCAAGGGCCAGATACAATGTAAATATTGCTCTAAATTTTAAACATCAAGATACACATTAGTCTCTATATCCTCACCCAGTTAACAGACTCCCATTGCAAATAGTATCAAGCAAATGAGAGTTGCTAAAACAGGATGTACAAAATACTCTGAAGAGAAAAATAGCTTGATATTGGTTGGAATACATGATCTGCATCATCATTATTGGAATTTATAATGTCCTTCAAATACATTATGATTGGACTTGCCAATCATATTTTCTAAGATTCTTAACTTGACTGCTTTCTTGGAATGTATTTAGATCACTTGTTCTTGGCAAAAGGTCACTTTCAATATGTAGGCTTATACTAAAATTCCTATCTTTTTTCTTGATCAGGACAGATACCAGAATATTAAGAGCCGCATGGCTGCACCGCCCTGCATACTCCCAAATAATGAGGTTAGCTAGCTTCATGAAAACACTTCATTCCCACAATACTTTATGCATATATCCTATACTTGAGGACCACTAAGAGTTTCATTCTTGAAGTTAACTTGAATGCTGTAGAATATCCAAATTTGTTGGGAACAAGTCTGTATTACTACGAATATTATATTTTATGACAAAGCTTTCGCTTTATCAAACAAAAATCGAGGTAGAATTTAAAGATGGCCTATGTTATTTTTTCCAAGAAATTATTGTCTATCCCCTCTATTTAAGATTAAGCGTTAGCGATTACCTAATTCAAGGTACATACAAGATCCAGCAAGAGCGGTTTTGGTTTTTTTTTTGAAGTTATGTATTTTTTATTATTTAAAATTTTATTTTATTATTAAATATTTAATTTAGTCGATTTCTCAAATATCTGACGGGTATGATACAATTTTCTGATATTTTTGATATAATTAGTAATTAAAATCATATGTTTTAGTTTACTAAATAGATTAAACTAAAAAAAAAAAACTTAAGAACGATTTGTTAAGAAAGGTATAATGACTAATGTTGGTGATTGGGATTTAAATGTTTGAATGGTAACAATCTGAACAGAAACTCTAATTGTGACGAGATACAGATGTTTCGGAAGAAGAAAATAGACAAAAGTATAATAAATGTCATTAAAATATATGCTTCAATTAAAAAAACTTAATGAAATTAAAGAAATGAGGCAAACTCATACATTTTATCAGTGTTTTACTCTATGACTTTGATACAACTTATATACAACAATGAGATAAATTTATATATTAATACAATGATAATCGTCGACGATAGTTATCTCCACAAAACTCGACATGTATCCTCATTTGTGGGGTAAACGCCTTTTAGTTTTCTTCTACAATGAGTATATTTAGAATTTGAATTTAAAAGATAAACATTTGAATTTATGAAAATTTTAAAATTTGTAGGTGTCGTGAGATATTTTAAACACTAAGTCATCTGGTTTGATTGATTTAATACATATATAGTTTTGTTATAGAGAACGGTATATACAACTGAGTTATCCGATTTAATCAAATTTAGTCATGTAGTTAGACGAGGGACCTAATGGTTCGACTAATAAACCATTAACCTAGTACCCTCGCTGATATGATAACCGTTCCGATTTTTAAAATATTGTCATTATCTCTGAGGGTTAAATAAGTTTTTGCACCCTCATAATATACTTTTTAAAGAATATAATACCAAATAATAAACTAACCACAAATAATAATATTTATTATTTCTCACTTATTAAAATATATAATATATAAGTTTTTTCAAAGTAGTGTACTCTTTTATAAAAATCTATGATAATGTCTAAAAAAACGAACACTTATATTTTAACCAATATCAACCAAAATATAAAATAATTTTTTTACAATTTCAATAATAAAAGTTAAAATAATACATTAAAAAAAGGTTAATATAACATGTAACATGTTTAACCTAATATTTATCATAGAACTAAAGTTTGATAAAATAGACATAAATTTTATAAATTTATTGAAAATTTTATTTGATAATAATTGTGAATAAAATTTTAACTTTTTTAACACTAAAAATAAATATATATTTAACAAATTAAAATAAACTATCAAAATTAAATATAATTGCAAAAAAAAGGACAATCAAAGCAAAGAAAAAACAAAAAATACATTATGGATTTTTAAGTTTGAAAACTTAAATTAGGGATATCATTCTCGATTTACAAATATATATTTTCTTTTCAAATAAAATGTATTTTTGTCTATTTTTATTAATTTATATCATTGTCTCTATTATAATTTACACAAAAATTGTTATATAAATTTAATAATCATATTTTATCAAAATAAGCTCTTAATATATTTAAAATTCAATAAAAATTAATTAATTAATTTACGGTCGCGCTTCACGTTGTTCAAATATTATAACAATATATCATGGATTATAACTCTAACACATAATCATGTATAGCTCCAAATTTGTCACATCATTCTATAGTCCTATGTGACACATCCCAAAACTCATTTTCATTTTATACTCGTACAAAATGGAGGTCACAGGTTTAAACTCTTGCAAAGACGGAATAGTACATCATTCAAAACAAATTGATCCGTCAAACCAATAATTAATTCAACTTTGTATATTCCCTTAAATTAAAATTATTATATCATATTTCAAATATAAAAGAGATATGAAAATTCAAAAACAATAAAATAAATTTTGTTTTCTTGAAATTGTAGTAATGGAAGTAACACTTGAATTTTTTTTTTTTTTACTTTTGCACTCTGGTTCATACAAGAATGAGGCCCTATTAATTCAGAGCTCGTGAACTGAAGTATAAACACTAATCAAACATTGTTTCTACCACTAATCAAACTCAAAAAAATATAATATAGTAGGAGCTCCTAAAATAAATATTTTTAATCTTAGATTAGTTGTTACATAATTTTCATGTATAAATCACTTTAAACTTATTTAAAATATAATATATTATGCAACAATTTTTTACGATATCTATATACTTTACTATTGTATATTTTATATAATATAAAATAATAAACTAATGACAAATAACAAAATACCACATAAAAGAGATTAGAAGATTCCAACATAATAAAATATTTTTATCTTATTATACACAAAAAGGTCTAACAAGTCATTCATTACGCTAACTATGTCTATTTCCCTCAAATTTCAAAAATAAAACAGATGTCAAAATTCAAACAAAATAAAATATTTTTTGTTTTCATAAAAATATAACAATAAAAAAACACTGGAAATAAAAGTTTTCAATCTTAAAGTAATTCTTACACAATTTTTAAATATAAGTCACTTTAAGTTTATCTTAAAAAATAATATAGTGAATGAAATTATTGTTTCTATGGGATGAGGGAGGCCGAAGAAATCGGCGTCTCCGTCGCCGGTGAATGCAAGGACGACACTCACGACACCAAAACACACCACGCCGTTACAAGAGGAGTATGATGCAGCAGCAATACTGAAGGAGCTTAAGGATGCGGAGAAGGCTCTGGAGGTTGAAAAGGCTCCGGTTACCCCTTTAAAGGTGGCTTCTCGTGAGGAAGGAAACCCTAGCCTTAAATTTGGGGAAGAATCAAGGAAGCTCTGGGTTGATATTCTGAATGACAACAGGAATCCTAGGAAAGGGATGCCGTTGACGTTCATAGCTCCGATAGTTGTGAATGGGGAATTAGAAGTGATTCTGGAGGAACAAGATGTCATGGCAGAGATGCAGTTCTGGCAATCTGCGCTAATCATGTATGTAATAGGTGCGGATCTGAGTATGCACACAGTGAAACAATACATGATGAAGAACTAGAATTTCGTGACTCTTCCAGATATATATTACCATGAAGAAGGTTATTTCATCCTGAGATTCGCATCTTTCAGAGATAGGGATGAAGTGCTTATGAAAGGGCCTTACACTATTAGGAACATGCCTATGTTGCTACAGGAATGGAAACCAGATTTCAATTTGAAAATAGATATGCTTAGAACGCTTCCAATTGGATCAAATTACCTCACCTTCCTCTCTATATGTGGGGAGAAATAAGCTTAGCAAAAATTGGGAGTGTGTTAGGGAGTCCTATTTTAACTGATGAATGTACTGCCAATAAACTAAGAGTATCCTATGCTAGGATATTGGTTGAGGTGGATATAATAAAGGAGCTGCCCAAGGAAATAGTTATTCGTGATAATGAGGGGAACCAGATGACTCAAGTTGTGGAATATGAATGGAAACCAGAGTACTGCATCAAATGTCAACGAGCTGGACATCAATGTGGAGAGCTTAAGAAAAAAGAAAGAGTCTGGCAACCTAAGGGGAAGAAGGCCCCTGTAGAGAAGGTTCTGAAGCCTCCTAGCCAGGTGAAACTTGTGGAAGACAGCCCCAATATAGCAATTCAGAATCAAGGAGGATGTGTCACCCCTAGAGATAGACATGACATTATCGAAGTTCAACATGAAGACTGGAAATTGGCAACAAAAACTAGTAAAGATAGAGGGAAGAGTCCAATGCCTGCTGAAGTGCAGTGTTTCAATTTATTTCACGCTCTATCTGTTTCGAAGGACAATGGAGCACTGCACGATCCTGGACCATGATTGTGTCTTGGAATGTCAGGGGGCTCAATAAAGTGGGTAAATACAAGGAGATTAGCTCCCATCTCCGACAGTTTAATGCTGACATTATTATCCTCTTGGAAACTAGGGTGAAAAGAGATAAGGTTGCTGCCATTAGAAATAACTTGCAACTGCGAGGAAACTATATTGATAACTACCATCACCGTGAGAATGGGCGCATTTGGGTTCTTTGGAATGATAATACCATACAAGTGAAGGAGATTATTAGCTCTGACCAACTGATTCACTGTGAGATCACTGACTTACAAGGTAGTTTCCAGTTCTGGCTAACTGTTGTCTATGCTCACAATAAACTGGAGCAGCGAAAGCAACTTTGGCTTGACATTGAGAAGCTTCAACAACAGGGGCCTTGGTGTGTGTTGGGAGACTTTAACAATATTTTACAATCAAAAGACATAATTGGTGGGGCTATGGTGACTGAAGCTGAATTCACTGATTTGGCCAGTATGATGGCTCGTGCTGGCTTGTTTGAAATGGAGTCCAAGGGAGATTATTACTCTTGGTTTAATAAGCATAGTGTGGATCCTATTTATTCTAGAATAGATAGGGTTATTGGTAATGTTGACTGGTTTAATAAAGATCTGAATATCAATATGTTGTCCCCTCACATATCAGATCATGCTTTACTCTTTATCACTGAGCAGCAAAAGAATGCTCCGGTTGGGTCCAGATTTCGGTTTATAAACTGTGTTACTAAGATGGACCGGTATAATGAGATAGTGATCCAGAGCTGGAATAGGCCAGATAGTGGTAATTCATTAGGTGTCTTGTGGAGAAAGCCAAAAGGCTGCAACCTGAGCTGAAGAGATTGAGTACCCCCCTTACTCATGCTAGGAAGTTCCTTACTCAAGCTCGAAACCATTTGGCTAAAGCCTAACATGATCTCCTACTTGACAGAATGAACCCCCAGAAGATTGATGATGTGAGGAATTATACAGAGAAAGTTGTAAGCTGGAATGCCTTGGAGGAAGATATCCTAAAACAAAGGTCTAAAATTGATTGGCTAAAGTTGGGAGATGGAAATTCCTCCTTTTTCGATGCCTCTATTAAAGCCAAGAATAAGAGTAAATCCATGAATTATCTTCTCACTGTTTATGGTAATACTATCTCAGACCAGGGTGAGATGGAAAAGGAAGTATTGGCCTTCTATGGGGACCTTATGGGGAACAAAGAGACAATTCTGGAAGGTATTGACATTGTGGCTATGAGGGCTGGTAGTCAAATCAGTAGGGAGCAAGCAGTTATGCTAGCCAAAGATATATCTGAACAGGAGGTCCTGTAGGCTTTAAACAGTATTAATAACATCAAATCTCCTGGCATAGATGGATACGGATCCAGAATTTTCAAGGCTAGCTGGGATATTGTGAAGCAGGATGTGATGGCTGTTGTGAAGGAGTTCTTTGATAACAATAGATTTTATCCGGCTTGGAATTGTACCCTTGTTACTCTCATACTGATCGCAGGACTTTATCGTCTATGAATCGGGAGACCGCAAGTGCACAGTCCTATCGTGTAGTTTTAAAAAGATATCGAACCCACAGAGACTATAAATCGATCTATTGTTATCCTAAGTTACGGTATACAGCTAAGGCGAATAATTCTTTTAGATTTTGGTTTAAGGAAAAATAGAAATATAAATAAAACGGATATCGGTACGTAATGTAGTGAACCTAAGCGGATTAAATCGAACCTAAGCGTATAAAGATGGTTAACTTAATTTATCTGTAGAATTAATCAGTTTAAAAACCCTCAACTCACACTTTCATGGTCTTATCTCGGATTATACGTCTAAAGCCCTATACCTGCTTTCGCTAGCCTATAAGTGTTTAGAAGTACTTTTTGGAAACTTAATTAATTCTAATTTGGTTTAAAGCGCTTTCACTGTATTTAAAGCAAATGTCTAACTTTAGCTATCCGGTTAAAACCTCACACTTTCGTGGTCTCGATCCTAACCTATTCTACTTAACTTACTTTCGTAACGAAAAGATTTTATTTTTAAGCATAAAAAGTTATAACCGTAAATTATGTTAATTAATATCTTAGCTTAGAAACAATTCAATTCCTACTTTTACTACTATTACTTACCGATACCTAAACGGTTTAGCCGGACATATTTATTAATTCGGATTTGCCTAAATAATAAGGTTCAATATATTTAAACATTCCCATAATTAAATAAATAAATACCAAGCAAAAATACTTAAATAAAATAAAACAATTATATTAAGAACCTGGAAATAATAATACTTGAATAATCTTGTTCTTCACTTGAATCGAAAAGAAAATTGCAACAAGGAAATAAAAAGCACTAGATCTAACGTAAGGTTAGATCGTTGAATACACAACAATTTCCGGTGTAGAAATTGTTGTGAGAAAATTACAAAAGCTTAAACTAAAAATAAAATATAAGAAAAGAAACTGAAAAATAAAATAAAATAGAAATGCAGAACTGAAAAGAAAATACAAAAAAATAGAAAAACTCAGAAACGGTTGTTCGGGAAGAAATCTCCGACCCTTGCCGAATGCTTGAAGATTTATAGCCTTCACTTGTAACTTCCCTTTTCCAATTTCATACGAATAGTTAGTGGGGATCATGTGCATAACTTCCAGTAAGTGGGAGAACATGGGACAGAAGAAGGAAATGGGTTGAACGTGGCATGAGTGGGTGGTTGAGAAGTTTCTCTGCTAAGCTTTTCCACGTTCTGCACTTGTTCTGTAACTGATATTAGGTGCATTACGGTCGTGGCGATGATACCCAAATAAGGATGAACTTCGGCTTTCCTCTTTTGGGCTTTGCTCTTTTGGCTTGTATAATTGTTTTCTCCTTCTTTTACCCATCCTTTTACTATTGTTACCCCTTTGCTTCATTTCTTTATCTTTTTAATCCGATTTTTCCTCGATTTTATTCCTTTGCTCAATTAATCTTTATTTAATGCAAATTCCTGAAACGAAAGAAATACCAACATAATACGGAAATAAAATAGAATAATTAAATAAAAATAGTAATATTGTCTATGAAAATTACGTCAAATATGTTATATAAATTCGTGTTATCAAACTCCCCTATACTTAAACCTTTGCTTGTCCTCAAGCAAAAATTAGAAATTAAAAATCAAGCAAGGATAAGTCAAACGCAAATATAAAACACAATTCAATTCGTATTTGGTTGCTATTCACTTCTTTGTTGGATAACTCAAGTTTAGACTTCGACATTAAAATTACCGTAATAACACTAGATAACCTTATTTATGCAGACCAAATTAAGTCATGAATTATAACTCGACCTAACACTTTCGTTTTGTTTCACCCGTTTTCATTCTTGTGCAATCACATTAAGCCCTTTACCTTACGCGCACATAGTGGAGTAACCGGTTAGTGACTTTGATCTTTATAATCCAGCTAGGAGTTCTGGTAGTTATATTTGGTACTCCTTTATCCAATTACAAATTGCGGGGGATCGGACCGTCGTCCGCCCTACCAAGCCCAGCACCAGAAACCACTGAACCAATTCATAATGGACGTTTGCATAAATATTTTATAGTTTCCGCAACTGTTGGATTAAATGATCTGGTAAGGACCATCTAACTTAATAAGTGCGTCTTCTAATAAAAATTGCTCTTTAAAACTCTTGATCAATCACTTATATTCATCGATCCTCCACGTAGTTTGTCGTTTAAGGCGGTGCCGACTGCTTAATAAACTACTCGGGGCTACTTTAAAACTAAGTCTTAAGGTGTTGGTATAATAAGTACTTAAACTAATCTAACGCGTTGGGGTTCTGAAGAGTTATGACGATAATAATTTTGTTTTAGTCGCGCTCGAGTTCTTATTTATAAAAATAAGCAACCTTAATACTAGTTGAATATGTTAATATAACGTTTGAATTTTTTTCGTTATGGCTCAAGAAAATGGAGGAATTTGAATAAGCACGAGAATTAAACATAAAAGAGTAAAATTACATAACCATGTATTTTATTAAATGGAAAATTTGCTTTATGGCTCAAGAAAATGGAGGAATTTGAATAAGCACGAGAATTAAACATAAAAGAGTAAAATTACATAACCATGTATTTTATTAAATGGAAAATTTGCAATACAAGGAAAAAGAAACAAAAAGGAAATACAAATTAGAGCAAAGAAAATAAAAACGAACATAGAAATGTTCTGACTCCCCTAAACTTAAATTAAGCATTGTCCTCAATGCGATAGAACCGGGAGAAATCAGAAAGGAGTAGGGTAATCACTTGTCGCTTGGAAATTTGTTATCCACTTTCTCCTCTACCTCTAGTACGAGGTCGGTCGGGTTTCACTTGACGATTGGTGTTTCGTGGGGCCATGATAAGAGTAGGAGTAGAAAATGAAATGGATGAGAGAAAGTATCTGAGGAGTAAATGGAAGGGATGTGAAATGAGAAGAAATGTGGAAGAATATTTATAGTGGTGTGAGGATGGAAGAATAAATAAATTATAATGAATTATAATTTGGGAAACGAAAAGAGAAGAGTTTGAATGGGAATTATGGTGGAAAATGAAAAGAAAGAAACGGACGAAACAAACAGTCAAGGAAACAGAAAAGACAACACGCATCTGGAGAAGCACGAGCTGAGGCGGGAGCCACTGAAGGATGAGACGACCGTCTCAAAAAAAGTTGAAAAACTAGAGAGAAACGTGGAGGTGGGTGTCTTAGGAAGAGCATGGAATGCATGCATAAGGAAAGCACAGGAGGCGTCTGTCTCCATCAGATTGTTGGAAGTTGAGGCGACCGTCCTCATAGGCATGCATAGCACGAATAAATGAACAAGCAGGGAATCTTAAGAGCTTGAGGTGACCGTCTTGGGCAGCGAGATAAGCACGTGAATTTAGGCAGAATCTAAATCTTGGCATGTGAAGAATTTGCAGGGAATCGTAATTGCATGCCTTTTTAGTAATACATGTGACCTGGGGTATGAGATAGGGAATTGATTTGTAGATCACATGCATACATATAGATACTTGTATATATATAATATAGATAATTCAAACTTTTAATTAGTAGGATATATATAATACTAGTATATAATGCCTTATTATTAATATAATAAATATTGGGAAATATTGATTCGGTATATTAATAGGAAAAATACGATAATTAAAATAATACTCAATTATAATTATAAATATTAACGTGAAATTTTAATTGAGTTTAATTATCGGTATTACGGGGAAATAGTTCAAGCGTATCAGAAGAAAGGGTGCAATAGATAACCGACTAAAAATTTAAAATTTAACATAAAATAGAAAAATAGAAAATACGAAAAAAGAAAATTTTAAAATTTGAATGACTACTCGTTGATTTTCCATCGCCACTTATCAAGCCATCTCACATATCCCTCACCTTTTCTTTTCTTACGTTTGTAGGGTGGTTTATTCTTTTGAAATTCTGGTAGTGGTTCTGGATTTATCCTAAGTATAAGTTTTTCAATTTCGGGCTTAGTGATTTCATCCATCGCCTCATAAGTGAACCTCACCCTTTTTACAGTAATTATATCCCTAATTTTATGGTCCTCTAATTTTCGCTTTTTAGGCAAGACTTCAAATAGTGGTGAATTAATGTGGATATTGTTTAATACCGCAACATACGTTTTAAATTTGGAGTCTACCTGAGCTTCCATAAAAAATTTTGGAAAAGAAATCAGTGGGATGTAGTGATTTGGGATTACAATTTGCGCTTCCTTCTCTACCTCGTTTACAACCTCCTTTTCGAACAGCGTTGGTGAATCTGCCTCAATCTCCACTATTTTCTCGTCAGAACTTTCCTCGGTCGCAATATCACTCTCTTCAAACTCATCATCACTTTCTAGGTTTTCAAATAATTTTTCTAAAATGGTTGTTTCAACATCCACATCTTCTTTGGGGAATGGTCCTAGAAGGTTTTGTTCGAGTTGAGAAATTTGAGTTTCTAAACCAACGTTGTGAGACGCGAGAGATTCAACCATAATGGTTAGTTGGCTAAGGGTTTCATTATTTTGAAGGCTTTGTTTTCTTACTTCTTCATTTTGGATAGTTTGTGTCTCTACAAAATGTTCAATCATAGACTCTAACCTAGAGTTAGTTATCATCTCATCTGAATCCTCTATTGGTGTTTCGAAGTTAAAATCTTGCGACTCTTTAGAGTCTTGGAAGTAAGTTAAAGTTTCTTTTTGCGTTTCCCCGAAGCGTTCTATCATCCTAGATGTTTCATTAAAATTTTCCATCAATATTTCGATATCAGATTTATATGGTTCTGGTGATTCTTCAAAATATTGGGTTTGATGATTGTAGAGAAAATTGGGTTGAGGAAAAGTTTGGTTGAAATTATAAGTTTCTTGTGGTTCCTCAAAATGTGGGGATTGGTAGTTTTGGAGGTAATTTGGATAAGAGTAGGTTTGTGAAGCATTGAAATCTTCCATCGATTTCGAGGTTGGATATATGGGATTCTTGTGGTTCCTCAAAATCGATAATGGGCGAGGAAAAATTTGGGTTATACATAGTAAATAAAATAAAATGCCTTAGTCTATACGGTGTAACACCGAGTTACAATATCGACTTAAATAGTCCCGCGCCAAAAACTTGATCGCAGGACTTTATCGTCTATGAATCGAGACCGCAAGTGCAGTCCTATCGTGTAGTTTTAAAAGATATCGAACCCACGAGACTATAAATCGATCTATTGTTATCCTAAGTTACGGTATACAGCTAAGGCGAATAATTCTTTTAGATTTTGGTTTAAGGAAAAATAGAAATATAAATAAAACGGATATCGGTACGTAATGTAGTGAACCTAAGCGGATTAAATCGAACCTAAGCGTATAAAGATGGTTAACTTAATTTATCTGTAGAATTAATCAGTTTAAAAACCCTCAACTCACACTTTCATGGTCTTATCTCGGATTATACGTCTAAAGCCCTATACCTGCTTTCGCTAGCCTATAAGTGTTTAGAAGTACTTTTTGGAAACTTAATTAATTCTAATTTGGTTTAAAGCGCTTTCACTGTATTTAAAGCAAATGTCTAACTTTAGCTATCCGGTTAAAACCTCACACTTTCGTGGTCTCGATCCTAACCTATTCTACTTAACTTACTTTCGTAACGAAAAGATTTTATTTTTAAGCATAAAAAGTTATAACCAGAAATTATGTTAATTAATATCTTAGCTTAGAAACAATTCAATTCCTACTTTTACTACTATTACTTACCGATACCTAAACGGTTTAGCCGGACATATTTATTAATTCGGATTTGCCTAAATAATAAGGTTCAATATATTTAAACATTCCCATAATTAAATAAATAAATACCAAGCAAAAATACTTAAATAAAATAAAACAATTATATTAAGAACCTGGAAATAATAATACTTGAATAATCTTGTTCTTCACTTGAATCGAAAAGAAAATTGCAACAAGGAAATAAAAAGCACTAGATCTAACGTAAGGTTAGATCGGAAATACACAACAATTTCCGTGTAGAAATTGTTGTGAGAAAATTACAAAAGCTTAAACTAAAAATAAAATATAAGAAAAGAAACTGAAAAATAAAATAAAATAGAAATGCAGAACTGAAAAGAAAATACAAAAAAATAGAAAAACTCAGAAACGGTTGTTCGGGAAGAAATCTCCGACCCTTGCACTGAATGCTTGAAGTTGTATTTATAGCCTTCACTTGTAACTTCCCTTTTCCAATTTCATACGAATAGTTAGTGGGGATCATGTGCATAACTTCCAGTAAGTGGGAACATGGGATAGAAGAAGGAAATGGGTTGAACGTGGCATGAGTGGGTGGTTGAGAAGTTTCTCTGCTAAGCTTTTCCACGTTCTGCACTTGTTCTGTAACTGATATTAGGTGCATTACGGTCGTGGCAGATGGCTGACGACCGTCACAGCTAGCGGACTGAACTTCTGCCGGGCTTTCCTCTTTTGGGCTTTGCTCTTTTGGCTTGTATAATTGTTTTCTCCTTCTTTTACCCATCCTTTTACTATTGTTACCCCTTTGCTTCATTTCTTTATCTTTTTAATCCGATTTTTCCTCGATTTTATTCCTTTGCTCAATTAATCTTTATTTAATGCAAATTCCTGAAACGAAAGAAATACCAACATAATACGGAAATAAAATAGAATAATTAAATAAAAATAGTAATATTGTCTATGAAAATTACGTCAAATATGTTATATAAATTCGTGTTATCACATACCTAAAAGTGTTGATGCCAAGCATATAAAAGACTTTAGGCCTATTGCTGGATGTACGACAGTGTACAAGGTCATCTCTAAAGTTTTGGCCAAGAGGTTAGGAGATATCTTTGGGCTGATTATTGGGGATAGCCAAGCAGCATTTGTTCCTGGCCAGTAGATCCACTCTCATATTTTGCTTGCATTTGAGCTTATCAAAGGCTATAGTAGGAAGGGAGGAGCACCCAATGTAACACCCCCTTCTAATTACCCGCGTTTTATAAATAATAATCAGAGTATTTAATCATCATCAAGAAGGCGTCACAATTTAAAACATAAAACTTGACTAACGTCATGCTTCATCAAGAATACTCATCAATTGAATCATACTCAAAATTATGTTTAACAGCGGAAATGAAACATAATCAAATCCCGAATACTTTACTCAACAGTTATTCCAGGATAATAAATCAACAAAATTCCAAAATTATTAAAATATCCATAAAAGGATTCCAAACAATCGTTTTCCCCCAGTGTTACATCTACCAGAGCACGACACTGACACGCGGACAAAGACTCGAATCTAAGGCTATCCTCACCAACTCCAAGCAGCTAATCACTTCGGATCTGAAATGTTAAAGTAAGGGTGAGATTTCATTTCAATGTAATATGTATTATACGTTCTTAGATCCAACATTAATTGAATATATTAGTTCATCAACCAACACAAGATCATAAACAATACAGAAACAATTCACACAATGATCATGTATAAATATCAAACAATGGCAATTGTAACACTGGAAACCATCCTAACATGTTACAATTCCATATGCAATGCAGACTCTATGCATGTGGTACCAATCGTGAACGCGTTCACCCATCGCTCCGTTTACTCGTGGAAAGACAAGTAATCCATGATTCGCCCACACCATTGGATCAAGAATCTAGCCTCACTACCTCTACCTGTGTCGTCTCTTGGCTCGCAAGCTCACTTCCGCACAATGGGAATGAACCAATTAACAAATGTATATGCATGCAATCATAAAAGCATGCCACATTATTCCACTGATCATAATAAATCAACATAGCCAAACGATGTCATTTCACCAATACATCACAATCAAATCACAATGGACATCAAAATACAACATGATATACATTAGTTCTCATCCGTAACTCGGACCATTCTCATTGATTACTATCTTCCGTATTTAAATCCACATTTTCAAAAATCGAACTCGGCTCTTTTAAAATAATTTTCAATAAAATAATATTTTTCTTTTCAGGAGGTAGAACTTTAAATTTAAGAAATAACGAAAACGGCACTCGAATCGGAGTTACGGTTTAGAAAATATGCATTTTGAAAATTTAGAAGTTTTGAAAATACATGGTAACTTCCTCACCGGAGAACCGGTTCCCACAATTTGAAAAATACACGCCCCGAAATTTGTATGGGAACCGGTTCCTCCCACAGGAACCGGTTTCCACGACCATAACAAAATTTATCATTTTTGACTTTTATGCATCCTTAACCATTTCCAACCTTTCCAATACAATTATAATATCATGAACACCATTCTAACACCATTTTACACCATTTTGACATCAACTAACATAATTTATCCATTCCTAATTATCATCTGACACACTAGTGATAAATTTTCCATCCACTGACACAATTAGGGTTTCATACTATAATCTACCATTCCAATTCCTAACATACCCAATCATCCCATTGGTTCCCAAAACCCATAAGACATATTAACCAAATAAAATCACCCTTACCTCGATGATTCTCGGTTTCTCTCGGCGGCTTTTTCTCTTCTTCTTTCTCCAACTCTACGTGAAATGATTTTCCAAAACCTTCTCTTTTCCTTTCTTTTCCTTTTATATTTCCTTTTAATATTCCAATTAAATAATTAATTAATACTTAGCAATTAGTAGAGTGTTTTACTATCACACCCACCGTTTACTCGCACACCTCCAAACCTTTCCTCATTAAATAATCCAATTAATCCGGATGAATTAAATATTTAAGACTTTAATCAATTAAATAATTAATTTCGCTTATTTAAATTGAATTAAATCGGGTGTCACAACTCTCCCCACTAAAAGAGTTTTCGCCCTCGAAAACATACCTTAGACGAAAAGTTCGGGATATGAGTCCTTCATCGACTCTCCAGCTCCCAAGTCACATTTCCTTCGGTCCTCCCAAGCTACTGCAGTGCTATCTCTTTACCTCGCAGTGCTTCACTTTTCGATCCTCAATTTACCGCTTCAACAACAAATTATCTCGCACGAACATCATCTACTTGAATCTCATGAGACGGATCCGCAATGTACCTCCTCAACTAAGATACATGGAAAACATCATGCAAATTGCAAGTGACGGTAAAGCAATCGATCGCAACTTTCCCAACTCTCTTGGTAATCTGAAACGGACCAATAAAACACGGAGTCAACTTCCCTGACTTCAAAGCTCGACCAATACCAGTCATCGGAGTAACTCTCATAAACACATGATCTCCTTCATCAAACTCGAGATCCTTCCTCCTCTTATCGTGATAACTCTTCTGACGACTCTGAGAAGTCCTCATCTTCTCCTGAATCATCTTAATCTTTTCAAGTTTGTTGAATTTACGGTCCAATCACGACTTTCTCCGATTCGTACCAACACAACGGTGTCCGACATCTCCTACCATACAATGCCTCAAATGGAGCCATACCAATGCTCGAATGAAAACTATTGTTGTAGGTAAACTCTATCAATGGCAAATAGCTATCCCACCTCCACCTTTCTCTAACACACAAGCTCTTAACAAATCCTCTAACGACTGAATCGTCCTCTCCGTCTGACCATCTGTCTGTGGATGATATGCGGAACTCAATCGTAAATTAGTACCCAGAGCTTCTTGCAATCCGGTCCAGAACTTAGAAGTAAACCTCGGATCTCTATCCGACACAATGCTAGACGGAATACCATGCAAACTCACAACTTTCTCAACATATAATTCTGCCAACCTCTCCATCGGATAATCCATTCTTATCGGAATAAAGTGAGAAATCGATCGACAATCACCCGATAGAATCATTCTTTCTAGGCAACCTAGACACAAAATCCATAGAAATGCCATCCCACTTCCATTCGGAACGAATAACGGTTCCATCAGTCCTGACGGCTTCTGATGCTCAATCTTTGATTTCTGACAAACCAAACATGCATACACAATCTCGGCGATTTCCTTCATTCCCGCAACCAAAATAACTTCTTCAAGTCATGATACATCTTAGTAGCACGGGATGAATACTCAATCCACTTGATGTCCTTCCTCCAAGATACTCTTCCGATCTCGAACATCCGGACACACACTCTATCACCAAATCTCATGACACCATTCTCGTCAATTCGAATTCACCTCCTTGACCTTGGTTAATCAATGTCACTTATCTACCAAACCAACATCGACTTACGCCCATTTCGAATCTCTTCCAAAATACCACTAGTCGTTCAACATGCCCAACTTCACACTATTCGGAGTAGTCTCACAAACCAAACTTAAGTCTCGAATTGCTCAACCAACTCTAGGTCACGGACCATCAACATCGACATATGCAAGGATTTCAATGCATCTGCTACGACATTTGCCTTACCGGGATGGTAGTTCAAACCAAAATCGTAATCCTTGAGAAATTTCAACCATCTCCTCTCTCATATTCAACTCCTTCGATCAAAGAGATACTTGTGCTCTTATGATCGTGAAAACCTCGAACCGTGAACCATACGATAATGCCTCCATAGCTTCAACACAAACACCACGGCCGCCAACTCTAAATCATGAGTCGGGTAATTCCTTTCATGAGTCTTTAAGCGTCTCAAGCATAAGCCACAACCGCTTATCTTGCATCAAAACACCTCCTAAACCCATCAAAGACGCATCACAATACACCACAAAGATTCTTCGGATTTGGCAAAATCAAAATCGAGCACTAGTCAACCTCTTCTTTAATTCTTGAAATCCCTTCTCACAATGCATCCCAAATAAATACTTGACCTTTTCTCAATTTAGTCAATGGTAACGCTAACTTAGAAAACCCTCAATGAACTTCTGTAGTAACCTAAAACTACGAATCTCAAGCATTCTTGACTTCCCATCGAGATACCGCTTACTGTGGATCAACAACAATACCATTCTTGGATATCACATGACCCAGAAAACTCACTTCGCTTAACCAAAACTCACACTTCGACAATTTCGCATAAAGTTTCTTTTCCTTTAACAATTCCAATACGACTCTGAGATGCTTTGCATGCTCCTCATCATCCTTTGAGTAGATTAGAATGTCGTCAATAAACACCACCACAAACTTGTCAAGATACGGATGAAATATCCTGTTCATATACTCCATAAACACACCAGGTGCATTAGTAACTCCAAATGGCATAACAGAATATTCATAATGCCCATACCTCGTTCTAAAAGCAGTCTTCTGAATATCTTTCGCCTTAACGCGAATCGATGATATCCGTCGGATCAATCTTGCTAAACACACAAGCTCCAACCAACGATCCATCAAGTCATCAATCCTAGTGGATACCGATTCTTGATCGTCACTTTATTCAACTGTCGTAGTCAACACACGCCTCATCGTATTCCTTCTTCTTAACCAACAACATGGCGCACACCGAAACACTAGGCGAATAAATTTCTTCTCCAATAACTCTTCCAACTGTTTCTTGATTCAGACAACTCGATGTCGACATGCGATAAGGCGCCATCGACACGGACTAGTTCCGTGAATCAAATCTATAGCAACTCCACTTCTCGGTGGTAACTCATTAACATCCTCTGAAACACCTGAAATTCATTCACAACAAACTCACCACTCTTAGCCTCCCTTTCACTTCCGTTGAAGAATATAACATGAACACTACAGCACCATCTCTGACAGGTGAGTTCATCTGCTTAACTGACATGATCGCATCTTCAACTTTGGCTACTTCAGGAAATATAACCGTCTTCTCAAAACAATTGATATGAACACGGTGAAGACCAACCAGTTCATTCAAGGATAATATCAAGTTGTTCTAACGGTAGGCACACTAAATCCATACCAACCTCCATCGAAAATAACGATAGGACAATTTCTACACACATAGTAGTCAGAACCCGACGCAGGAGTGTCAATAACCATACTTCCATCCAAATTAGAAATTTCTAGATTCAATCTCTTAGCACAGTCCAAAGAAATAAAAGAGTGTGTCGCTCCAGTGTCAATAATTGCAATTAAAGGTATGCCATTAATAAAACATGTACCTTTAATCAACCGTCATCGCTTAACATCGATCGACAAAGCGAACACCTTTCCACCATTGCTCTTTCTTTGGCTTAGTACGACGAGTGTGTCCTTCTTCACCACTTGTAACAAGTTATCCTTCGGGATCTACACTCAGCCTAAATGACCGACTCTCCCACAATTGTTGCACTTTCGCATCGCCTTGCATTCAAGAGCTCGGTTACCTAACTCACCACATCTGTAGCACTTTACGGAAGAACCAGAAGAACCAGAGTCTCCCCCACTAGGCTTCTTCCAACCTCCAGACCTATGATTATTCCTATCATAAGGCTTACCGCGATCCATCTGTCTCTTACTCTTACGGTCAGCATAACTCTGAGCATTTGCCTTAGTACTAGTAAGATCTTCCTCCAGAATCCTACTACAATCAACCAAATCAGAGAACCTTCTAATACGCTGATACCTGATACCCTGCTTGATCTCATCACGTAGTCCATTCTCAAACTTGATACATTTGGAAAACTCTCCATCTGCATCGTTAGGATAATTAGCATAATACTTTGCTAACTCAGTAAACTTGGTCGCGACTCACGGACTTGTTGCCTTGCTTGAGCTCCGGAATTCTATCTCTTTCTTACCCGAATATCTTTAGGAAAATACCTTCTCGGAAAAGCTCTCCCGAACACCCAAGTCAATGCAACCCGTCTTCTTCAATTCACCCGGTAGCAACCCACGTCGCCTTCCTCTCGCTAACATGTGAGTACCATACCTCACCTTCACTCGGACAATCAATAACTCAAGATCCTCTCGATCTCCTTCACCACTTCGAGCACCCTCGGGATCATGTGCACCTTTGAACAACGGAGGATTATTCCTCGAAAATTCCCCAATTGTCTCCAACCGCACCCGCCGATTCCTCCGAGCACTCCACTAACATTCCCAAAGCCTCGGAATAGCATCATCATTCCTTCCGTTACCTCTTCCGCCATTGTTCGTAACATTACAAAACAATCTACAGACACAAGTATCGGCAGTTACTTACACTAGTCGCATACTAAAGGGATAACGACACTAAGACAAGACCGACTATGCTCTGATACCACTATTGTAACACCCCCTTCTAATTACCCGCGTTTTATAAATAATAATCAGAGTATTTAATCATCATAAAGAAGGCGTCACAATTTAAAACATAAAAATTTGACCAAACAGCGTCATGCTTCACTGAAGAATACTCATTAATTGAATCATGCTCAAAATTATGTTTAACAGCGGAAATGAAACATAATCAAATCCCGAATACTTTACTCAACAGTTATTCCAGGATAATAAATCAACAAAATTCCAAAATTATTAAAATATCCATAAAAGGATTCCAAACAATCGTTTTCCCCGGTTACATCTACGAGCACGACAACGACACGGACAAAGACTCGAATCTAAGGCTATCCTCACCAACTCCAAGCAGCTAATCACTTCGGATCTGAAATGTTAAAGTAAGGGTGAGATTTCATTTCAATGTAATATGTATTATACGTTCTTAGATCCAACAGATTAATTGAATATATTAGTTCATCAACCAACACAAGATCATAAACAATACAGAAACAATTCACACAATGATCATGTATAAATATCAAACAATGGCAATTGTAACACTCGAAACCATCCTAACATGTTACAATTCCATATGCAATGCAGACTCTATGCATGTGGTACCAATCGTGAACCGCGTTCACCCACGCTGCTTACTCGTGGAAAGACAAGTAATCCATGATTCGCCCACACCATTGGGTCAAGAATCTAGCCTCACTACCTCTACCTGTCGGTCTTTGGCTCGCAAGCTCACTTCCGCACAATGGGAATGAACCAATTAACAAATGTATATGCATGCAATCATAAAAGCATGCCACATTATTCCACTGATCATAATAAATCAACATAGCCAAACGATGTCATTTCACCAATACATCACAATCAAATCACAATGGACATCAAAATACAACATGATATACATTAGTTCTCATCCGTAACTGACCATTCTCATTGATTACTATCTTCCGTATTTAAATCCACATTTTCAAAAATCGAACTCGGCTCTTTTAAAATAATTTTCAATAAAATAATATTTTTCTTTCCAGGTAGAACTTTAAATTTAAGAAATAACGAAAACGGCACTCGAATCGAGTTACGGTTTAGAAAATATGCATTTTTAAAATTTAGAAGTTTTGAAAATATCTGTAACGGTTCCTCACCGAGAACCCGTTCCCACAATTTGAAAAATACACGCCCGAAATTTAGATGGGGAACCGGTTCCTCCCACAGGAACCGGTTTCACGACTTTAATAAAAAATTTATCATTTTTGACTTTATGCATCCTTAACCATTTCCAACCTTTCCAATAAATTATAATATCATGAACACCATTCTAACACCATTTTACACCATTTTGACATCAACTAACATAATTTATCCATTCCTAATTATCATCTGACACACTAGTGATAAATTTTCCATCCACTGACACAATTAGGGTTTCATACTATAATCTACCATTCCAATTCCTAACATACTCAATCATCCCATTGGTTCCCAAAACCCATAAGACATATTAACCAAATAAAATCACCCCTTACCTCGCGATGATTCTCCGGTTTCTCTCGGCGTCGGCTTTTCCTCTCTTCTCTTCTTTCTCCAACTCTACGTGAAATGATTTTCCAAAACCTTCTCTTTTTCCTTTCTTTTCCTTTTATATTTCCTTTTAATATTCCAATTAAATAATTAATTAATACTTAGCAATTAGTAGAGTGTTTTACTATCACACCCACCGTTTACTCTGCACACCTCCAAACCTTTCCTCATTAAATAATCCAATTAATCCAGATGAATTAAATATTTAAGACTTTAATCAATTAAATAATTAATTCTCACTTATTTAATATTGAATTAAATCGGGGTGTCACACCCAAGACTATGATGCAGATTGATCTTCAGAAGGCATATGATATGGTTGACTGGCGTGCTATGGAGATAATTCTGCAGGAAGTTGGGGTACCATCCAGATTCATCAAGTGGATTATGCTTGCTATTACCACTGTCTCATACAGGTTCAGTGTTAATGGTAGAATCAGATCTATCTTACAAGCAAAGAGAGGGTTGAGGCAAGGGGATCCTATCTCCCCTTATATTTTTGTCTTGGTCATGGAGTATCTTAACGGGATCCTGACTAGGATGCAGGCTATACCAAATTTTAACCATCATGTGAAATGTGAAAAGCTGAGGATTACCCACCTTACCTTTGCAGACGATATTCTGTTGTTCTCCAGAGGGGATACCCTCTCTGTTGACATTATGATGCAAGCTTTCGGTACCTTTATTCGGTCAACAGGTATGAAAGTCAATGCCGCTAAAAGTAAGATTTACTTTGGGGGAGTGGCTGAGGATATTAAAAGGCAGATTCTGCAGCTTACTAACTTTGTTGAAGGTGAACTTCCTTTTAGGTGTCTTGGTGTCCCCTTGACCTGTAGGAGATTATCTATAAACCAGTATATGCCTTTGATTGAGAAAATTGTTGAGAGAACTAGACATTGGAGCACAAAGCTTCTAAGCTATGCTGGCCGTATTCAACTGCTCAGAAGCATTTCGTTTGCTATAGCCAACTACTGGCTCCAATGTTTTCCCTTGCCTCAAGTTGTGATCAAGAAGATTAATACCATTTGTAGAACCTTTCATTGGACAGGGGGTATAGAGAACAGCAGTAAGAGCCCTGTGGCTTGGAAGCAGATCTGCAGACCAGCTAAAACAGGGGGGGTTGAATCTGATTGATGTTGGTATTTGGAATAAAGTCACTATGCTCAAACTATTATGGAATCTCTGTCAGAAAACTGATAGCTTGTGGGTTCGGTGGGTACATGGTTACTATATCAAACAGGAGCCTGTGATGAATGTGACAATCAAGCAAGATAGCTCCTGGATCCTGAGAACCATTATGAATGTCAGGGATATAATTGGTACAGTGCAGCAGACTTGGGATCACTTGGTGATAGGTAAGAAGTTTCACATGAAAAAACTTTATGATGATTTGCTGGGTAATGAGAGACCAGTGACTTGGAGGAACCTGGTTATGGGCAATGCAGCCAGACCTAGGCCTATTTTCACTCTGTGGCTTGCGTGCCATAACCGGTTGGCTACGAAGGACAGACTTAGAAAATTTGGAATGGTGACTAACATTCAACGCAATTTCTGCAGCGAGAATGAATCGCATGGACACTTGTTCTTTAACTGTAACACGCTGAAACATATCTGGATTTCCGTGCTTGGGTGGATTGGCATCCATCACAAGCCGTTGCCATGGGATTTGGAGGTTACTTGGCTGTAATAGAATGTGAAAGGCAAAGGTTGGCGGAAGCAGCTTCTTAAACTCGCGCTAGCTGAAACTATTTATGGGATATGGAACTTTAGGAACAATATCCAATTCGAAGGTACTATCCCTAGTGTAAAAATTGAGGATAATATTATTGATAAAATTGT
Source organism: Vicia sativa (assembly GCA_021764765.1). Taxonomy (NCBI): domain Eukaryota; kingdom Viridiplantae; phylum Streptophyta; class Magnoliopsida; order Fabales; family Fabaceae; genus Vicia; species Vicia sativa. Next base: position 60,171,896 of record CM038793.1, on the reverse strand, counting down.
CTATAGGGGCTGGTTTAATAGGAAGCTAAGGGGGCACATTGCTCAGCTTATGCTATAGTGGGGTTCCCTCTAGAATCGGGTTTGTTTGGGTTTTTTGATGGCTGGATCGGAGCGATCGTCTTGTATTCAGTGTATTTTTTGAATTAATTAATTTTCTATTTTGATTAAAATAAAATAAAAATAACATAGTATGCAACAACATTTTAAAGTTCGAAAAAATATTGAAAGTTTTATTTGATAATATATGTAAATGACCTTTTAATTTTATTTAACATTAAAAATAAATACACATATATATTTACCAAATTAAAGTAAAATATACAAATAAAAGATAAGTGCAAATAAATATTTCAACTATAAAAGAGATGTGGAAATTCAAATACACTAAAATATATTTTATTTTCATGAAATTATAGCAATAAATGTAACATTTCAAATATACATTTCTAATCTTAAATTAAATCTTACATAATTTTCAAGTATAAATCATTTTAAACTTATTTAAAATATAATTTGGTATGCAACAATTTTTAATGGTGTCTCTACAGTTTACTACTCTATTTGTTATATACTATTATATAATAAACTTATTATAAATAATAAAATAATACACAAAAGGATAAGAAAATTCAAATACCATAATTTTTTTAAATTCTATTTTAGACAAAATAGTCTATCAAGTCAATCATTACTCTAACTATTTATATTTCCATATATTAATAATATTTCTCTCAAATTTCAAAAATAAAAGAGATGTCAAAATTCCAACACAATAAAATATTTTTTGTTTTCATGAAATTGTAACAATGAAAATAGAACTTTAAATAAATATTTTTAATCTTAAAGTAGTCCGTACACAATTTTCAAATATAAGTCACTTTAACTTGATCTTAAAAAATAATATAGTATCCAACAATCTTATAAAGTTCCACAAACTAGACATAAATTTTAAAAATTTATTGAAAAATTTATTTGATAATAATTGTAAATAAACTTAAAAGTTTATTTAATACTAAAAATAGATACATATATTTAACAAATTAAATTAAAATATCTTTATAAAAGATACGTGTAAAAAAATATGAGAATCAAAATAAAACAAAAAATTAGTTTAGAGATATGTAAGTTTGCAAACCTAAATTACGAATATCATTCTCAATTTACACGCATGTATTTTTTTTAAATGAAATGTTTATTTATTTATGTGATTAATTTATATTATTTTCTCTATTATAATTCACAAAAAAAAAATTGTAATATAAATTTAGTAATCATATATTTTGTCAAAACAAAATCTAAATATATTTAAAATTCAATAAAATAAATAAATAACTTAATTTACAGTCGTGCATCGCGTGCGTCTTAATCTAGTATCACCTAAGAAACAAGATTCCATAGTAACTTATATGGATATCGTGTCAAGGGACACAAAATGTGTCCTATATGTGAATCAAATGCCTATTTTCACCAACTTCAGTTTGAAAAAAAAGACTGTTTACCTTGGGCATTGGAAAATATTAAAATCAAATCTTCCTTATCTTAGATTGCGAACGACTATTTTCTTAGAGTGCGAGTTTTATATCGTTCTTAAAGCTTTAAAAGTGGATGAAATTTATCAACATCAAAAACACCATAATGTTGTCTTTGATAAGAATAAAAAAGGTCTCGTTGAGTGAAACATTTGGTAAACCAGATATGTGTTGTTTGATTTTCCATATTGGTCTTTCCTCAATGTAACACATTGTTTGGATGTGATGCATGTGGAGAAAAATGTGTGTGATTGTTTGATTGGAACAATTCTAAAATATTTCAGGAAACACTGAAGATAGTAAGTATTCCCATCTTACTCGTCATACTTGTGTGATTCATCGGCGTATGGATGATCGATGTGGTTGTGACGCCATATAGGCAATGTCACTTCGTGTACTCTTTGCGGATGGAATTCCATATAGGGATGATCCGACTCATTATGAAATGAACTTGTACGAGTCTCTTGACACTATTCATTTAGTTCTACTCATCGAGGGTGTGAATGTGTAGCCTAAGTATAAGGAAGAACTTACTTTTGGATTCCTCGCACACGGGTGCGGGTTTGCATATTATGTACTTTTTTTGTTTATGTGTTTTCACCCCCTTGGATAGATATGGGACTTCCAATGCTGATGTTATCATATGTTTGTACTTGTACCGAGTCGTGAGGCATAAACTCGTGTGCTAGGTGAATCTGTTTATTGCATGTACCCGGTGGAACTGAGTGAACCCCTAAGATAGGGAGGCTCACTGAGATTTAGTAATCTCTTCCTATTCCAATTATTTTTTAGGTTCTTTGAGGAAATACGATGATAAGGGTAAGATGGATTAGTCTTGCAGTGATGTTTCATTTGCGACGCTCTACCTCTTTTATATCTTTCCATTTTGTACTTTATTGGGTGATGTATTAGTATTATTTCAGGACTGGTATCTTTTGGCCATAAATTTGTAATTTTTACAAATACTTATCGTATTCCGCTACTTATCTATGATTGTTTTATGTACCATTTTTAATACTATATGCATATATCCTAGGCAATGTATGTGTGGGGTGTTACAGTTAGTATCAGAGCAGGTCGATTCTCGGCTTTGCTATGAAACATCATAACTAAGCACGATTATGCCTCATATGTGTAATTTTCGGCATTATTACTTATATTCTACTTATGGCATTGAGCCTGATCAACTTAATTCTATGTGTAGGACAAATAGGAAGATAGATGATAGACGTAGAGGTCCTAGAAGGCCTAGAGCTAGGCCTGTAGAACCTGAAATTCTAACTTCAACTGGTGATGCGAATGTGTCCTAGTTGCAGATGATGTAGCAGATGCAACAGCAAAATCAAATGATGATGCAAATAATGTAAGGCATGCAAGGGCAACAACAACAACCAGCTACTCTTATTCCACAACCTCCAGTGGGTCCATATTTTGTACCTTTTTCAGGATGAAGCCTCTAGAGTTCCCAGGTGGCATGGTTCATGTAGTGCCTCATGATTGGCTCTATAGCATAAAGATATTGTTTCACGCCATTTATTGTACATAGGTAGACAATGTGATGTTTGTTGCTCAGGTGCAGAAAGGTCTATCCGGTAGGTGGTGGGATATTGTATCTACCTACTTCACCTCCCAAGCGATTCCAAAGGATTGGCAACACTTCAAGACAACTTTCCTGGAAAATTACTTTCCTAACAACATACGCGCTCAGAAGGAGCGTGAACTTTAAATCTTCAAGCAAGGAAACCTATTTATTTCTAAATATGCTGAGAAATTTGAAGATATGGTTGCCTACTCCAGACAAGCTCTGTATGCACCTAATGAGATATGGAAGATTGATTAGTTCTTGTATGGCTTAAATGTTGACATTGCTCATAGAGTGTCCCAAAGATAATTCACTACCTATGCTGAATTCTTAACACAATGTTATGTTGCTGAAAACAGTTTAAAGAGGGTTAAGGAGGAGAGAGAGCAGAACCAACCTTTTCGTTAGAATCAAGGGAAGTCGGGGCAAATACCTGAAACCTCGTAACTCACCTCCAACAATGAAACAAGCTCATGGTAACCGTTCAACTCAACCTCCTCGATGTGATAGGTGCAAAGGGAATCACTTTGGAAATTGTAAATTGGATACGTCGAACTGTTACACCTCTGATAAGACAGGTCACTTGGCAAGGAATTGTCCTAACTGTTATGTTCTAGAGAATACTGCAGGTCGTGTGTATACCTTGGACGCTATGAAGTCTTAAGGAAACACAAATCTTGTTGTGGGTACGTGCTATGTTAACAACCAACATTTATTTGTGCTTATAGATTGTGGAGCCACACACTCCTTTATTTCTAATTCTTGTGTGCATCGTCTCGGATTCGAGGCCACTAATCTTCCTAATCCCATGATGATTTCGTCTTCTAAGGATGACCGAAATTTCTTGATTTATCTCATCTTCCTACCTCTAAAGAAGATCGATGTAATATTGGGTATGGACTGGCTATCATCTAACTCAATATACATTGGTTGCAAAGAGAAGGCTATCTTCATTCATGCTGAGAAAGCTACTCATGTCGATGCGATTATGAATCTCGTTGAAAGTATAGTTAACTTGATCAATTGCCATTATGTTCCGGAGAAGTCCTTTCTTTTGGCCCTTACTATGGATCCCGAAAGTAAGAACAGTGTGTCAAATATTCCTATTGTGTGTGAATTTCCTGAGGTGTTTTCGGAGGATGTCACTTTTCTTCTTCGAGAAAGGGAAGTAGAATTATCCATTGACCTTGTCCCTTGAACAACTTCGGTTTCTATCGCTCTGTACCGAATGTCCCCTGCGGAGTTGAGAGAATTGAAGATCCAATTAGAGGAGCTATTGGTGAAGCATTTTGTTTGACCTAGTGTTTCTCCATGTGGTGCTCCTGTCTTATTGGTAAAGAAGACGGATGGTAGCATGCGATTATGCATTGATTACCGTCAGTTGAATAAAGTGACCATAAAGAACAAGTATTCTTTGCCACAAATTGATGACCTTCTGGATCAGTTGAAAGGAGCTTGCATGTTCTCGAAGATTGATCTCAGGACGAGGTATCATCAAATCTAGGTCAAGAGTTCGGATGTGTCAAAAACTGCGTTTAGGAAACAATATGGCCATTACAAATTCTTGGTCATGCAGTTTGGAGTGACCAATGCTCTTGCTATCTTTATGGATTATATGAACCATATGTCTAATCGTATCTTGACCGGTTCGTAGTGATATTCATAAATGACATTTTCATTTATTCCTGGACGGTAGAAGAGTACATGGAGCATTTGAGGATTGTATTGTCCGTTCTTCGTGAAAAGTAATTATTTCTGAAGCTTAGTAAGTGTGAGTTTTGGATGTTTAATGTGAAATTCCTTGGACATGTCAATCTTGGTGGCAGTGTGGTCGTGGATCCTGTAAGGTTGAAGCAATGATTAATTGGGAATGTCCCAAGAATGCAACCGAAGTTCGAAGTTTCCTTGGTTTGGCGGGTTACTATCAGAGGTTCATAATGGCCTTTTCAAAGTTGGCATTACCTATAACGAGACATACAAGGAAGGAAGTTTCTTTTGATTGGGATTCAGACTGTGAGCAAAGCTTTCTGAAATTGAAGAAGAAATTAACTACCGCTCCAGTATTGAATTTAAGTATCACTGCAGAAAAGCTAACAAGGTGGCTGATGCTTTGAGTAGGAAAGAAATCTGCGTTGCCGAGTTAATGCTTTTAGAATTTGATATTTTGGAGAAATTCAGGAATCATGTCTTTCAATTTGAATGTGTGACTACTGGTGTTCAGATTAGTAGTCTGAATGTTGAGAGTGTATTGCACGAAAGGGTTCTTTATGCACCATGTAACGATGCAGAGTTGCAATATCAGTAGAGACTCCCAGAGCGTCCGATGAAGTCATCATGTTTGGGCAACGTGTGTGTGTCTAACGATGTGACATTGAAGAGGATGATTTTGGACGAAGTCCACAAGAGCAAGTTTACAATTTATCCTGGGTCGACCAAGATGTATCAAGATTTTGAAAAAGATTTTTTGGTGGTCAGGTACGAAGATAGATGGTTCTTGTTATGTGGAGCAGTGTGGTGTGTGTCAACAAGTGAAGATATAGAACCAGAGACCCGGTGGCATGGTGTATCCGTTGGATGTTCCTGTATGGAAATGGGACAGCATATCCATGGATTCCATTGTTGGACTACCTCGTGTTTTGGGTGGTCATGACTCCATTTCAGTGATTGTTGATCGGTTGACGACGTCTGCACATTTCGTACCAGTGAAAACCACTCATAAGGTTCCCATATAGCCCTACTTTTCATACTAGAAATTATAAGATTGCATGGGTAGGCGAGGTGGCATATCAACTAACACTTCCTCCTTCACTATCTGGGTTGTATGACGTATTCCATGAGTCTTAACTTTGAAAATTCATGCCAGATTCGTTTCATCCCATGCTCCCAGATGTTGTGGAGATAGAACCAGATCTTTCGTTCCAACCGAAACTTGTTCATAATTTGGAATATGCTAGCAAGTCCTTGAGGAACAAGGAAATACCCCTTGTGAAAGTGTTATGGGAAGAATCTCTACCGGAGGAAGCTACTTGGGAGCTTGAAGCAGAGATGCAAGAATCGTACCCTCATCTTTTCTTATAAGTTTTCGAATTCAAGGACGAATGCTTATTTAAGGGTGGAGAATGTAATACCCAAATTGGTTAGAAACCAACTAAGGGGCAGTGTGGGAATTGTTACACAGTTGAAGGGAATCTTAGTCCTAATATTTTCTCCTCGTTTTCAAATCAAAAATCAGAAAAATTAGAAGAAAAAGAAAGAAGGAAGAAACATGAGAATGAGAGGAAAAAGGAGAAAAGAGTTCCAACCAAGTTCACCTAATCTTGCATGCAATCAGAGTTTCATCTCCACCTCAATCAAAGGTGAGTCAAAAAGATAGAGACTTGGGGAAAATGGGGTTTTTGAAATGAATTGGGATTTTGGGGTTTTGAGTATATTTGATGCATGCATGTATGATTTAGATGCTAATTACTGCCATATAATTTTGTCTCTCGTGTTCTTGTACTGTTAGTAGTGATTAGGAGTGGAAAAATTGGGGTTAGAGACCCCAAGGCATAATTGTACAAGTTCTTGTTTTTTACAGAATGCGGATCGCGCTCAGCAGTCGGGGCCGCGCGCATCTTGCTCCACTTTAAGTTGAAAAAGTTTAGTTCACAGGATCTCTCTCAACGGAATGACCACGCTTAGTGTGCCCTCCTGGGCAGAAACAAATTATTCCATCCCCAAGTGCAAAATTTATTCCAGAATTGGGAACAGATAGCGTTAATGCTTAATTACTTATTAGACATACTTGTCTAAGGTGAATATACTTATATGCATGTTATGAACGAGTAAGTTTGTGTATTGGATAATGTATGAATATGTGGAATTCCAATCATTTTGGGGTAAACGATTTGGATAAGTTTTGTCTTGGTGGCTGATATGTTTGCGATTACGGAGATTGGTTTATGCTTGAATCGAAGTAGATCTAGGCTATCAGCTCGTAAATCACATATGACTATGGACAAGGTCCAATTTGTTATTATCGTTATGATGACTCGTGTGGGCCATTTAAGGGTGTTTCCACAAAGCCTAATCATCGAGGTGTTCGGTATGTCATACACACCTGAGCTACCATTGCAGCCTGTCCCGAATGGGTCAATTAAGGGCGTATCCAACAAGCTTAAACATCGGCATGCTTGGTATGGTGGAATTGTGGTGCTACGTAGGTAATGCCACTTCGTGGATTCTAACCCACCTCTAATGGTTCCATATAGGCATTTCGTACTTGCGTGATTCACCCGGTGGGTTGTGCGGTCAAATAGGAATTTCGTACTTGCGTGATTCATCGGCGTATGGATGATCAATGTGGTTGTGACGACATATAGGCAATATCACTTCGTGTACTCTTCGCGGATGGAATTCCATATAGGGATGATCCGACTCATCATGAAATGAACTTGTACGAGTCTCTTGACACTATGCATTTGGTTCTACTCATCTAGAGTGTGATTGTGTAGGCCGAGTAGAAGGTAGAACTTACTTTTGAATTCCTCGCACACGGGTGCCGGTTTTCATATTGTGTATTTTTGTTGTTTTTTTGTTGTCACCCCTTGGATAGTTATTGAACTTCCGGTGCTAATGTTATTCATGTTTGTACTTGTACCGAGCCGTGAGGCATAAACCCGGGTTCTAGGTGGATCTGTTTATTGCATGTACCCGGTAGAACTGAGCTCACCCCTAAGATAGAGAGGCTCACTAAGATTTTGTAATCTCACCCCATTCCAATTATTTTTCAGGTTCTTCGAGGCAGGACAAAGATAAGGATAAGATGGCTTAGTCTTGCAGTGGTGTTTCATTGGCAATGCTCTACCTCTTTTGTATCTTTCCGTTTTGTACTTTGTTTGGTGATGTATTAGAACTATTTCGAGACTTGTATCTTTTGGCCATAACAGTTTAGGCATGATTTTGTAATTTGTACTAATACTTATCCTATTCCGCTGCTTATCTATGATTGTTTTATGTACCATTTTTAATACAATATGCATAAATCCTAGGCAATATATGTGTGGGGTGTTACTTTTTCTTTTCTAGTAAAATATATATTTTCCTATATAATTAATTTATATTATTGTTTCTTATATAATTTTAAAAAAACAAGTTTTTAATACAAATTTTTAATTATATAATCGAAGTCAACTCTAAATATATTTAAAATTCATAATAAATGAATAAACTAATTTAAAATGGCACATCATACAAATGTTAATCTAGTGTATATTTAAAACAAAACATATTATTTCGCCACAATATGCTACTTCAACGGTGGATATATATCGCGCAATCTAGATTAATAATTATCCCAAATAGTGTTGTTGGGTATAGAATTCATGACTTTTTAATTTTTCACTATAGTTGTTTATTACACAAAGGTGCTATATAGCACACATTCACGTTTATGACTACAACTAATAAAATGTGATTGTAAGTAGCCTACTTATTATCAAATGCTAATTTACAACAAACAGTCGACCTTAGTTATGGAATTTGTCTTCATCCTTCAAATATCCTCACCAATATAATTTTTAAGTTCCCTGAATTTAAAAAAAAAAAGATTTTTAAATAACAATAAATCTCTCAAAAGTCTTAAATTTTTTTGGTTTCCACCACCTTTGAAGGTTTTGTTTTTATTGATAACATTACAAAATCCCTAATCGAGGGGACTAAATTTTTTTATTGAATGGTGGTTGTAACACCCCGTGTATATATATATATATATATATATACACGTCTAAAATAATATTCAGTGATATTAAAATGGTACAACGAAACATACAAATAGTTAGAAAAGACAAGAAATTAAAATCGTACACAATAAAATTCCAATATAGAACGTATAAGAAAGCTTGTCTTCGACATTGCACAGCGAAATATATTGTCTACAAGATCTTCTTGCCTTTTGCTCATCTGCAGTCCTCGAAACTGACCATCTAACAATTCTACAACTATAACGTATTCCTGAAGAAAAAAAAAGAGGATTGGAGTGAGATTAATAAATCTCAGTGAGTTCCCCTATCTTATGGGTTTGCTCAATTATATAGGGTACATGAAACAAAACAGATCCTCTATGGATCCGGGGTTTTTTTCTCATGGCTATGTCCAGTACACAAAAGGCTAACAACATCAAATTAAGCCTTGATTTCGTGACCAATTGTGATTAGAAACTCCCCAGGATTAATTATCACATCAAAATGCAATGAATGATTGAGTTTTGATGCACAAAAGGTCACACTTTCTTCATGGACACTAGTGTGCACGATTTCCACTCAAATGTCATCATTCAACCCTCATTTTGATTCCATTTGCTTCTCCTATAAATAAGAGACACATTTCACTCATTCCTCAAGCTTTGATAGACAAAAAACCTCTGACAAACTTCCTCCATAACCATATTTTCTGCAACTTTGAATTCAAGTTTAAACCATTTCCACATGGAAATTAACCACTCATTCTTCTTCCTTGAACCTCACTGAAGCTAACAAAACACGAATCGAGCATTGAAGCTCCCTTAATCGTGCAACCAAGTCAAGTTTGAAACATCTCAAAGTGAACTTGTTCAGGTAGGAATCTTCATCAAATCGTTTCAACTCAAGCACTGTTTTATTCTCATCATCTCCCTTATCCTTTTGATATTCTTCGTTTTCATTTTCAATGAGAATTGAACTTGCAATTTCAAAAATAAAAGCTCGCTATTATTCTGCTTTTTCTTAAAATTCTCTCTTCTTGGTTTAAAATGAAATCAGATCCAACGTCCCTCATTTTTTTTCTTTTATATTTTATTTTATTTTTAAAAGGTTGATCCGGTGTGAATTTCCATAACGTCGATAACATGCACAGCGAGTCAGATCCATCAGATCTGCTTACTAACTTGGTAACATTATGGAAGGATCCAATGATTATTTGACAAATATTGGTGACCTTATTTAATTTTTATTTCTGACATTGCTATTTTTTGCCATTTTTTGCTCATTTTACCTTTATTTTATTATTTAAAATTTTTTTCTTACTTTAAAAAAATTTCTAAAAAAAATTGTCAACACTTGTTGACCTGTGTTTGACTTTAGGTAATTTTATTGGAATTTTATTTTGATGAAAAAAATACTATTTATGTATTTCTTCAATAAAATCCAATTAAATGACCTAATTTCAAATTATGTTTTGTCCATCATTTTAAATTACTTTTAATTCCTTTTTATTTTGTTGATTTTTGAATGCATTTGGAGTCACAAATTTTCTCAACATCAATGAAATTTGGGTGTTGATAGGTATCTTGATCAAATCCTCCAACAGAGTTGATTGATTTTGAAGAAGTTAGACCGAATAAATTCATCTAATGCAAAATAAACTTGGAACTGATCTCTTTTTCTCCATCTTATTTTTCTTTTGTCCCGATTCGGAGAAAGTGTTCAATTGGTGGCATGAACTTTAATGTTCAAGCATAAGCCCCAAAAGATGACTTGAGCTTTGATCTTGGTTCAACCCCTGTGGTGCTTGTCATGTGGTCGCGTTGATTTCTAATCAAGCTTCTAGAAAGTTTTCACTAACCTTGTCTATTTTAAATTCTCAATCATCTTTGATCAAGTTACGTATTCATTCCAAAACCAGTGATATACTTGACAAAAAGCAATTGAAACTTGTCGTGTTCTCGCGTTGATTTTATCAAGCTTCTGGCAAGTCTTCATGCACAAGTTTCAATATGGTCACCTTGCTAACGACTAATTACTAACAATTCGATGATATACTTGACAAGTTTCAGGATGGACATTTTTCTAACCTTTATTAATTTCATTTTAGTTTCTGCTCTTTACTTTCTGCTTTAACTTTAATGCTCTTTATTTTTATGCACTTTATTTTTCGCATTTACATTTCATGCCATTTTTTCTTTGCTCACTTGAGCATTTATTTTCTATGTCATTTTTTCCTTTTCTCATTTGAGCATATTCTTTTCTTGCCATTTTGAATTTGCTCACTTGAGCTTTATTTTCCTTTTCCAAAATACCTAATAATTCAACTTAAACATAAAAATCTTTTAATTGTACTTGGTTACTATCCTTATGCTCGGAAATTCATATTTGGACTTAGGATTATGACCACTACCTCAGCTTGGAGATTTTTGTGTCCTTGGTGTTACTCTGTCTTGCTTGGTTATTATCTTTGTATGCAGATACTCGATTAAGAGTGAATTTCCTCCAAATATAGTCATTACTCAGCCCATTTTTCTTGAGACAAGAGAGTTCATCCCAGGAATTCACTTATTTGAAGTTTGGTTTTTTGGTCTCGTTATTTATTGTTTGTGGCAATCCAAAGGATATGATGTGGTATTGGCTCTTCATGTTTAATACTAGTTTTCTCACTCGGTTAGGTCTTTCTTTACCCTTACCTTTTATTTTATGTACATAGGTTAGCCTCTTCATCTCCTCCCCATTCTTTAATTTTCAAAATATTCCCTCTTTTTTAAAGGATTATTGTTTTCAAAACCTAAACCGCTTTCTTAAAAAATAGGACTTAGGTCCATGGATTTTCAAAATTATTTTTTTAATAAAAATTCAATTGACTTAATAATACTTTGATTCTTCATTTCATAAGACTAAAAAACAGCTAACTTCATTCAAACTTTTTGAGCCTTTTGTGGTGTTTCTAATAAACATTTTCTTAAAATCAACCAACACACAACTTTAGTATTTTTTACCCGAACTACTAGGTTTTGATTTCGACATTGCATATTGTTGGTATGTAGGTCTGGAAATCATTAGAAGTTCTATCAAACAAAAAATTATAAAAAATACTTCTTTTTTCCCCTTACCATCCATTTTGTGCATATACTCTTTTTTAGCACACATATACAAATTTTCAAAAAGGTTCCTGCGGAGTATCGTAAATGCTTTGGGTGCCTAACACTTTCCCTTTGCATAGCTAACCCCCAGTCCTAGATCTCTGATTTTCTTTTAGAATTTTATTCTCTCTTTTTCCTAGTCCTTTGGATAAAATATAAGTGTGGCGGTGACTCTTTTGTTATTTTTTGAGTTAAGTCGATTCAATGTCTTATACCCATAATTTTTGCCACTATAGAAAAGTGGTGACTCTGATGGGGGATGTTTGACCTATTATTCGTGTTATACCACAAAAAAATTTCTCCTATTTTCAAGTCAATACACATCTCTATACTCAAGAGTTCCTCAAGGGTTGACCAGATGAATCTTATCCTAAGCAGTCAACCCACAATTAGGGTTTTGATTTTCTCCAATCAAAAATGACTTCTATTGTCTCAAGTGAGCTTCATGGCTCCTCACAAAAAGTAAATTATGGTCAACATAGAGTCAAACCTCATCATTTTTTGTCAACATCAATATTTAGAAGTAACATTCATCATTTGATCAAGGGTTGATCATGATTCATCAAGAAATTAAAAAGAATTGATCAAAAGTCAAAGTTTCTAAATTAGGGTTTTTGATAAAAAGTCAACAAAACTTTAACCAAGAATAACTTTCAGATACTTCATCAGAAATTTTTCCACCAAAGCTCATTTTGAGGGAATTAAATTCTATACAAATTTGTGTATCACAAGTTTTGCCCAAAAATTCATCATTTGAAAGATATGGTTCAAGACATTATAGGTCATTCTAAAAGTTAACAAAAAGTCATCTTTTTCCAAATATATGTACATGAACATGGAAGCTTCAATGAAGATGAAACCAAAACGAGCATTTAGAGGACATCTTAAGCTTTCTAAAAAGTTCAAGAACACTCTTAAATACTAAATATTGAGCAATATATGGTAAGTGCAAGTTTGGAAATTTTGAAGAAGTGCATGAAGAAAATATTGATCAATTTTGAATTTTTTCCCAATTGGCCTATGTTTTCATGAATCAAGCTTGTTCATGACATTATCAATGACCTATAAGCCCAAGCACACGCCATATTGCATTTTTATTTCTTTAGTTTTGAATTAATTCATTAAAATTCAAATTTAATTAAAATAAAATATAAAACAAGAGTGATGCGTGCAAGGCCTTGGATTTAAGAGTCTTGAGGACCAAGAAATCCCATAATAGCTTCCTAAAATGCAAACGAGCTAATTGATAGAATATTCGCCAATTTTTAGAAATATTGCATTTAATTTTCAATCAAATATCTTTCAATGAATGCAATATATTTTCTCTCAAGGTTTTGACCTAATTCACTCCTTATAAGTAATTGATTGAGACTGCAAGCAAGACACGGATGAGCAGCCAAAGAACTAGGGTTTGAAGCATCACATCATCTTCTTGAAGTTTCCAGGAACTGATCCAAGCCTTTACACAAGTCCAAAGCACCCTAGAATGCGCCATTCAAGTCTCACCGGTTGGGTAAAGTTCTTAATTTCGATTCCTTTAATTCATGCATTGCTAACGGTTTTTGATTGCTTGTATGATTTTAGGAGGTCCATTAGAACAGGTTTGATGCATTAGATGGAAGGTTTAATGTGTAAATTGAATATAACCATAACTAGGGCTTTAGAACTGTGAAGCTTCGTATTTCAATTTTCAAGCCGATTCAGACCAAACCAAGGCCACCATTGAACTCGAAGCCCTCAATTTAGGGGGGTAGGGTCCTTCTTGTTATTTTTTGCTTTGATTTGCAGGTTTCCAAAAACAAGCTCGTTGGAGAAGACAACTGAAGCTAGGGCTCCGACATCCCTCCGACCCTCTGACCTTTGACCAGTGGCGTTGCGTGAAATGGTTGGTTCTTCTGAAATCGAAGGGTCCCACGTGTGTGTCTTTGAATAATTAGAAATACGGAATTAAATTTCCCTTATATATTTATCAAAGCACATATATTATTGGATATATACCCACCCCTATGGCAAGCCATGCGCGCGCTAAGTCTCTTCCTCTCTCAAGGCGTGGGTTTGATCCCTATCTTTTGTAGATGGCGCAATGTTCTGATTTTGAACCAATGACCTTAAGGTCTCGGGTTCAATTTTTAAATGATAATTTGTTAGCACTTGTTTTTTAATTCTTTTCAATTTTCTTTCTTATTTTAATTTTATTCCTAAGTTATTTTTAAATACATTACACACCATAAAAAATATTTTTATTTTAGATTTAGGTTTAAAAAATGTTTAACTAATTTTAGACCCAAAAATATTTTACTTTTATCTTCACTTTTAATTATTTTCATAATTAAATGATAATTAACTTAGAATTAGGTTTTTTTCTAATCAAAATCGATTTCAAAAAATACCAAAATTATTTTTTCCTTTTAATTAGGGTTTAGAACACTTATGTCTCCATTCAAATATTTTTCTCTTATTTATTAATGCTTCATTCTTATTTAAATTCTAGAACTCGATGTATAGGTCGCAAGGTTATTTTTGTAATAACGTAGATTTAATTCGTCATACTTTACTTTTTTCACCTCTTACTCTATAACTGCCCCAAATCTATGTTATAGCGTAGGGCCTGTACTTTATGCACTCTCTTATAAATTTTCTATAAACTGCTTAGATGTATGCTAGTAGGATTGTATGGAAAGAATTAAAATCATTTGTAGATCCCGTAATTCAAAGATAACATATCTGAATTAAACACACTCTTCACACTTGCACCCATAGGGTATCCTCTCTTGTTTCCTTACGAAACAATGGTCATGTCCATTGAACGTAGGGGTACCATTAGAAAAAGCCCCTCAACTCAAAAGTCATCAAAAAGATCGTAGTCCATCGATGACCCTCGATATTGGCTACAAATATATGATCTCGTCTCTTAGTTGTTGCCTACGAATAAGTGATGATCGTCCTTACGATTTTGCTAAGGTATCCTTAGATGTTTCCTTCAATGATATACGATGACGCTACGCCTGTCCCTTCACATCTAATGAGTAGAGTTACCTACCAACTAATGATATGGATAGTGTTGTCCTAAAGGTGAAGGAAAATAATAAAGAACAGATTGCTTCCTCAAATCCAATCAAAAAAATGCTTTTCACAGCTCACACTCTTTTCAAAATATTTTCAAACAAATACTTTGTATACATTCCAACGAAAATCATTACAAAGCTTGACACTTTCAATGAAACATTTCCAAACACTTCGTATACATTCTTGGGGAATAATATAAGAATCATTACGAAGTTAAACTGAAATATTTTTCAAACACTTTCCCAAATACTTTTCAAATCACACACAAATAGAAAACAATTTTCAAAAAGTGAGCTAAGCAATTAAGAGCCAGTAGATAACTACGGATGGAAAGGATGCTAATACCTTCCCTTTTCATAATTACCTCCCGTACTCATAATCTATCAAAGGTCTTTCCTGTTATTTTCACCTTTTCTTTATTGGATAAAAGAAAAGTCGGTGGTGATTCTTGCTACACGCACATTTATGATAAAACGCAAAACAAACAAGTCAGTTCTCCCACCGTGTTACAGAACTGGCAACACTGTTGGGGAGAACACCCAAAGAGAGGTTACCTTAGGGATTTAGATTACTTTTAATCATTTTCTGTTTGCTTTGTATGCTTTATTTTTAAGGGTTTCTTGGGTATTATATTTGTGGGGGATCCTATACCCGGATCTAGGTTTCCTTGGGTAAGTAGCAATAGATCATCACGACTGTCCGACGTAGACCGGGACGGTTAAAATGATGGCTACGGTTAGCGCGACACTTTGGATGTCGTGATGTTCGTCATGTTTAGTTGAGGAAAAATTTGGCATCTGTGTGGTGTCATCAAGCACTAACTAAACTTTTAGAACCCTAATTGACCCATCTTGGCCATTAGAGGGTAATGAGATAACCGACTTCGGTGCAGACTAAGGTGGGTTGATACTCGATGCTACGCTCATTGAGATTTGACTTTCGAGATGTTTCGGTCATCCATTTGGTCGTCGTACTTAACAACATAACATTATAACATCATTACATCATAACATCATAACATCATAACATCATAACATCATAACATCATAACATCATAACATCATAACATCATAACATTATATCATCATAACATATCTAACCATTTCAAGGACCTAAAGATTTATCTTTGCTCTTTGTTGCAGGGTTATGGCTTCCAGGAAGACTATCTGAATCATCTTTGTGGGCATATCTTCTCAACTCAAGGAGTTAGTCTCAAAATTTTATGATCACACTCATTTCATCAAAATGCATGGTTATCTACTCGACCTGGTTATATCTAGTTTTGAAGAAGATAAGATGAGTGTCATATTCCAGTTCTTTGATCCGAAGCATCACTGCTTTACTTTACCAAACTATCAGTTGGTACCGACAATGGAATAGTTCTCTAAGCTTATTGGGATACACATCCTTGATCAAATACCTTTCATCGGTTTAGAAAAAAGTTTCGAGGTTTGAAGACATCACACCAGTGTTACATCTAAAGCGGCCAGACATTAAAGATAATTGGGAAACAAGAAGTGGAGTCAAGGGTTTGCTTGCTAAATTTCTGATAAAGAAGGCTCGAAAATTCTTAAAGGATTTGAGTTTCCACGCTTTCGAAGATATTTTAGCTTTACTAATATATGGTTTGGTGTTATTCCCTAATCCAGATCAATTCATATACGTAAACACCATCAACATATTCCTCAATCATAATCTTCTGCCTACCTTGCTCGGATATATTCTACATTCTCTTCACACTCGTACTATGAAAAGACAAGGGACTCTCACGTGTTTCATACCGTTATTATCCAAGTGGTGTATGTCGCACCTTCATCAATCAGTGATGAAGAACTAACAAGGTTTGAAGTGGTCTCAGAGATTTATGTAACTCTCTAATTTAGATATCCATTGGTGTCTCTACTCTCAAAAGGACATCACTTTCATTGAGCGTTATGGAGAATTCCCTAATGTACCACTCCTTGGCATAAGGGGAGGTATCATTTACAACCTTTCTCTAGCGTTATGACAGTTTGGTTATGCTCGGAGAACAGTCTTTATGATATACTTATTTAAGGCATTGTATTTGACTACGACAACGATCTCCAAGGTTATCACCGACGATTTGTGCGCACTTGGGGCATGCTGAAGAAAATTGATACCAGGACCTTGGGGCATAAAAATTCCCCGCCTTGGGAACCTTACTTCAAATGGATGCGACTCGTGCTCAAACTCTCATGATTCCATATGCTGCCATTCTACCAATAATTATAGAACATGTTGCCGAAGGCGATGGGTCTTATACCATTCTCCATCTAGACATGCCTATTAATTTTGAAGAATTGAAGAGATCCTGGATTCAACTTAAAGAAGAAAGGGATACATTCGAAGCTCAGTGTTATGCAAGCGAGAGAAGAGTATTGGAGCTGACGAAGCTACTTCACGAGGAACAGAGCATTAACACCTACATCAACACGAAAAAGAAGTGTCCATTGGAGGCCTAATCACTAGAAATTTTACTTTTGTATTTGAACTTTCTTTTGTATTAACTAATCAGAATAATAAAAAGTTTGTTCTTGCTTGTTTACCAAATTTAAATTCCTAAGGTCCTTGAAAACATTGCATTGCATAACATTGCATATCATAGCATATCATTTAATAACAGGTACTCTAAAGACCGATTTTCTCATTCTCTGCTATTTGTTTCAGCAGAAATGGCTCTCGAACAAAATTTCAAATATCTCTAGGCTCAGAATGCTCGGTTCCAAGAAATGATCATCAACTTGGCCCAAGGTCAAGAAGATCTTAAGGAGCTCCTCATCAAGAAGAAAAAGAAGAAGATCGCTTGCATTCTCAACATGGGGAAAAGATTCAGAGGTCTAGTCAAGGTAGTCAGGAAGCATGAATTCTCAGAAAAGAGATGAGAAATTAAAGGAAGTTTCAAGGCCAATGAGGTAATCCATCACGAGTTTTAAGAAAATGATGGAGAGGACTATATGAGCGAGCAGTATCCTCCTGACGACGAGAAGTATAAGTTACTTGAAGACCATCTGAATGCTTTGATAACTGAAGTTATGTTTCTAGAATGGTCATTCCCCGCAAGTTCAAAGTTCCTACTTTTGCTAAGTACGATGGCATTTCTTGTCTGAAGCTTCATCTGAAGTCCTATGTTCAGAAGATTCAACCACACATTGCTGACAAGAAATTAAGGATGCATTTCTTTCAAGAGAGTTTGTCTGGAGCATAATTAGAGTGGTATTATCAGCTAGAGAATACTCACATTTGGTAGATGCTTTCTAAAAACAGTACCAGTACAATGTTGAATTGGCACCAACCCGCATGCTGCTGTAGAATATGTCTATGGGTCGTGATGCGAAATTCAAAGAGTACGCTTACAAATGGAGATATCTAGCAAATAGAGTCCAGCTACCCTTGTCTAATAGATAACTTGTTGACATGTTCAAGAGAACGCTGACATGTTTATTCTTCAATCATCTAATTAGAAATTCCTCATTCGGATTCACTGAGCTGATATTGACAGGTGAATGTATTGAAGCTAGAATCAAGAGTGGAAAGATTCAAGTTGAGACATCTTCAAATGCTAAGAAGAGGCCTTTTGGTGGGAATAAAGAAACTAATGCTATGTATGGATAGAAGAATCGTGACAAAGGTGATCTCTATCAATATGTGGGGACAGTCCTGAGCTTCAATCCCACACCAGTGCAACCTAAACAAGACAACATGCATAGACAGAGGGCCAAGAAGACACTTTATGAAGATCATCATGCCATTGTCTCGAGCATTACAAGACATGTTGAAAGCAGAGCTGATTACTTTGAGAGATTCTCCTCAGCATGTCAACACATCTTCTCCAAAATACAATCCTAATACGAGGTGTGAATACCACTACAATATCCTAGGGCACGACACCAACAATTTTTGGGCCCTGAAGAATAAGATTCAAGACATGATTAAAGCTCAGGAAATTGAATTTGACACTCCTGTCGAAACTCCGAATGTGATCAACGCACCAATGACCGATCATATCAAGAGTACCAACGCCATTGATAAAGATTCATATGTCTTTGTTGTGAATGAGTTAACCACTCCCTTGATGAATGTTAAGAAGAATATTCTACAAGCTGACTTATTTCCAGGATGTTTTGACAACTGTTGTTACTGCGCATCCGAACCCAATGGTTGTGCTTGGTTGAAGAGAGGTTTTCAAAGCCTAATAGACAACCGAGAAGTGTTGTTCATGAAAACTCCGTCCGTAGAGAGTTTGTGGAAAGATGTTTCCAAGAGCTTGAAAATCGAAGACGTAAGCGAAGCCATACTAGAAGTTTAGGATACCTTGGGGCAGCCAAGTGGTAAATTTAATTTCATAGTGAAATATACCGCCCCTGAAAGCTACAAGATTGCAATTGAAGACATCAAAGGAACCAGATGGGGAGATGATGACTATCTCAAAGAATATGTTGATGTAAACACGATAAGGATCACCTTTGCCAACTCTGCATCTAGAGGGGAACCTATGATTATTACCTCTCTCAGACCAATCCATATTCCTCTAATAAAGCTATACCATGGAATTATGGGGCCGAGGTTTACTATCGAAGATAATACGGTTGAAGCCACTAATTCCGATGTCGATAATATTACCAGATCAAGCAAGGTAACTAGAACCAGAAGAGTGTTATCTCCAAATATCTCTCCTCCAAAATACACTACTACACCAATCCACATCCCTTCTGTTGAACCCACTCCCGAGGCTTAGGGAAAAGAGAAATTGACTCAACCTGCTCAGACAGAAGTACCAAAGGAAGTTGCTGAAGATACCTCCAAGAATGAGATGGAGGAAATCCTAAAGATTATTAAGAAAAGTGATTACAATGTTATGGAGCTGTTGGGACAAACCTTATCCAAGATTTCCATGCTAACACTATTGTTGTGCTCTGAGGCTCATGCTAAAGCATTAGTGATGTTTCTGAAGAATGCTCATATACCGTAAGACACTTCTGTTGACCAATTTGAAAGTTGTATTTCTAGCCTGACTGTAGACATTGGGTTGGGCTTTTATGATGTTGATATGACTCCTGCCGGAAGAAAACACAACAAAGCCTCGCACATTTCCAAGTTGATTCCTTCTCGGTAGTCCTACGAGGAATCTCTCATTATAGATTGATTGTATCTCTCTAGGAGGTTGAAGACTTGTTGTTGAAATTTTCAATGGGTGATTTACAAACCTATTGTTTGAAGTTCCTTTGGGTGATTTACAAACTCATTGTTGATTGATTCCCATAAGCGTTTACAATGAAGATTGTTATTCAGATGAATGACAGCCTTGTCATCATGGAAGGAAGTTTGTCAAAGATTGTAATTCCGATGAATGAGAGTCTTGTCCTTATGGAAGGTAGTTTATCGAAGATTTTTTTACCAATGAATGGAAGCCTTGTCCTTATGAAAGGTAGTTTATCGAAGATTGTTCTTCCGATGAATGGTAGCCTTGTCCTTATGGAAGGTAGTTGATCGAAGATTGTTATTCAGATGAATGGCAACCTTGTCCTTATTGAAGGCAGTTTGTCAAAGATTTGTTGTTCCGGTGAATGGCGGCCTTGTCCTTATGGAAGGTAGTTTATCAAAGATTGTTGTTCCGATGAATGGCAGCCTTGTCCTTATGGAAGGTAGTTTATCAAAGATTTTTTATTTCAATGAATGGAAGCCTTGTCTTTATGGAAGGTAGTTTATTGAAGATTGTTGTTTCGATGAATGACATCCTTGTCTTTATGGGAGGCAGTTTGTCAAAGATTTGATTTTTCTGATGAATGGTAATCTTGCCATTATGGGAGATAGTTCGTCGTTGATTTGTTGAATACTCTAATGGGAGAGATATTATCTCATTGATTGTACGATCATTTTGTTACCCTTTCTAGATGAATTATCATGGTTAAAGAAG
This sequence comes from Vicia sativa, assembly GCA_021764765.1. NCBI lineage: Eukaryota > Viridiplantae > Streptophyta > Magnoliopsida > Fabales > Fabaceae > Vicia > Vicia sativa. The sequence continues at coordinate 60,150,918 of CM038793.1, read as the reverse complement.
GAGTTTCATCCCATCTTTGGTGAAACACTAGAACTCTTGGGAAAGTTAGTCCATTATTGATGTTATCTTCTATCTCGTTAAGGCCAAGGTTTCGTTCTTATCTCCGGATAGAAGACACTTAAATAATGGAAGTGGTTGTACCCTAATTTTCCCCCCTAAGATTCACTCATATATCATACCATTTCATTACACAAATATCAAATGGTCTCTCTCTCTCTATCTATCTCTCTCTTGTCTTTGGGTTTGCCCTTAGTCGATCACCAAGAACCTTTGAATGTGTGTGTGTTAATTTATACTTGGATAATCATGATGTCTATATCATTTATCTTCTAGATGTTGTGATATAGGTGAATGGTGCACAAGTTTCTTACTCAAGGAGTCAATAGGTTCATGTGTTTATTTCCATGCCTTCTCTCCTTAACTCTCAAATATTTTTGAAAGCATTGTCTCCCATTTAAGACTTCTTTTGTCATCAACCATGGTCTCTCACTTTTAGTATATTCTTCGTGTTTTAAAGAGATCAACAAGTTTGAAGGATTCTCCATGTGTCATACCCCAAATTTTGACCTAATATACCACCATACATTTGCATCATTGCATAACTAACAGTTCAGATAGCATTAATCGGGTATAGCACTCACAGGTCAAAACTAGGGTTTCATCAGATTTTCATCTGATTCAAGAGCTAACCAATTAGGGTTTGAGATTTTCTCACTCCATTTGATCTATCTTGATCAAATCATCAGCCTTCAATCCTCAGATATCAAATTTTCTCACAGATCAATCGAGGATCGACCAATTAGGGTTTTGGTCGAGCATAGGCATTCTCTGATTTTTTGAGCAGTAATTGACTTTTTTGGATAGAGATTGGTCATTATATCTTAGATACAACATCTTGACCTAATTTCTGGATTCAAAACATCACAGAGGTTCACAAAAATTCATCAGTCAATTTCAGAAATGTCTGATGAAATTTCATCTGCACAGAAAAGTCAAACTTTGACTTTTGGTCAAATTTTTCAAAACAAAACTTTTTCCATCATGATCATAAAAAAATCAAAGAATTTGGAAAAGTCAACAAAAAAGTCAAAATTTTATACTTAGAAAAATTTCTAAGTGTTGAAATTTCACATTTTTTTCAAACTTCAAGCCATTTTTTCACCTAGTTCCAATTGGAATTTGAAAAAACTCAAAAAATGAAAGTTGTAGATCATGGAAAAATCTTTCCAAAATGTCCAAGAACTCTCAAATCCATGGAGTCTAGCTACACTTTTGAATTTGAAATTTAGAGCTCCAAAATCCATAATTTTCAAGTACAAACTTGTAAAATTATAGGTCATTTTGTGTTTTTTCATTTAAACCACTTGCCACCTTGCCAAATTGAGTCATCAAACTGATAAACATCAGTGAGAAGTGATGATTGAAGATTGGATCAAGTTTGGATAAATTCACACATGGTAAAAAAGGAAGGTTCCTTTTGCTTTACAAATGACAATCTTGCCCTCTAAGCTTTCTTTGAATATCCAAATGCCATGGACATTTGCCTAAAATTTCAGAGCCTATTTGTCTATAAAAGGATCATAGTTCAAGCTTCAATCAACACCAAAATCAATACAAAAATCCATTCTTTTCTTCTTTTCTTGAAAATCAAGTATCATAGAGCAAAATTGCCAAACCTAGCATTTTTGAAAATCCAATGGAAACATGATGAAAATTGGTGTCCAACATGTTCCATAATCATTAACAAACTTGTTCCAAACTTAAAATCAACTGTACTAAGCTAAAAATCAGAAATCATTTTGCATTTTTCAAACTTGTACAAGCCATAGCAATCGAAATTGGAGTTTGGTTTGATTCCTTGAAGTTTTGATCATCCATACACCTTCCATAAACATCATAGGAGTGATCCAAAACAAGAACAACAAACTGTAACACCATTAACACGATTTCCAGTTTCATTTTGAGTGTATGCAGTTGACTTGTGTAGCTCGATTCAAGCAAGTTCAGAGCAAGCACGCTATCCATAGAGCATCCTTACATGCCGTTAGAGCTTAATCAATCGAGAAACAGCAACTGGAAACACGTTTGCATCGAATTCGATCTTCACTTTTCGGTATGAACACGAGTTTGGTTCTCATGATTCTTTGAATCTTTTGACAAAACTCTTGGCCATTCTCTTTCGCACTTAACACGATCCTTAACCCTCAAAAAATTCAAATAATCATCAACTACATGTGATTTAATTTGATTTCTCAGTTTTAGGGTTCTTAGCTTTTCCAGAAATCAAAACACGTTAGGCTTAAAATAAATAAAATTAACAACCACAGTTGTATTCCTTGTTCAAAACCGAGTCATTTTGATGTTTACATCGTCCAAATCCATTGAGAGGAGATAGCTTGGATCAAAGATTCTGAAAATCAAAAACTATAAACCCAGAATTCGCGCGTGTTCATGTGTTCTTCATTTTTTCAAATTTTTAAATTATCCAATCCTTTATCTACGCGTGTTTCTAATCCACTAACACTCAGCGCGTTTGGCTCAGTTGGTTGCTTGCTTGCTCTTAAGGCTTTGTGACACGCGTCCCACTCAAAGGTCATGGGTTCAAAACCCAGCAAGACCATTTTTTCACTCTTTTTTCACAAAACTTCAATATTTTCATGTTTTTTTTATCAAACTTCAACAATTTTTTTAACCAATCAAAACTTCTCATTTTGAGATGATTTTTTGCACACTTGTCATTTAATATATATATTTTATGATTATGTCAAAAAAATCCAAAAAAACTTTCATCTGATTAAATTTTAATCGAGCAAACGATGTTACGAACACTTTTTCAAACCTCCTTAAAGGTGAATTTTTCAAGTTTTCGACTTCGATTTTTTCAAAACTTCTCATAAATGAACCTCACATTTCAAAACATTTTCAAATCATTTTCAAAACATTTTATCAAACTTGCATCTTTTACCATGATCAATCCGATTTAAGCGATAAAACGATTTCGTCTTTTCTCGAATTTCTCGATCGATAATGGGCCACCCTTTTGGTGTAAGTCCCAATCCTTTATGTACATACTTAGTTTTACTTGTACATATTCAAATTATCATTGTTAATATTCAAACGAAAACAAATTTCTTTCATTTGTTTTCATTCGTTTGTCTATACGCCGAATCCATTGGTTCTAAAGGAAGGTTTCTCCTGAGCAAGATTTCTTTTAAACCAATGGGCCTCCATCACGGTGTAAGTCCCATAACATTCTTTTATGTACATAATATTTCCTTGTACATATCAAACTTTTGTCAAACATTTTTTTAAACAAACTTTCATCTGTACATAACACAGATATTTCAAAAACAAACTTTTCATCTGTACATAACACAGATACTTCTTTTTCAAAAACTTTTTATCTGTACATGATACAGATACTCTCTTTTTGAAAATACTTTTTACAGATAAACGTTGATCAATCATTTCGTTTCATCTGTACATTTTACACTAAATACCATTGGTATTGAAAGGAGCATTATTCCGTGAACTGCTTTCAAATCAATGGGCCTCTCTGATGTAAGTCCCAACCCTCCTATGTACATCCATCTTTGTCTGTACATAAAAACTCGTTCGTGTACATATTCATTTCCTTGTACACAGTTCAAACTTGTGAATAATCAAGTTACGCTCGTTTTAAACGTTCGTTTCACAGACACTTGTTTATATTTCATAAACTACTGTAAATAAACATCATGCATTGTTTATATTTCCTTCATAAACTCCGGTGAATACATATCACACACACACACCTGTTTATACAACCGTCTAATAAATAACATAACAATTAGACTAATCAATAGGTTTCATTGAGTTTAGCCTCCGCTTGGGCTTCATACAAGACAACTCATCACCAGTTGAGTTTAGCCTCCGCTTGGGCTTCATACAAGATAACTTATCCCCAGCATGGGTCAGCCTTCTCTTGGGCTTTGTACAAAGAAACTCTCCCCACAGAGTTAGCCTCCGCTTAGGCTTCGTATAAGACAACACTCCCTGAGTCGCCCTCCTCTTGGGCTTCGTTCAAAAGAACTCCTCATTGAGTTTAGCCTTCTCTTGGGCATCATACAATGAAAGAGGCAGAAATCTCTTAACACCTCCTATTGGGCTTCCAATACAAAGAATCACCCGCTAAGATAGAACCACGAAAGGATGGTTTCCGGTGAAATCACTTTCAAATTCCCAAAGAGTAAAATTTCCGGTGAAATTGCTCTTATTCGAAAAGGATGATTTCTCGGTGAAATCCCTTTCAAGCCAAAGACGCCCATACCCTATAGCTTCCTCTTGAGCTTCATACAAGGACCCTCGATGACCCTCGATGACCCTAATGCCTCCTCTTGGGCTAACAATACAAGGACCCACGGGCTTCTTAAAAGCATCCCTTTAATCCAATCAATTTCTCCTAAGAGATTTAGACATTTATCATCTCTATGGAAGAAGTATCTCATCCATTACATCACATACAGTCAAAAACTTTTCAAACTTTTTAAACTCTTTTCAAACAAAAACATCTATTAACAGTAAGTGGTAACGCTTGTACACTCAAGCAAAACACCCATTACTTACGCTAAAAGATTCAATCATCTTTTCAAACATCTTTCTTAAACATGTAAGTGGTAACGCTTGTACACTCAAGCAAAACACCTAATACTTACGATGAAAGATTTTAATCAATCAAATTTTTTTCAAAAAATGTATGTGATGAAATAGATTAGATACATTTTTCATTAAGATGACATTTGTCTGTCTCTTACTAACATCCCGTTGCTTTCCACTAGCATAAGTGGGAACTACGATTGCTCTGACTTTCTCAACATCCTTTTGAGAATACGTGGCACAAGGTCTCATCCTTGCCGAGCAAATTTCTATCTCCCTCGGACCAAACAAACCATAGAACCACAGATCCGAGCTACAAATGCTCGATTCCCACTAGGGATATGTATGCACAAGATCCACATCTTTGCGAGCACAATAATAACAAAACCTAGAATCCCACATAATCTACTGTTTCTTAAAATCCCAAAGGAGAAACTTTCCCAATCATAGAAATAGCAATTAAAAAACAAACAACATATCAAACATATTCATATATAAAGCTGTAGATAACTACATATATTTAGGGTGCTCCATCTATTCCCTTTATATACCAATCCCCCTTACTCAGAATCTCCCCAATGCGTTATGTCTAGTTTGCGCTAGTCGTTCGCATACCAATATCAATTGAGGGTATTTCACTTTCCCCTTTTTCATAATCATTAAATCATCTTTCTTGTGTTGAAAATAATAAAGCTTGATGCTCGCGGCATCTTTATAAACAAATCAAAAGATTTAAATCGTTGCGTACCAGAAGATTTAAGCCTAGAGTAATTGTCATGCGATACTACGATCAGGCGAGTTTCTCTTGAAAATATTATTGGACCATCGAGTATTCAACAAATCCAATAATGTTTTGAAGGGGAGTGTTGAGCCTGTATTATCAGTAGAACCCGATTCATAGATGAATAAGCCCTTAGAACTTAAACCCCGTTGATTCTTATCGTTGGCTTCATGCTCGTGACTTCGAACGCTTGCCCGTGTGTATAACTACTAACCATGTTTGCTGCATTCATGCATTCATTCATTCAAAAAAAAAAAAAACTTCTTCATTTTCTCTTTCCATTTCCAAAGAATTTAGAGATTTTTTCTTTGTAAAATATTTTAGGTTAGAGTGATGGGCGTCGAGGAAGATTCACCAAAAGATACGTTTTAGAATTCCTGATGTAGGAAAGTTGAAAGAGTTAGCATCCTTGGTAGAAGATCCCTCGGATTTCAGAAAACGCTATGGAACTCTTTTAACCCTTCTGAACGCTAACGTCGATGAAGGACTTCTCAAAACCTTCGTTCAATTCTACGATCCAATCTATTGAACTTTCCGATTATCGGTTGATGCCTACTTTGGAAGAGTATGCATATCCTAGGAATCTCAGTATCAGACAAAGTGCCTTTCAATGGTTTGGAAGCCATTCCTAAGTCACAAGTCATTGCAACAATGACTCATTTAAAGAAACCTGAGATAGACAAAAACCTAACTACGGAGGAAAACTCTTAGGACTAACTTCAAAGTTCCTAATGGAGAAGGCTCTCAAATTCTCGTCGGTAGTATGGTAGCCTTTGAAGCTATTTTAGCTTTACTCCTCTATGGATTGGTGTTGTTTCCCAACGTCCCAAATTTCGTTGATATCAACGCCATAAGGATCTTCGATTGGAAATCCGTTCCCACCCTGCTTGGTGATACGTACGTCTCTATTCATCATAGGAATCGTCAAGGAGACGGAACTATCGTGTGTTGTGTACCTCTTTTTCAAATGGATTGTCTCACACCGCCTAAATCTCCTATCTTCCGCGAAAACAAACGAGTGGCATTGGTCCAGAAGACTCATGTCTCTTACAAACGACGATATCCATTGGTATACCTTGGCAAACAATGAGATGGAAATCATTGAGAGTTGTGGAGAATTTGCCAACGTACCTCTCATTGGTACGAAAGGAGGAATCAACTACAACCCATTCCTAGCAAAACGTCAGCTCGGATACGCAAATTCTGGTAAACCTCCCGGTTTTACAGTAGAAAGCTACTTCTATCATGAAGGAGAGGATTCCCAAGGATTGAAGGCTAGGATGATCAAAGCTTGGCATCACATCCGAAAGAAAGGAAAAGGTAAGGCAAAGAATTGTGTAGCCATGGAAACCTACACTTCTTGGATAAAGAAAAGAGCGAAGGAATTCAATGCCTTACGCTTATGAGGATCCCATGTTCTCGACCGAAATCAACAAATTTTCCCGAAGTGGGAGAATACCAAGAAGCCTTGACCAAGATAAGGTTTGAGAAAGAAGCTTTGGAAAGAAAATTCCTTAAGACTAACCTTGAGAATGAGAAGCTCAAGCAAGTCAAAGATCATGAAAAGGCGCTCTACTTCCGTGATGAATGGCTCATGGAGAAAGATGAGAAGATTCGCGAAGGATAACGCCATCAAATACGTCAAGGAAAGGAAAAGAAAGCTCGAGGAAATGACAACCAAGAAGCCCGCTCCCAACGAGTGGAAGAGTCATTAGCAAGCTAAAAGCCGAGAAAGCCAAACTAAAAGCTCACTATGGAAGGAAATCGTCAAGCTACATCAAGCCTTTGGATCGCCATCCACGAAGATGTTTAATTAGTTTAATTTAGTTTGTAATTTTATCATTTATTGTATCATTTGTGTGAGCAATGCTCCAACAAAAAAACAATTGTTGTAATCTTCCTTCATTAATCAATAAAATTTGTGTTTTCCATCCAAATATTTGCCAGAAATATCTCTTTTAGCATAAATTCTTTGGAAATTTCTTTTCTTTACAATCATATTCATGCATCATACTTTGCATTTAAGTCTATCATCTAGAGTCTAATCATTCACGCTTTTAACCACTTTTCAGATAGAAAAATTGTCAAGTCGTCGCGTCTTAGAGTTTCTCGATCGCATCCGCACCAACTCGAACGTCGATACCGATCAAAAGAAGAAAAGTAATGGAGAATTTTGAGCAAGAAAATGTTGAACTCCGTAGTACGGTAACTACGCTACAAGAAGAAGTGGAGAGACTCACATCTTTGGTCAACTCGCACAACAAGAAAGTCAACAAGCGATCGAAAATCATAACCAAATAGCAACTTGAGGATACTACTACTCCGGTTTCCGTCATCGAGAGTTCACCTTTCGGATGCCGAGGGCTATCCATGGGAATGCCTTTTAACCCGGCATTGAGTTCGCCAACCGACTTCTCAAACAACCTCGCTTGAAATACCTACTTTGCAAAGAAAATGCTACATTCACTCCACAACGTGGAATAACTTTTCCACAAGTAACAATGTCGGTTTCTCAACCGATCATGTTGAACTCGCCTCCGTAGTGCACACTACCACCGAAAGAAGTTCATCACACTCCAGAAATAGCACGCGCTCGTGGTTCAATGGAGAATCTCCGAGAACAACTCCTCAAAATGCGACTTGAGATAAAAAGCGATTCAAGGGAAAGAATTGTTTGGGAAAAGCGCCAGATCTGTTTAGTCCCTCGTGTGAAAATACACGAAATTCAAAATCCGGATTTTGAAAAGTACAAAGGGAATTCTTGTCCTCAGAGTCATCTTACAATGTATGCTAGGAAAATGTCTACGTACAATGAGGATCATCAGCTGTTAATTCATTACTTCCAGGATAGTCTCACCGGTGCCGCACTAAAGTGGTACATGGGTTTAGACAGCACGAATATCCAATCATTCAACGACTTAGGTAAAGCCTTCGTACAACAATATAAATTCAACTTGGATATGGCTCCTGATAGGGATCAACTCCACTCCATGTCTCAAAAGGAAAGAGAGACATTCAAGGAATATCTTGATGGAGGGAAATTGCCCAAGTCAACCCGCCCTTGGAAGAGAAAGAGATGACTAAGGTATTCTTGAATACTCTAAACTCATTCTACTATGAGCGAATGATCGCTAGCGCTCCCGGAGACTTCAACGAAATGGTAAGCATGGGGATGCGACTAGAAGAAGGGGTTCGGACAGGACGTCTAACCAAGGAAGTAGGATCTTCTAGTAATACCAAGAAAGTTGGAACCAGTTTCCCAAGGAAAAAAGAACATGACGTAGGAATGGTATCCAGGAAACCACGCAAGAATGTCATTCAACAACGACGGTAGCTGCCATAGCGCCCATCGTCAACAACTCGTGAATCGCTCCGCAATTTCAACAAAGTCAACAAACTCAACACCTCGTCAGCTCGGCCACAACCAAAACCGACGCCTCGGGTTACTCGGTTCGACCCAATTCCCATGACGCATACGAACTTTACCCTACCGATAGAAAGGAATCTAATACAAACAAGGTTACCACCTCCGGTCCCGAAAAACTACCATGGTGGTACAAAGTCGACATGTCTTGCCCTTTTCACCAAGGGCACCGGCCATGACCTTGAGCATTGCATAGCATTGAAGGCGTACGAGATTAGTAAAGGCTAATCTTCTTTCCTTCGAAACACAAGTCCGAATGTGCAAGCCAATCCACTTCCGGTCATAGTGGACACTCGGTGAATCTAATGCTAAGGAATACGATGTACCTTGTCACGATGTAAACTTAGTCAAAGGAAACTTGGTGCATCTTCATGAAGCATACAGACCATGAGCACCTTCACTAAGCACAATTATGCGACTTGCTATATCTGCTCCAAGAATATCCATGGATGTCCCACCATAAGAGCGGATATTCAACATTTGTTAGACATTGGTGATTTACAAATCTACGTAAACCGAGATGACCATGGCGTAAATACCATAGGGCATTTTCCGCATGAGCTTTTAGTCTCGAGATATCAACTCGGAAAATCCCAAGTAAGCGTTGTGATCCCTTGTTTCAACATGCCCGAGCATGTGGAGATCGCGTCATGGTTCCAACATTCCAACATCTCCTTTGGTGATTTGCCCACCTGGTCCTGTTCCGTACAATTCTACTAGAGCAATTCCTTACCAGTACAATGCAACCTTGATAGAGGATGGGAAAGAGAAACCCATGCCTACACTTCCAGCTAATGTCAATATAATGTAAATCGAGCGACGCCAAGTACACTCCATTGCCACCAAAATCGCCTTCAGCCCCTATTGTTAAACAAAACCAAGTTAACATATCCTCTGAGAATCCTGCAACGATTCCCATTGCTAACCCAAGCACAAATATTGATTCTACTGATAGAACCAACATCAACTCAGACTTTGACGAGATCATGAAACTAATCAAGAAGAGCGAATATCGAGTCGTAGACCAATTGATGCACTCCTTCAAAAATTTCAATCTGCTTTACTCCTTAACTCAAGCTCACCGAGAAGCTTTGATGAGAGTACTAGACCAGCTTATGTGGATCACGATGTGACTGCACCAATTTGGAGGATCGCTCCAACATAACCTGCAATAATCGAGTTTTAGTGACGAAGAACTTCCGAAGAAGGAAAATCACACATCTCGATGATTTGCCACGATTCCCTATCCAATGTATTGGTGGATACAGTTCGCCTTTAAATGTAATGCCAAAACGACGCCGCTCGCTTAGCTTACAAAGGAACGCCAATGAAGTTCAACGACATCATAGTAAGAGCTTTCGATGGATCGAGAAAGTCGCTTATTGGGAAGTTGATCTCCCAATGACAATTGGCCTCACACTTTCAAAATTACGCTCCAAGTCATGGACGTATCACCGCAGATTGCTTGCTAGGAAGACCTTGGATCCACGATGCGAGGCGAATTTACTCTCCATCGAAATTAAAATTCACAAGAAATGGAAAGTTGGTGACCATCGGTGAACAAGCTTTACTTGTAAGTCATCTATCCAGCTCCTTCATCACGCCAATGACATTGAGCGCCATCTCCCGTAAAATCCGTTAGAGGATGAATCTACTAAAAGATCATCTATCTCTTCAGATAAAGAAGGCACAAATGGTGAAAGATGGCAATACTCGAGGATGGGGACAAGTTATCAAACCCGTCAAGAATGAAACGAAGGACTTGGGTTCTCACCCGTATCCTCCAAAGAAAATGAAAGATGAAACACTTTCCCGATCAAGGAAGTATTTCATAGTGGAGGTTTCTTAAACCTGTTCGCAAGAGGTTAATGTTGTAACCATTGAAGAGGATGAAGATGATCCATCCGAATCAAGAGTGGAGCACTTATTTGAATAGCCCGAGTATGTGTCTCAAGAGGAATCATATGCACCGATCGATCAATTCAAAGACATGTCCTAAAGAACATGAAAATCCACCACCCCTCAAGTTTGGGATACCTTGGGAGAACCAAGTGGCAAACGACTACATGGTGAAATACTCGCAAAGCTCGAAAATCCGGATTGAAGATATCCAACCCACGGATGGGGTGATGACTTTGACTACCCTAGTCAATCGAAGAGGAATACTGCCTTCTCAAACTAATCAATAGATCGAGGTCCCAAATGAAGATCTCTGTTCAACACGTCTGGATTTCACCAAGCCGATCACGTTACCACTACATTAACATGATCATCAAGATCAAGAGTATGATTCGGATACGATGCGGAAAGTGTCGACAACGATTCTCTTCACTCCGACGATCGGAAGGAACATCCCTAGTATTCAACACAAAGATCAACAGAAGTACAAAGGCTATCTCTCATACTTCCCGATCCGTTAATCAAGAAGATCGCTTTAGCAAGACCAAAGGCAAAGGCCATCGCCCGTAGTCTTCAAAGCCTCGCTCACCAAAGAATCAAAGTTTACTCAAGGGTTAAACCAAGCGGAAAATTACCCGAGTACCTCGACTTCCAAGGAGTTCGTCACTATTGGAAACCCGAAGTTAGGACTAATGTTCATACCTCTAAATAGTTTATCTTTGCTTTTGTTTTGAACTCGCGCCCAAAGCAAGAGATGTTTTATAGGGTTTAGCTTTTAAATAATTTCTCTTTGTCTTGCCCAAGACAAATGAGTTTGTATTTTAGGGCCCTGCTCATATTGTGAAACATAAATAAAACGTTGTTTTGTTTCCACCCTCTGTGTTTATTTTCATTTTACCCTTTTAAATGATAATCCTAAAAAAACATAAAAAATCTTCAAAAAATTATAATGAAAAATTAATCAACACTTTCACATTAACTTTCAAAAAATGATGATAAAACTTTTTTAATCAAACATAAATCAAAAATGCAGATTAAACAAATGGACAAATCCATTGAAAGCAAGAATTCCACGCTCTCTCAACTTTGAAATCCCTAAGTCGAAGAAGAAGTTGAAGAAGAGATCCGGATGAAATTTCTAGATGCTAAAGCACGAGGAAAGGATCATTCACCTCACAAAGAACCTCTAGAAGCAATCAACTTGGGTTCCGAGGAAGATACAAAGAAGTCAATATCGGAGCTTCACTCAACAAAGTGTCAAAGGCAAACCGATAAGTCTTCTCAAAGAATACGTTGATGTGTTTGCTTGGTCCTACCAGATATGCCGGGTTTGGATACCAAATATAGAGCATCACTTGCCGTTAAAACCGTAATGTCCGCCATTAAGCAAAAGCGAGGAGAGTTCATCCCGAAATGGTGAGAAAACTAAAAGGAAGTCCAAAAATTTACCGGTTTCCTTGTCACTCGAGTATCCTCAATGGCTAGCCAACATAGTACCGTATCCAAGAAAGATGGAAAGGTCGAATGTGTGTTGACTACCGAGATCGAACAAAGCTAGTCCAAAGACGATTTCCCACTCCGCATATCGACATGCTAGTGGATAGTCCGCCAAATTCAACGTCTTTTCCTTCATGGATGGTTTCTCGGTTATAATCGATCGAATGGCTCAAGACATGGAGAAGACATCTTTCATCACGCCATGGGGCACTTTTTGCTACAAGGTAATGCCATTTGGATTAAAGAATGCAGGCACAACTTACCAGAGGGCAATGACTACTCTCTTTCATGATATGATGCACAAAGAGATCGAGGTCTACGTGGACGACATGATAGCAAAGTTTGACACTGAAGAGGAACATATAGACTATCTCTTAAAGTTGTTTCAACGACTAAGGAAGTTTCAGCTCCGCCTGAATCCTAACAAATGTACCTTTGGGGTAAGATCAGGAAAACTCCTAGGTTTCATCGTCAGTCAAAGAGGAATTGAAGTCGACCCTGACAAAGTCAAGGCTATTCAAGAAATGCCTACACCACATATGGAAAAGCAAGTGAGAGGATTTCTCGGACGGTTGAATTACATCTCCAGATTTATCTCTCAGATGACTGCTACCTGTGGGCCGATATTCAAGCTTCTCCGCAAAGATCAAAAGGTAGTGTGGACAGAAGATTGCCGAAGAGCATTTGACAGTATCAAAGAATACCTGTCAGAACCACCAATATTGATCCCTCTAGTGGAAGGAAGACCATTGATCATATACCTTACCGTACTAGAAGAATCCATGGGCTGCGTACTTGGACAACAAGACGAAACCGGTAAGAAGGAGCATGCCATCTACTACCTGAGTAAGAAATTCACAGACTGTGAAACTCGCTACTCCATGCTCGAGAAAACATGTTGTGCTTTGGTGTGGGCTTCAAAACGTCTTCGCCAATACATGATCAATCACACGACTTGGTTAATATCCAAAATGGATCCTATCAAGTACGTATTTGAGAAGCCTGCCTTAACCGGGAGAATCGCTCGATGGCAAATGCTACTATCTGAATATGACATCCAATACCGCGCTCAGAAAGCGGTTAAAGGAAGCATTCTCGCCGATCACTTGGCTTATCAGCCGCTCAACGAATACCAATCTCTCAAATTTGATTTCCCATACGAGGATGTTATGTACTTAAAGATGAAAGATTGTGACGAACCGCTACACGGAGAAGGACCAGATCCAGAATCCCGATGGGGCCTAGTCTTTGATGGAGCTGTAAATGTTTTTGGCAATGGAATTGGGACAGTCATCATCACTCCCGAGGGTTCTCATATCCCGTTTTCCGCCAGGTTGCTATTTGATTCCACCAACAACATAGCAGAATATGAAGCATGCATCATGGGTATCGAAGAAGCCATCGACTTGAGGATCAAGATCCTTGATATATATGGAGACTCAGCCCTTGTGATCAATCAAATCAAAGACAAGTATGAAACTCATCATTTTGGTCTAATTCCTTACAGAGATTATGCGAGACGATTGTTGACTTTCTTCAACAAAGTTGAACGCATCATATCCCTCGAGATCAAAATCGGATGGCGGCCTTGGCTACTCTATCTTCCATGTTCAAAGTCAATGATTGGAATGATATGCCTAGAATTCGCATCGACGCCTTGAAAGACCTGATATGTGTTTGCAATGTAGGGTCTTGACGATAACGTGGTTCCACGACATCAAACGTTTCCTTCAAACACGAGTACCCACTCGGGGCATCGTACAAGGATAAGAAAACTCTAAGGAGGCTTTCCGAATTTCTTCCTCAATGAAGATATTCTATACAAAAGAAACTTCGACATGGTTACGCTCGGATGCGACAGAAGAAGAACGATCATCCATGAAGTACATGAAGGGTCCTTTGAACCCATTCGAATGGGCATGCAATGTCGAAAGATCTTAAGAGCGAGGATACTATTGGATAACGATGGAATCTGATTGCTGCAAACACGTCAAAAGATGTCACAAGTGCCAGATCTACGCAGATAAGATCCATGTGCCTCCGAATCTACTCAACGTTCTCTCCTCTCCGTGGCCGTTCTCCATGTGGGGCATTGACATGATTGGAATGATTGAACCAAAAGCGTCCAACGGACATCGCTTCATTCTGGTGGCTATTGATTACTTCACCAAATGGGTCGAAGCAGCATCTTACGCCAACGTCACAAGACAAGTGGTTGTGAGGTTCATCAAGAACAACCTTATTTGCCGATATGGAATTCCAAGTAAGATCATTATTGACAATGGATCAAACTTGAACAACAAAATGATCAAAGAACTATGTGAGGAATTCAAGATTGAGCATCATAACTCGTCTCCTTACCCAAAGATGAGCCCAAGCGCCAACAAGAACATCAAAAGATCATCCAAAATGGTCATCAATTACAAAGACGGCATGAAATCGCCATTTGCTCATGGGTATTGTACCTCAAGACGCACTTCGGGCAACTCCTTTTTCTCTAGTATACGGCATGGAAGCAGTGCTTCCCGTAGAAGTTGAGATCCCGTCAATGAGAGTTCTCATGGAAACCAAATTATCTGAAGTTGAATGGTGTCAAAGCAGATACGACCAGCTAAACTTGATCGAAGAAAAGCGCCTAACCGCTCTGTGTCCTGGACAACTGTATCAAAGAAGAATGAAGAAAGCTTTCGACAAAAAGGTCCGACCTCGTGAGTTCCGAGAAGGCGACCTCGTGCTTAAAAAGATTCTGTCTTTTCAAACAGATTCTAGGGGCAAATGGACTCCTAATTACGAAGGCCCATACATCGTCAAAAGAAGCTTCTCTGGCGGTGCTATGACACTCACAACCATGGACGATGAACTCCGTATCCTATGAATGCCGACGTCAAAAATACTTTGCCTAAAAACAAAAAATTTCGGTAAGTCGAAAACCCGAAAAGGGCGGTTTAGGCAAAAATGAGCGTCTCGGTGGATTGAAAACCTGAAAAGGCGATCCAGGCAAAAATTAGAGACAATAAATAGAAATTATCCTGATAGATCGAAAACCTAAAAGGGCGATCTAGGCAAAAACAAGGATACAAAAAAATGACAAAGTAACTGCAGTCAGTCTGTATTTTGTCCACATGAAGAATTTTCCACAACGGATCTTCAATCAACTCTTCTGAAGCAACAAGCGCAGTTGGAATTCAAAGTTGTTAGGGATAGTAGCGGTTATTTGCTTTCAATGTAGCCTTTTCCCAATAAATTATCATTTCCAACTTTTGTAAATAGTTCATGGAATCACGCCTTTGGCTGATTACCATTCTATTCAATAAATTTGAGCCTTGTGCCTTTTGTTTGCAATTCCTACTTTATTCTGTTTTGCAAAATAACGCTTTTATTGTGAAAATCACTTTTTGAAACTAAAATGTTTTAAATGAATTTTTACTTCAAAATTTTGAATCAAAAGCAAAATTCTCCTTTGAAACTACGAACACGGAAATAACTTCAACCGCTTTCTCCAAGAGTGTTTCGATCCCTGAGTCGCCAAGCTACATCTTCTCCTCATCGAATCATCAAAGGACGGTATTCTTATCCAAAAGAATCCCGATCAAGTTGCCAATGAAATACCTCTCTCGAAAGTGTAAAACATGCAACTCAAATTCTTCATTAGTGAATATCCACCATTGTTGCAATTTTCACCAAGTATTTGTTCGAATCGTGACGCGTCCTTTTCCCAAATATCCCTTTAGTGTCTTTGTCAAGTATTGTTAGCATGCATATAACGTTCATGACATTCATACATAATAGCATCATTCATTGCATTTTTTGCATCTCTCAAAATGTTTGCTTCCAAATCACTGGTATAAATCATGCTTACTCATACGAGTACAAGTCTATTCCCAGTAGAATATCTCCAAACAGAAAAGATACTTTTTCTTTTTCCCCAACGGAGTATTCCCAAATGAAAGGATATGTCTTCCTTTTCCCGCAAAGTCCCCAAACAGAGAAATGCATTTTCTTCTCTCTATCATGTTCGCCAGCTGAGATTATCCCTCGTTGGGAACAATGTCTTGATTAACTTCTTTCTCTCCAGTTCATTCCTGGATAGAACACTATCTGTTACTCACAAAGCTGAGTACACAGCAACCTCATTTCCCAAGATTTACCTTGTTATAGTTATCACTTTGCTGATAATTGGTAACATCTTCAAAACCCATTACCATACTATATCACAAGGCTGATAATTGGTAATATCATTTCCACTTACCTTAAACATTGTCACAAGGCTGACAGAAGGTAATCTCTTTGTTTCCCAAAACGAAACGGATATTCAAAGAGTACGCTTACAAATGGACATATCTAGCAAATAGAGTCTAGCTACCCTTGTCTAATAGATAACTTGTTGACATGTTCAAGAGAACGCTGACATGTTTATTCTTCAATCATCTAATTAGAAATTCCTCATTCGGATTCACTGAGCTGATATTGACAGGTGAATGTATTGAAGCTAGAATCAAGAGTGGAAAGATTCAAGTTGAGACATCTTCAAATGCTAAGAAGAGGCCTTTTGGTGGGAATAAAGAAACTAATGCTATGTATGGATAGAAGAATCGTGACAAAGGTGATCTCTATCAATATGTGGGGACAGTCCTGAGCTTCAATCCCACACCAGTGCAACCTAAACAAGACAACATGCATAGACAGAGGGCCAAGAAGACACTTTATGAAGATCATCATGCCATTGTCTCGAGCATTACAAGACATGTTGAAAGCAGAGCTGATTACTGTGAGAGATTCTCCTCAGCATGTCAACACATCTTCTCCAAAATACAATCCTAATACGAGGTGTGAATACCACTACAATATCCTAGGGCACGACACCAACAATTTTTGGGCCCTGAAGAATAAGATTCAAGACATGATTAAAGCTCAGGAAATTGAATTTGACACTCTTGTCGAAACTCCGAATGTGATCAACGCACCAATGCCCGATCATATCAAGAGTACCAACGCCATTGATAAAGACTCATGTGTCTTTGTTGTGAATGAGTTAACCACTCCCTTGATGAATGTTAAGAAGAATATTCTACAAGCTGACTTATTTCCAGGATGTTTTGACAACTGTTGTTACTGCGCATCCGAACCCAATGGATGTGCTTGGTTGAAGAGAGGTTTTCAAAGCCTAATAGACAACCGAGAAGTGTTGTTCATGAAAACTCCGTCCGTAGAGAGTTTGTGGAAAGATGTTTCCAAGAGCTTGAAAATCGAAGACGTAAGCGAAGCCATACTAGAAGTTTAGGATACCTTGGGGCAGCCAAGTGGTAAATTTAATTTCATAGTGAAATATACCGCCCCTGAAAGCTACAAGATTGCAATTGAAGACATCAAAGGAACCAGATGGGGAGATGATGACTATCTCAAAGAATATGTTGATGTAAACACGATAAGGATCACCTTTGCCAACTCTGCATCTAGAGGGGAACCTATGATTATTACCTCTCTCAGACCAATCCATATTCCTCTAATAAAGCTATACCATGGAATTATGGGGCCGAGGTTTACTATCGAAGATAATACGGTTGAAGCCACTAATTCCGATGTCGATAATATTACCAGATCAAGCAAGGTAACTAGAACCAGAAGAGTGTTATCTCCAAATATCTCTCCTCCAAAATACACTACTACACCAATCCACATCCCTTCTATTGAACCCACTCCCGAGGCTTAGGGAAAAGAGAAATTGACTCAACCTGCTCAGACAGAAGTACCAAAGGAAGTTGCTGAAGATACCTCCAAGAATGAGATGGAGGAAATCCTAAAGATTATTAAGAAAAGTGATTACAATGTTATGGAGCTGTTGGGACAAACCTTATCCAAGATTTCCATGCTAACACTATTGTTGTGCTCTGAGGCTCATGCTAAAGCATTAGTGATGTTTCTGAAGAATGCTCATATACCGTAAGACACTTCTATTGACCAATTTGAAAGTTGTATTTCTAGCCCCGATAGACATTGGGTTGGGCTTTTATGATGTTGATATGACTCTGCCGAAGAAAACACAACAAAGCCTCAAGACATTTCCAAGTTGATTCCTTCTCGGTAGTCCTACGAGGAATCTCTCATTATAGATTGATTGTATCTCTCTAGGAGGTTGAAGACTTGTTGTTGAAATTTTCAATGGGTGATTTACAAACCTATTGTTTGAAGTTCCTTTGGGTGATTTACAAACTCATTGTTGATTGATTCCCATAAGCGTTTACAATGAAGATTGTTATTCAGATGAATGACAGCCTTGTCATCATGGAAGGAAGTTTGTCAAAGATTGTAATTCCGATGAATGAGAGTCTTGTCCTTATGGAAGGTAGTTTATCGAAGATTTTTTTACCAATGAATGGAAGCCTTGTCCTTATGAAAGGTAGTTTATCGAAGATTGTTCTTCCGATGAATGGTAGCCTTGTCCTTATGGAAGGTAGTTGATCGAAGATTGTTATTCAGATGAATGGCAACCTTGTCCTTATTGAAGGCAGTTTGTCAAAGATTTGTTGTTCCGGTGAATGGCGGCCTTGTCCTTATGGAAGGTAGTTTATCAAAGATTGTTGTTCCGATGAATGGCAGCCTTGTCCTTATGGAAGGTAGTTTATCAAAGATTTTTTATTTCAATGAATGGAAGCCTTGTCTTTATGGAAGGTAGTTTATTGAAGATTGTTGTTTCGATGAATGACATCCTTGTCTTTATGGGAGGCAGTTTGTCAAAGATTTGATTTTTCTGATGAATGGTAATCTTGCCATTATGGGAGATAGTTCGTCGTTGATTTGTTGAATACTCCAATGGGAGAGATATTATCTCATTGATTGTACGATCATTTTGTTACCCTTTCTAGATGAATTATCATGGTTAAAGAAGGAGTTTCATCCCATCTTTGGTGAAACACTAGAACTCTTGGGAAAGTTAGTCCACTATTGATGTTATCTTCTATCTCGTTAAGGCCAAGGTTTCGTTCTTATCTCCGGATAGAAGACACTTAAATAATGGAAGTGGTTGTACCCTAATTTTCCCCCCTAAGATTCACTCATATATCATACCATTTCATTACACAAATATCAAATGGTCTCTCTCTCTCTATCTATCTCTCTCTTGTCTTTGGGTTTGCCCTTAGTCGATCACCAAGAACCTTTGAATGTGTGTGTGTTAATTTATACTTGGATAATCATGATATCTATATCATTTATCTTCTAGATGTTGTGATATAGGTGAATGGTGCACAAGTTTCTTACTCAAGGAGTCAATAGGTTCATGTGTTTATTTCCATGCCTTCTCTCCTCAACTCTCAAATATTTTTGAAAGCATTGTCTCCCATTTAAGACTTCTTTTGTCATCAACCATGGTCTCTCACTTTTAGTATATTCTTCGTGTTTTAAAGAGATCAACAAGTTTGAAGGATTCTCCATGTGTCATACCCCAAATTTTGACCTAATATACCACCATACATTTGCATCATTGCATAACTAACAGTTCAGATAGCATTAATCGGGTATAGCACTCACAGGTCAAAACTAGGGTTTCATCAGATTTTCATCTGATTCAAGAGCTAACCAATTAGGGTTTGGGATTTTCTCACTCCATTTGATCTATCTTGATCAAATCATCAGCCTTCAATCCTCAGATATCAAATTTTCTCACAGATCAATCGAGGATCGACCAATTAGGGTTTTGGTCGAGCATAGGCATTCTCTGATTTTTTGAGCAGTAATTGACTTTTTTGGATAGAGATTGGTCATTATATCTTAGATACAACATCTTGACCTAATTTCTGGATTCAAAACATCACAGAGGTTCACAAAAATTCATCAGTCAATTTCAGAAATGTCTGATGAAATTTCATCTGCACAGAAAAGTCAAACTTTGACTTTTGGTCAAATTTTTCAAAACAAAACTTTTTCCATCATGATCATAAAAAAATCAAAGAATTTGGAAAAGTCAACAAAAAAGTCAAAATTTTATACTTAGAAAAATTTCTAAGTGTTGAAATTTCACATTTTTTTCAAACTTCAAGCCATTTTTTCACCTAGTTCCAATTGGAATTTGAAAAAACTCAAAAAATGAAAGTTGTAGATCATGGAAAAATCTTTCCAAAATGTCCAAGAACTCTCAAATCCATGGAGTCTAGCTACACTTTTGAATTTGAAATTTAGAGCTCCAAAATCCATAATTTTCAAGTACAAACTTGTAAAATTATAGGTCATTTTGTGTTTTTTCATTTAAACCACTTGCCACCTTGCCAAATTGAGTCATCAAACTGATAAACATCAATGAGAAGTGATGATTGAAGATTGGATCAAGTTTGGATAAATTCACACATGGTAAAAAAAGGAAGGTTCCTTTTGCTTTACAAATGACAATCTTGCCCTCTAAGCTTTCTTTGAATATCCAAATGCCATGGACATTTGCCTAAAATTTCAGAGCCTATTTGTCTATAAAAGGATCATAGTTCAAGCTTCAATCAACACCAAAATCAATACAAAAATCCATTCTTTTCTTCTTTTCTTGAAAATCAAGTATCATAGAGCAAAATTGCCAAACCTAACATTTTTGAAAATCCAATGGAAACATGATAAAAATTGGTGTCCAACATGTTCCATAATCATTAACAAACTTGTTCCAAACTTAAAATCAACCTGTACTAAGCTAAAAATCAGAAATCATTTTGCATTTTTCAAACTTGTACAAACTGCCATAGCAATCGAAATTGGAGTTTGGTTTGATTCCTTGAAGTTTTGATCATCCATACACCTTCCATAAACATCATAGGAGTGATCCAAAATAAGAACAACAAACTGTAACACCATTAACACGATTTCCAGATTTCATTTTTGAGTGTATGCAGGTTGACTTGTGTAGCTCGATTCAAGCAAGTTCAGAGCAAGCACGCTATCCATAGAGCATCCTTACATGCCGTTGGAGCTTAATCAATCGAGAAACAGCAACTGGAAACACGTTTGCATCGAATTCGATCTTCACTTTTCCAGGTATGAACACGAGTTTGGTTCTCATGATTCTTTGAATCTTTTGACAAAAACTCTTGGCCATTCTCTTTCTGCACTTAACCCGATCCTTAACCCTCAAAAAAATCAAATAATCATCAACTACAAGTGATTTAATTTGATTTCTTAGTTTTAGGGTTCTTAGCTTTTCCAGAAATCAAAACACGTTAGGCTTAAAATAAATAAAATTAACAACCACAGTTGTATTCCTTGTTCAAAACCGAGTCATTTTGATGTTTACATCGTCCAAATCCATTGAGAAACGAGGGAGATAGCTTGGATCAAAGATTCTGAAAATCAAAAACTATAAACCCAGAATTCGCGCGTGTTCATGTGTTCTTCATTTTTTCAAATTTTTAAATTATCCAATCCTTTATCTACGCGTGTTTCTAATCCACTAACACTCAGCGTTTGGCTCGGTTGGTTGCTTGCTTGCTCTTAAGGCTTTGTGACACGCGTCCCTCAAAGGTCATGGGTTCAAAACCCAGAGACCATTTTTCACTCTTTTTCACAAAACTTCAATATTTTCATGTTTTTTTATCAAACTTCAAAATTTTTTAACCAATCAAAACTTCTCATTTTGAGATGATTTTTGCACACTTGTCATTTAATATATATATTTTATGATTATGTCAAAAAATCCAAAAACTTTCATCGATTAAATTTTAATCGAGCGAACACGATGTTCGAACACTTTTCAAACCTCCTTAAAAGGTGAATTTTTCAAGTTTTCGACTTCGATTTTTCAAAACTTCTCATAAATGAACCTCACATTTCAAAACATTTTCAAATCATTTTTCAAAACATTTTATCAAACTTGCATCTTTTTACCATGATCAATCCGATTTAAACGATAAAACTGATTTCGTCTTTTCTCGAATTTCTCGATCGATAATGGGCCACCCTTATGGTGTAAGTCCCAATCCTTTATGTACATACTTAGTTTTACTTGTACATATTCAAATTATCATTGTTAATATTCAAACGAAAACAAATTTCTTTCATTTGTTTTCATTCGTTTGTCTATACGCCGAATCCATTGGTTCTAAAGGAAGGTTTCTCCTGAGCAAGATTTCTTTTAAACCAATGGGCCTCCATCACGGTGTAAGTCCCATAACATTCTTTTATGTACATAATATTTCCTTGTACATATCTAACTTTTGTCAAACATTTTATTAAACAAACTTTCATCTGTACATAACACAGATATTTCAAAAACAAACTTTTCATCCATACATAACACATATTCTTTTCAAAAACTTTTATCATACATGATACAAATACTCTCTTTTGAAAATACTTTTACTGAGATAAGCGTTGATCAATCATTTCTTTCATCATACATTTTACACTAAATACCATTGGTATTGAAAGGAGCATTATTCGTGAAGCGCTTTCAAATCAATGGGCCTCTCTTCTGATGTAAGTCCCACCCTCCTATGTACATCCATCTTTGTCGTACATAAAAACTCGTTCGTGTACATATTCATTTCCTTGTACAGTCAAACTTGTGAATAATCAAGTTACGCTCATTTTAAGCGTTCGTTTCACGGACACTTGTTTATATTTCATAAACTGCGTAAATAAACATCATGCATTGTTTATATTTCCTTCATAAACTCCGTGAATACATATCACACACACACACTGTTTATACAACCGTCTAATAAATAACATAACAATTAGACTAATCAATAGGTTTCATTGAGTTTAGCCTCCGCTTGGGCTTCATAAGAGACAACTCATCACCTTGAGTTTAGCCTCCGCTTGGGCTTCATACAAGATAACTTATCCCATGATGGACCTTCTCTTGGGATTTGTACAAAGAAACTCTCCCCACGAGTTAGCCTCCGCTTAGGCTTCAGTATAAGACAACACTCCCTGTTGAGTCACCTCCTCTTGGGCTTCGTTCAAAAGAACTCCTCATTGAGTTTAGCCTTCTCTTGGGCATCATACAATGAAAGAGACAAAATCTCTTATGACCTCCTATTGGGCTTCCAATACAAAGAATCACCAGCTAAGATAGAACCTTGAAAGGATGGTTTCCGGTGAAATCACTTTCAAATTCCCAAAGTAAAATTTTCGGTGAAATTGCTCTTATTCGAAAAGGATGATTTCTCGGTGAAATCCCTTTCAAGCCAAAACACCATACCCTATAGCTTCCTCTTGAGCTTCATACAAGGACCCTCGATGACCCTCGATGACCCTCGGAATGCCTCCTCTTGGGCTAACAATACAAGGACCCACGGGCTTCTTAAAAGCATCCCTTTAATCCAATCAATTTCTCCTAAGAGATTTAGACATTTATCATCTCTATGGAAGAAGTATCTCATCCATTACATCACATTCAAAAACTTTTCAAACTTTTTAAACTCTTTTCAAACAAAACATCTATTAACGAGAGTGGTAGCGCTTGTACACTCAAGCAAAACACCCATTACTTACGTTAAAAGATTCAATCATCTTTTCAAACATCTTTCTTAAACATGTAAGTGGTAACGCTTGTACACTCAAGCAAAACACCTAATACTTATGATGAAAGATTTTAATCAATCAAATCTTTTTCAAAAAATGTATGTGATGAAATAGATTAGATACATTTTTCATTAAGATGACATTTGTGCATCTTTACTAACATCCCGTTGCTTTCCACTAGCATAAGTGGGAACTACGATTGCTCGACTTTCTCAACATCCTTTTGAGAATACGTAGGCACAAGGTCTTATCCTTGCCGAGCAAATTTCTATCTCCCTCAGACCAAACAAACCATAGAACCCTGTAGATCCGAGCTACAAATGCTCTGATTCCCACTAGGGGATATGTATGCAGATGATCCAAGATCTTTGCGAGCACAATAATAACAAAACCTAGAATCCCACATAATCTACTGTTTCTTAAAATTCCAAAGGAGAAACTTTCCCAATCATAGAAATAGCAATTAAAAAACACACAACATATCAAACATATTCATATATAAAGCTGTAGATAACTACATATATTTAGGGTGCTCCATCTATTCCCTTTATATACCAATCCACCTTACTCAGAATCTCCCCAATGCGTTATGTCTAGTTTGCGCTAGTCGTTACGCATACCAATATCAATTGAGGGTATTTCAGCTTTCCCCTTTTTCATAATCATTAAATCAGCTTTCTTGTGTTGAAAATAATAAAGCTTGATGCTCGTGGCATCTTTATAAACAAATCAAAAGATTTAAATCGTTGCGTACCAGAAGATCCGAACTCACGTTCGCATCCTCAGGCGCGTCACCTTTTAACGTGAACACCATGTTATGGCCATCTATCTTGAAATTAGGGTTTTGGACTTTGAGGACCATATCTTGCTGTTTGTATGAAGTTTCTGGATGATTTCAAATCCATTTGATTATTAATATTAATATGCTTTGATCCATGAAGTTTAATTGGTGAGAAGATTGTTTTGGAGGTCTATGATTGCCCACTCTCTAGATTGATATGTCATCTCTCTTTAATGACTTAAAAGGATCATAACTTGGTCAACCCTTGTCTCCTTGAGCTCATTATTATTCCACAATGAACCTAAGGATGTCTAATACAAATTCTTTCAATTGGTAAAAAGATAAAATGCTTGGAAATTTTGCTATGAAGTCAAAAGATTACAAGTCCTTGATGCATTTCTCAATTGCTGGACAATCAACTTCAAGAGATCATATCTTGATCATCACTTATTACCTTGAGGTCATTATTTTTGCATGACAATCTTGAATATTTGAACTTTATCTCCATACAATTTTTGAAGATTGAAAGTGTTTGGAACTTTCTTGGAAAAGTTAAAAGATTATAGGTCATTGCACAAATTTCCCTCAACTTCACAAGGCCATAAATTTCTCAACTTTTGGAATTTTTGGTTGGTTCTTTTTGCAAAATGATCTTTGAGAGATATACTTCATTTCATCTTTGAATGGGAAGAGAAAATTTTGAGTGGAAGATCATTTTTGAAAAGAAAAGATTATAGGTCATTTTTAGAAAGTTGACATGCTTGACCAAGGCTTGGCCTAAAAAATGAGTGTTTTTCACAAATCCTAAAGGTCACACGTCTCAGCTCAAGCATCCATTAGAATTGATTATTTTTGCATTGTGTTATACTCCTTAAATACTTCATTTGGCTCAAATAAAATTGGAAAACGCACGAGGGCATTTGACTTGGCTTCAGTTCAAAGTATGTGCCAAAATTTGTTTCAAGCACACCACCAGTTTGTGTATTTTGCGCTACTACTCATTTTTAAGCCAAATTAAGCCTTGATTTTGTGACTAATGGTGATTCGAAACTTCCTAGGATTAATTAGCACATCGAAACGCAAGGAATGATTGAGTTTTGATGCACATAAGATCACATTTTCTTCATGAACACAGGTGTGCATGATTTCCACTCAAATGTCATCAATCACCCCTCAATTTTATTCCATTTGCTTCTTCTATAAATAAGAGTCACATTACTTTCATTTCCTCAAGCTTTGATAGCCAAAAAACCTCTTTCAAACTTCTTCCATAACCAAATTTTATGCAACTTCAAATTCGTGTTTAAACTACTTCCAGTTGGAAATTAACTACTCATTCTTCTTCCTTGAACCTCACTGGAGCTAACTGAACAAGAGTCGTGCATTGAAGCTACCTAAATCGTGCTAACCAATTTGAGTTTCATACTTCTGATAGTGAACTTCATTCAGGTAGGAATCTTCACAAAATTGTTTCAACTCAAGCACTATTTTATTCTCCGTATCTCCCTGATCCTTTTTATCTTCACCGTTTTCGTTTTCATTGTGAATTGAACTTGCAATTTTAAAAGTAAAAGCTCGCTATTATTTTTCTTTTTATTAAAATTCTCACTACTTGGTTTACATTAATTTTTCGCGGGGGTGAGGTTAGGATCATCTTGAGAAGACGAATTCAATGATACCGGTTTGAGCTTCAAACAATTCTGTTTGAAGAATCTCATAAAATCCCAATTCGCAGGTGGATAGAGGTTGATGACGTCCTACGTGTCGTTCTTCAACCAATGATCGTTGGCCAAATATTTTAATCTAATTCGTTTGACATTTCATTGTTATAAACACGCGCACTGACCATGGCCTACCGTGTTCTCACACATACGATCCGTTCTCACACATATGGTTTGACATTTCTTCATTTATATTTTATTTTATTTTTAAATGGTTTCTCTGGTGTGAATTTCCATAAGGTCCATAACATGCAAAGCGTGTCAGATCCATCAGATCTGCTTACTAACGCTTTTTGACATTGATCAAATCGTCCAGATTTTTTTTGGTTTCTATTTTATTTTATGATTTTATATTTGGAATGTTGTAAACTTCAAAAAATAATATAAAATTTATTTTGACTTAAAAATTATGAAAAAATTGTCAAGAAAATTTTTCGAATATTATCTTTCTGATTTTTATTTTTTCATAATTTTGTTTTCATATTTGATATTTTTATGATTTTTCTCTTTTATTTGATGTTTTTATTTGTTTAAAAATACTTCTTGACATATTAAAATTCTGGAAAATTATGGAAGGATCCAATAGTCATTTGACAAATATTGGTGACCTTATTTTATTTTTATTTTCGAGTTTTCCTTTTTTTCCATTTTTGGCTCATTTCACCTTTTATATTATTGTTTAAAATTATTTTCTAACTTTAAAAAAAAATCTTAAAAAATTTGTCAACACTTGTTGACCTCTGTTTGAATTTAGGTAATTTTCTTGGAATTTTATTTTGATGAAAAAATATTATTTATGTATTTCGTCAATAAAATCCAATTAAATGACCTAATTTCAAATTATGTCTTGTCCATCATTCTAAAATACTTTTAACTCCTTTTTATTTTGCTGATTTTTGAATGCATTTGGAGTAAAAAATTTCCTCAACATCAATGGAATTTGGGTGTTGATAGATCTCTTGACCAAATACACCAAGAGAGTTGTTGATAGATCTCTTGACCGAATAAATTCATCTGATGTAAAACAAACTTGGAACTGATCTCTTCTTCTCCATCTTATTTTTATTTTGTCCCAATTTGGAGAAAGTGATCAATTGGTGGCATGAACTTTAATGTTAAAACATAAGCCCCAAAAGAAGACTTGAGTTTTGATATTGGTTCAACACCTGTGGGACTTGTCGTGTGGTCGCGTTGATTTTTAATCACTTGAGCATTTTATTTTCCTGTCATTTTGAATTTGCTCACTTGAACTTTGTTTTCCTTTTCCAAAATACCTAATAATTCAACTTAAACATAAAAAACTTTTAATTGGACTTGGTTTCTATCCTTATGATCGGATATTGATCTTTGGCTTAGGATTAGGACCCCTACCTCAACTTGGAGATTTATGTTCCCTTGGTGTTACTCTGTCTTGCTTGGTTATTATCTTTGTAGGCAGGTTATCCCGTTATACTCAATTAATAGTGGATTTTCTCCAAATACAACCGTTACTCAGGCAATTTTTCTTGAGACAAGAGAGTTCATTCGAGGCATTGACCTATCTGAAGCTTGGTTTTTTTCTCTGGTTATTTGTTGCTTATGTGGTAATCCAAAGGATGAGATGTGGTATTGGCTCTTGATGTCAAGTACTAGTTTTCTCAACCGGTTAGATCTTTCTTTACCCGTACCTTTTATTTTTATAAAATTAAGTTAGCCTCTTCATCTCCTCCCCATTCTTTAATTTTCAAAATCTTCCCTCTTTTTCGAAGGATTCTTGTTTTCAAAATCTGAACCGCTTTTATAAAAAACTCGGACTTAGTCCATGGATTTTCAAACTTCTTTTCTTAATAAACTTTCAATTCACGTAATAATACTTTGATTTTTCTTTTCATGAGACTAAAAATCACCTAACCTCATTTAAACTTTCTAAGTCCTTTGTGGCTTTTCTGATAAACATTTTCTTAAAATCAACCAACACACAACTTTAGTCTTTTTTACCCAATTTATTAGGTTTTGATTTCAACATTGCACATTGTTCGTATGTAGGCCTGGAACTCATTGGAAGTTCTATCCAACCAAAAATTATAAAAAATACTTCTTTTCTCCCCCCACCATCCATTTTGTACATATACTTTTTTTTAGCACCCATATAAAAAATTTCAAAAAGTTTCCCGCGGAGTACTGTCATACCCCAAAATTTTCCCTCCATCATCTCAAGACATTTCATACATCCATACTCAAGGACTCTCCAGGGATGATCAGACAAACCCTCTCCTAGACAATCAACCCAAACTAGGGTTTGACAATTCTCAGATCAAGATGGGCTTCCAACATCTCCAATGGTCTTCATGCCTCCTCATATGCTTCAAAGATTCTCCATGTCAAGTTTCAAGCCTCACAAGTCAAGTTTCCTCAGACAATTGCTCAGATGGTTGAAAATCAGTTATATTGGACAAAAAGTCAACTGTGGTCAACATACAGTCAAACTTCCTGATTTTTGGTCAACATCCTCATTTTGAAGTTAAATTCATCATTTGATCAAGGGTTGATCATGATTCATCAAGAAAACTCAAGATTTGCTCAAAAGTCAAACTTTCTAAATTAGGGTTTCTTAGTGAAAAGTCAACCAAACTTTGACTGAGCATAACTTCTTCATACTTTCTCAGAAAATTTTTCACCACCTCTTGTTTTAAAGGAAATTCAATTCTCTACAACTTCATGTCTTACAAGAATGTTCAAAAAATGCTTCATTTGGAAGGTATGGAAAACATTACAGCTCCTTTTCAAAGTCAACAAAAAATCAACATTTTGTTTTGAAGATATATTGAGCATGGAAACTCCAATTGAGATGAAGCCAAAGAGGTTGGTTAGAGGACTCTTAGAGCTTTCTAAAAAGTCCAAGAACACTCAAAACTATGGAAAATTGAGCAAGATACACCATTCACAACTTGGGCAATTTTGAAGAAATGCACAAAGAGAGATACTTGTAAAAATAAATTATTTTGCAAATGGGCGTACTTTTTCTTCATCCAAACTTGTTCCTTATACAATTAGGAATATCCAAGCCTAATGCCACGAATTTTTATTTTATTTTTCTATTTAATTTGGATTTTATTCATTTAAATATAAATTAAATTCAAAAATAAGGTATAAAATCAAAATTAATTGCAAATTTGATTTTTCTCTCTTCCTTGAGATCCAAGCAACCAAATAAAGCCAGCAAATTTCGAAATTTGATTGGATATGGCAAGAATTTGATTGAAATTGATCAAAAAAGAGAAAATTTGATTTGATACAAAATCAAATATATTTTGCATTGATTGATGATTAATTCTTTCTCAAATCAGCTTCAATTCCATCTACCATATATATACAATACATGCCACATGAATGAGGGTAGAAAATTTGGCTGGAGAAACCCTATTCAAACTCAAAGAAACCGTGCACTTGAAGCAACTGGCAGCCCTAGTTTTGCTTCGATTCAGCAAATACCAAGCCTTCCATTGCATTCCTTGAGGTCTTTAGAATCGATCCAGACCTTTACATCATCCAAAATCATCAAGAATCGAGCAAATACGATTTCGGTTTGTTCTTATTTTTCCAAAATCGAATTCTGATTATCATGCATTATTAACGAGTTTTGATGTTTGTTTTGTGTTTAGAATGAAGCTTGCAAACTTTCTGGATGGTTTAATTGTATTTCTATGGCCTGAAACACAAATCACCATGATTAGGGTTTTCTGAACCGAATTAGGGTTCCTCTAATTAGGATAAATTGGACCAAACCGATGCCATCAGGATGATCAGTGGACCAAGACGAATCGAACCATGGCTTTAGATTTCATTTATATTACTTGTGTGTGATTTTTGATTTAGTAGGGGTCATAGCGTCGAACTGAAGCTGACGCAAAATTCCCAGAGTTTCAAAATGACAGAGATGAAGTTTGGCGCGAGATCGATGCAGTCAGGGTGTGACACCCATTCACATGCCATTTGCTCCGGTTTTCAAACAGTTGTGCATTCCAGCTCAGTTGGCAAGGCTGCGCGTTTTCCACCCAGGGGTCATCAGTTCGAATCCCAGCCTTGGCATATTATTTTTACAAGTTTGCAATGTTTTCTTATTTCCTTATTTTCTATTTAATATTTTTCATTCATTTTAATTTCATTTCAATAATTTTTATCATGCATTTAAAAACACAAAAAATATTTTTCTTTTTGCATTATTTTCAGAAAATGTTTATTTAATTTTTAAAATTAAAAAATATTATTTTGCATGCATATTTAATTTAATTGCTAATTTATCATTTAAATCACATTTAATTAGTTTTTAATTATTAAATTATCTCCAAAAAATCCCAAAAAATTATTTTAGCATATTAATGTTATTTCCAGCGTGAAATATTTTTCTCATTTGAAAATTATTATTTTTGCTAACATTTTTCTCTTATTCGATTTCCTCGTATTTTCCGATTTTTCATCTTTTCACAGGTTATCTCGTTTCGGACGATTTCTCTTTATCGTTTTCTTTTTTCCAATTATGTAATTGCTCATGGGATGTAATAGCTTAAATTATGTATCTGCCCCAAAGCCATGTAATAGCGTAGGATTTATCTTTCCGCACTTTAATTTCCGCAATTTACTTTCCGCATCTTATAAACTGTTAGTAATTAGGCGTGTATGGCAAGATAAAATGA
Organism: Vicia sativa; assembly: GCA_021764765.1. NCBI lineage: Eukaryota > Viridiplantae > Streptophyta > Magnoliopsida > Fabales > Fabaceae > Vicia > Vicia sativa. The sequence goes on along the minus strand of CM038793.1, from coordinate 60,120,008 downwards.
ACATAGCTCACTCTAATTTTCAAGATAACATGAATCTGAAATCAACACACTTTTTTCACACATGCACCCCTTAGGGTAATTCTCTCTCGTTGCCTTTACGAATTCACATGGTCATGTCCCTCGAACGTAGAGGTATTCTAGCACCGTTGCCTTCAAAACAAATCATCATAGTCCCTTCGATACAAAGATCATAAGACCCACGATGTCGCCTACGAATACATGATCTTGACCCTCGATTGTCGCCTACGAAAAATGATGATAGTCTCTTCGAATGTGCCAGGATACTTCCTACAAGTTGCTTTCTATGACCATCCGATATCCCTTCGAATGTCCCGATTACTTCCAACGAATAGAGTTACCTACCAACTAATGGTATGGATAGCACAATTCTAAAGGAACGTAAAATAACACGAAACGAAAACGACCAATTCTGAGTAGGTAATAAGACTTTTAGTTGCTTGCTCAAACAAAATACTTTTCACACCACACACTTTTTTTGTCAAAGTTCAAACTCTTTTCAAAACAAAACATTTCCGAACACTTTGTATACATTCCTACATGAATCATTACAAAGTCAAAGCGAAATGCCTTTTCAAAACATTTTTGTCAAACACACAGAAAGTACAATTTTAAAGTGATCTAAGAGCAACTAAGAGCCCGTAGATAACTACGGATGGAAAGGGGTGCTAAAAAATTCCCTTTCATAACCTTCTCCTTTACTCGAATCTAACGAAGGTCTTTTACTGTACTTTTTACCTTCCCTTAATTGGATAAAAGAAAAGTCGGTGGCAACTCTTGCTATCCGCACATTTGCGATACAAAATCCTACAAAGTCAGTTCACCGTGTTACAGAACTGGTGACTCTGCCGGGGAGACTGTCATACCCCAAAATTTGCCCTCCATCTATTCAAGAGATTTCATACACCCCTACTCAAGGATTCCTCAAGAGTTGATCAGACAAACTCTCTCCTAGACAATCAACCCAAACTAGGGTTTGGTATCTCTCAAGTCAAGATGAACTTCCAACATCTCCAATGGCCTTCATGCCTCCTCGTATGCTTCAAAGATTCTCCATGTCAAGTTTCAAGCTTTACAAGTCAAGTTTCCTCAAACAATTGCTCAGATGGTTGAAAATCGGGTGTATTGGACAAAAAGTCAACTGTGGTCAACATACAGTCAAAACTTCTGATTTTTGGTCAACATCCTCATTTTGAAGTTACATTCATCATTTGATCAAGGGTTGATCATGATTCATCAAGAAAACTCAAGATTTGCTCAAAAGTCAAACTTTCTAAATTAGGGTTTCTAGATGAAAAGTCAACTGAACCTTGACCGATCATAACTTTCTCATACTTTCTCAGAAATTTTTCCACCACTTCTTGTTTTGAAGGAAATTCAATTCTCTACAACTTCATGTCTCACAAGAATGTCCAAAAAATGCTTCATTTGAGAGGTATAGCTCAAAACATTACAGGTCATTTTCAAAGTCAACAAAAAGTCAACTTTTTGTTTTGAAAATATATTGAGCATGGTAACTCCAATTGAGATGAGACCAAAGACATTGTTTAGAGGACTCTTAGAGCTTTCCAAAAGTCCAAGAACACTCAAAAATGTGGAAAATTGAGCAAGATACACTATTCGAAGTTGGGCGATTTTGAATGATTGCACAAAAGGACATTTTGGTCAAAATGCAAAATTTTCCAAATGGGCCTATAATCTTTTGATCCAAACTTGTTCATGACAATATTCTTGACCCATAAATGCTTGGCATTGGTGATTTTCTATTTTCATGATTTATATTTGAATTTTACAACATTTAATTCAAAATAAATTATGTAAAATATGAAAATTAAGTTTCTTTCAAATAAGTTGGATTTATATCTTTCTTAATGTCCAAGAAAGCCCACACCAATTGCCAAATTCGTGACTCATGCACATGGAAAGAAAAAATCAAGTTTTAAAGGAAATTTGATTTTATTTATTGGAAAATATTTGCACATTCAATTTCCAATCTTTTTTCCTTGTTTTTCTCTTCCAATCTCTTCTATAAATTGCCAGCATTGTGTACAAACCAAGGACAAAAACCCTAACCTAAAAACAAACCCAAACTCTTGCAAAATTTTTCTCAATTCTTGAAAAATCGTGTTCTTGTTTCCAGCCATTTTCAGCCCTCAAGAACCACTCTATTGTCTTCAGGAGGTAAGTTTGAGTAAGTATACACTCATGCCATGGGTTAAAACATGCTGAATCGAACCATATACATGCATACATAATTGATTTTTTCTTGAATTCGTATTTTTATTACCAGCCTGTTTTAATTGATTCTAATGCTTCTAATGTGTTCATGAGGTTCTGTGTAGTTGATCTGGACAATCGTTTCGAAGCTTGCACGTGGAAATAAGGATTTGCCATTGTTAGGGCATTTGATGTTTGATTCGAACCGGTTCATAGATTGTTTTAGGGCAAACCGATATCACCAACGGACTCGGGAGGGTCGATTTAGGGGTAGGGTCCCCTTTCCCATTTATTTTGCGTGTTTTCCATGTTTCGATTTCGAAAGGAGGCGATGGCCGAGCCTAGCTCGTGACTCGAGCAAAGGCCGTGAGAGGAAGGCGTGGCAATTCTGCGCGTTTTGATTCGTCCATGCAGTCAACCGGGGTCCACGCACGCTGACTGTGTTTCAAACTCAATCCAGGACGCGTCATCACTCTTATGCCATTGTTTTCAACCATTCAAACATCAAATGCCAAGTGTCCCGTGGTTAAGACGCTCATGTGTGTAGATACCCCTCAGGGTCACGAGTTCGATCCACTCTAGGGCTGGTTTTGCTATTTTCTTTCACAAACTCTCATATTTTTTCTATTTTCTATTTTCTAATTTATTTAATATTTTGCATCCTATTTTAATTCTTCTCATGATTTTTATTCTGCATTAAAAAATTACCAAAATATAATTTTCTTTTGCACTTATTCTCTAAAAATGTTTATTTAATTTAATAAATTTAAAAATATCTTTTTGCATGCATATTTATTTTTATTTTTATTTTAGCATTTAAATCATCATAAATTCATTTTAAATTATTATTTATGCATTAAAAAATCCCAAAAAATTATTTTAGCTTATTTATCTTATTTCCAGCATATATTAATTTTCTCATATTAAAATTTGCATTTTTTCTAACATTTTCTCTTATTTCGTTTTCATCATACTTCCCGATTTTCTTATTCTGTCGCAGGTTGCTCCGATTCGGACGTTTTCTTTTTATCATTCTTATTTTCCAATAATGTAACTGTATATGGGTTGTAATAGTTTAATTTAGGATTTTATTTTCCGCATTTTAAATTATGTATCTGCCCCAAAGCCATGTAATAGCGTAGGTTTTACTTTCCGCACTTTTACATTTCCGCTTTTACATTCCGCATTTTACTTTCCGCACCCTATCAATTGCTAGTAACTAGGCGTGTATGGCAAGATAATAATTGGACATAGCTCACTAATTTTCAAGATAACATATTCTGAATTTGACACACTCCTTTCACACACGCACCCCTTAGGGTAATTCTCTCGATGCCTTTCGATTTCAAATGGTCATGTCCCTCAAACGTAGAGGTATTCTAGCACCGTTGCCTTTCAAACAAATCATCATAGTCCCTTGATACAAAGATCATAGACCCACGTCGCCTCCGAATACATGATCTTGACCCTCGATTGTCGCCTCGAAAAATGATGGTAGTCCCTTGAATGTGCTAGGATACTTCCTGAGTTGCCTTCTATGACCATCCGATGTCCCGAATGTCCCACTTACATCCAACGAATGGAGCTACCTACTAACTAATGGTATGGCTAGCGCTATTCTAAAGGAATGTAGAAGTACAACAAAACGACCAAATTCTGAGTGGGTAAATAAGTCTTTTAGTTGCTTGCTCTATCAAATGCTTTTCACACCACACACTCTTTTTCAAAGATCAAACTCTTTTCAAAACGAAACATTTTCGAACACTTTGTATACACTCCTACATGAGTCGTTACAAAGTCAAAGCGAAATGCCTTTTTTCAAAACATCTTTGTCAAACACACAGAAAGCACAATTTTAAAAGTGATCTAGAGCAACTAAGAGCCCGTAGATAACTACGGATGGAAAGGGGTGCTAATACCTTCCCTTTTCATAACCATTCTCCCGAACTCAGAATCTAACGAAGGTCTTTTTACATTACTTTTACCTTCCCTTAATTGGATAAAAATAAAAGTCGGTGGCGACTCTTGCTATCCGCATATTTGGATACAAAATCCTACAAAGTCGGGTTCAAGTATTACATGGCGACTCTGGAAACACCCAAAGAGAATTTCCTTAGGGATTTCTAGATAACTTTTATTGCTTTTGTTTGACTTGTATGCTTTATCTTTAAGGGTTGCTTGGGTATTATATTGTTGGGGATCCTACACCGGATCCGGGTTTCCTTTTAGGTAAGTGGCATTAGATCATCGCGACCGCTAGGCGTATAACTAAGCGGTCAACATGATGGCTACGTTAGCGTGACACTTTGGTTGTCCGATACTCTTCATTCCCAAGTTGAAGATAGTATTTGGCTTCTGCGTGGTGTCATCAGCGCTAACTAAACTTTTAGAACCTTAATTGACCCATCTTGGCCATTAGAAGGTAGTGAGATGGCGGCTTTGGTGTAGACCGGGGTTGGTTGATACTCGATGCTACGCTCATTGAGATTAGACTTTTGGGACATTTTCGATCGACCACTTGGCGTCGTATTAAAATAAGCGCCTACGAGAAAGATATATGATATGAGATTCCTAGAACCGGTTACTATTATAGGGCGGGATGAACCAACTCAAACTTTTGGTAGGGTAATCACCTATACCTCATGCAAGCCTTAACCCTAGGCTCATTGTGTGAATTGTTTGTGTGTGCTAAACATGACATCATGACATCATTCGCATTGCATATCATTTCTAACTATTTCAAGGACCTAGGTTTATCTTTGCTCTTTTGTAGGGATTATGGCTTCTAGAAAGACTATCCGAATCAACTTCATGGGTATCCTTCTCACTCAAAGAATTGGTTTGAAATTCCGACCATGCTCGGTTCATCAAAGACATGGTTATCTGCTTGATTTGGTTATCTCCGGTTTTGAAGAAGATATGATGCATGTCTATTCGGTTCTTGATCCGAAACACCATTGCTTTACATTTCCGATTATCGGTTGGTTCCTACCTTAGAAGAGTTCTCTAAGTTACTTGGGTACCTATTCTTGATCAAATGCCATTCACGGTTTAGAAAAGGTTCCTAAGTGCGAAGACATAGCATCCGCCTTACATCTTAAGCTCGGACATTGAAGCCAATTGGGAAACTAGAAGTGGAGTTAAGGGTTTACTTTCCAAGTTCCTAATTAAGAAAGCGAGAATTCCTCAAAGTTATGAGTTTCCATGCATTTGAAAATATTGTGGCCTTGCTAATCTATGGTTTGGTTCTATTTCTAACTCGGATCGGTTCATAGATATCAATGCCATCAAGTTGTTCCTTACCCAATCCGTGCCTACTTTACTTGGAGACATCCGCATTCTCTCACACTCGTACTACTAAGCGACAAGGAACTCTCATGTGTTGTGTCCGTTACTTTCAAGGTGGTTTATTTCGCACCTTCCTCCATCTATTTTGAAGAATGAACAAAGGTTGAGATGGTCTCAAGGTTAATGTCACTCTCTCATTCGACATCCGTTGGAATCTTTTCTCTCAAAAGTTTCACATTCATTGGCGTTGTGGAGAATTCCCTAATGTACCACTACTTGGTATAAGAGGAGGTATCACTTACAACCCTTCTCTAGCTCTCGTCGGTTTGGTTTTGCCGAAAAGATGGTCCACATGATATGCTTCTCCAAGATATTGTGTTCGACTACAATCACGATCTCGAATTACCGCGAAGGTTCATACATGCTTGGGGCATGGTAAAAAGGCGATACCAAGACTTTGGGGCACAAAACTCCATTCCTTGGGAACCTTACCTCAAATGGGTGCGAGCTCGAGCTCAAAACCTCATGATGCCATTCACGCTGTTTTACCGTAATTATGGAACCCGTTGCTATAGGTGGCGTACCTATCTTTCTCCATCACGACATGCCTACGATTTTGAAGACTTGAAGAGATCCGGATTCGACTTAAAGAAGAAAGGGATACCTTTGAAGCTCGATGATATGCAAGCGAGAAGAAAGTGTTAGAGTTGACCAAGCTACTTCACGAGGAGCGAAACATCAAACATCGGCACCAAGAGGAAGCGCCCATGGGAGACTTAGAGCTTTAGGATGTTTATGTTTTCTTTTATTATTTTGAACTATCTCTTGTACTTAAAAAGGAAAAGAATAATAAAAAGAAGTACTAATAAATGTTTGTTCGTTGCTTGTTTAACAAATTTAAATCTCTAAGGTCCTTGAAAACATTGCATTGCATTCGCATAAACATCGCATATCATAGCATAACATTGCATCACAGGTACATTGGAGATTGGTTTTCTCATTTGCTCGCTATTTATTTTAGGAGAAATGGCTCTTGAGCAGATGTCAAAGATCTTCAAGCTCGAATGCTCGGTTTAATGTTCACCAACTTGGTCCAAGGCTAGGAAGATTTGAAGAAGCTCATCAACAAGAAGAAGAAGGTTGTTGGTCTCCTCAACATGGGTAGGCGTTTCAAAGGGGGTCCAAAAGTGGTCAGTCGGATCGAGCTCTCTGAAGGAAGTGTCCATACCGAGGGAGTACCAAGGGTGATGAAGGTGATCGTGTGAGCCAAAGAAAGGAGGAGGGACCACTCGATTATAGCCAACACTCGATGAAGATGACAAGTACAAACAACTCGAAGACCGTCGAATCTTGTGGAAAACACGAAGATGTCCGGCTGAACTTTGATGATTTGAGTCTTGTTCACGGTGTTGTGATTCCTCCCAAGTTCAAAGTTCCAACTTTTGCCAAGTATGATGGCATGTCTTGCCCTAAGTGCATTTGAAGTCCTATGTTCGGAAGATCAATCCCGATGAGAAGTTGTGGATGCACTACTTTCAAGAGAGTTTGTCGGAACTCGGTTGGAGTGGTACTATCGACTAGAGAATGACCGTATCCGTACTTGGGTGATTTGGTGATGCTTTCTCTGAGACATATAGTACAATCTTGAATTGACACCCACTCGCATGCAACTACAAAGCATGTCTATGGGTCGTGACGAAGTTCAAGGGTATGCTCGAAGTGGAGAGATTTAGCAGCGGTTCAACCACCCTTGTCCAATAGGGAGTTGGTTGATATGTTTATGGGACACAGACAGCCCGTTCTTCAATCATCGATTGGAAATTCTTCATCTGGATTCACCGAGTGATATTGACGGTAGCGTATGAAGTGGTATCAAGAGTGGGAAGATTCAGATAGAGTCATCTTCAAATCTGCGAAGAAATCTTTTGGTGGTAAGAAAGAAGCCAATGTATGGTCGAAAATCCGAGCCAAGACCGACCGCTCAATCGTGAGGCGGTTGTGATCTTCAATCCTACATCGGCTGATCTCGGCGAGACAACGTAGCGAGCGCCCGAGGCGGTTCAAGATCAACATGCCTTTGTCGAAGCCTTGCAACACATGTTGAGCAGGTGATTACCTCGAGGATCCTCCTCGAATGTCAACACTTCCTCTCCAGTACAATCCTAATGCTAAGTGTGCTTACCATTCCAATGCCGGGGCATGACACGACAATTGTTGGGCTCTAAAGAACAAGATTCAAGATATGATTGAAGCTAAGCAGTTGAGTTTGATCCTCTGTTGAGACTCGAATGTGATCAATGCGCCTATGCCTAACCATGACAAGAGTTCCATTCTTTGTTGGTGGCGATACTTATGTTTTCAACATAGATGACTTGACCATTCCTCGATGGTATTAAGAAGAATTTGTTGCAAGCGGTGTCAATCCAGGATGCCCGGAGAATGTCGTTGGTGCCTATCCGCACGATGGATGTGCTTGGTTGAGAAGGCGTGTTCGATGCATGATGGATAACCGTGAGATACTATTTACGAAACCACACTGCGGTGTGTGAAGAAATGTCTAAGTTGAAGATCGACAATGCGACGAATGCCAGCAATGTGCCATATACCTTGGGGCAGCCAAGTGGAAAGTATGATTACATGGTGAAGTACACTGTTCACGAGAGCTACAAGATTCCTATTGAAGATGTTAAAGGCGACGGATGGGGTGACGATTTCCCGAAGACCATCTTGATGTTAACACAATAAGGATTTCCTCTGCGATCATGTGCCTAGAGTGGCACCTCTCATTATCACTTCTCGAGACCAGTTCCGTATTCCTCGACAAGGCTATCCCTTGGAACTATGGGTGATGTTTACTATCATGGTGTCAAGCAAGACCCTATAACTATTGAAGATCTTACCGTTGGAGCTTATTCACGACGTTGACAACATCACGGATCCGAAGGTGACGAGCCGGAAGGGTATTCTCTCGAGATCTCTCCTCAAACACTGCGACTCCAGCTCGCATTCCACTACTCAATCAATATCGGCTAGAGGAAGAACCCGTGACTCATCTGCTCGACGAAGTACCAAAGGAAGTTCTTGAAGACACCTCGAACAAGAAATGGAGGAAATTGAAGATCATCAAGAAGAGTGATTACAATGTTGTGGAGCAGTTAGGACAGACTCCGTCCAAGATTTCCATGCTCACTTTGCTCTTGTGCTCCGAGGCTCATGCTAATGCCTTGGTGAAGTTTCGAAGAATGCTCATGTCCGCAAGACACTACCCGATCGATTCGAGGTTTGTATTGCTAGCACTGGCAACAACGGCCTAGGCTTCTCGATCTTGATTTGACTCTATAGGAAAGAAACATAACAAAGCCTTGCACATCTCTTGAATGCAAAGGTACTACCTGTCTCATGTTTTGGTTGACACGGTTACGCTTTGAATATCCTACCGAAGCGCTTTTGATCGGCTTGATGTCGAAGGGTTGGTTCGAGACCAGTGACATAATCGTGAGAGCTTTTGATGGTTCTAAGCGCCGCGATACTTGGAGAGCTCACTCTTCTGTTAAAGTCGGTTCCCGGACTTTTGAATCTACTTTCTTTGTCATGGACATCCGTCCACTCTTGCTACTTGGGCCCTTGGATACATGGGGCGGTCTTACCTCTACCTTACATCAGAAGCTGAAGTACCCGGTGAAAGGGAAGGTTGTCACAGTATGTGGTGAAGAAAAGTATATGGTCAGTCATCTCCAGTCATTCCGATACCTTGAGATGGAGGGAGAATTCTTTGAGACTCCCTGTCAAGCTTTTGAAACAATACCCAGAGTCATGCCTGTTGACTCTCCTGTCACTCCTGAGGTTACACAAGCTCCGCCTAGGATGGCCTCATTGAAGGATGCTCAAGCTACTATTAAAGAAGGAGGTAGTACTATTTGGGGTCAGCTCCCTGATCTTCCGTTCAAATTTGACAAGACTGGTTTAGGCTTCACCATCAAGGGTCAGAAGATGATACGCCGCGAGCGTGCCAACTTCCTTCCGCATCGGCAGTGGAATCCATGCTATAGAGGCGGCGACAACGGCTTCGACATCGACAAATGGATCTTCCAACTCGGATCATGGGCTCGACAATTGGAAGGCGAAGGCGTCATACCAATCTCCTTTAGCCGGGAGTAATTGCTCTTGTTTTGTTTTGCTTTTCGTATTTCTTTATGTTTTGAACAATAAACTTTGAAAGCAGTGCCTTGCGGGGCATCATGGCTCGTTCACGAGGTTATTATCATCGTTTACGTATTTTCATTCAATAAATTCGTTGGACTTTTGCATTCAATTGTTTGTTTTCTTTCTTTACTTTATCACCCCAAAAGCTATGTGTTTCTTACACACCCGTGATACTGCGGAATCACTCGAATCTAGTTAATAACAGCTATGCTAGTGCTAAATATGACTTTGATAATCCGATCTACCAAGCCGAAGGCGAAAGTGAGGAAGATTGTGAAGTGCCGGGAGAACTTGCGGGCTCTACAAGAAGCGAGTTATCTGACCACCAGAAACAAGTTGAGGTTGTGAATTTGGGTATTGACGAAGGCAGAAAAGAGATCAAGATAGGAGCGGGTCTTGAGCAGTGTTAAAGAAAAGTTGGTTCGGATGCTACGAGACTATATTGAGGTTTTGCTTGGTCATCGAAGACATGCGGGTTTAGACATTGATATTGTGGTACACCGTTTGCCGACAAAGAAGGTTTTCTCGATGAAAGCGAAGGTTAATCGTATCGTCTGAGATGTCGAGAGAAATCAAAGCCGTTATGAAGCGATTCAATGCGGGATTCTTAGGTTACTTCTTATCCACGATGGGTTGCAAATGTGGTGCATGTGGCCAAGAAGGATGGTAAGATGCGAATGTGTGTGGATTACGGAGATCGAACAAAGCAAGTCAGAAAGCGATTTCCACTTCCTCGTATTGATGTTACGGTTGACAACACGCTCGGCATAAGGTTTTCTCCTTCATGGATGGTTTCTCGGTTACAATCGATCAAATGGCTCCGAAGACATGGAAGACTACTTTTGTTACGGTGGGGCACTGCTACAAGGTTATGCTTCGGATTGAAAGCGGCGCCACTTATCGGCGTGCTATGGTGACATTGTTTCATGACATGATTCATCACGAGATAGAGGTCTCGTCGGCGACATGATAGCTCGATCACGGAAGAAGAACATCTTGATCACTTGCGGCTGTTTGATAGATTGAAGAAGTCGGTGAGACTTAATCCCAACAAGTGCACCTTTGAGTCGGATCCGGAAAACTCCTAGGGTTTGTAGTTAGTGGAAGAGGTATTGAGGTTGACCCGAAAGGTTAAAGCTATTCAAGAGATGCGGCGCCCCGCGAGAAGGAAGTCGAGAGGTTTCTTGGGCCGATTGAACTACATTGCAGATTCATTGCACATAGCTGCTACTTGTGAGCCAATCTTCAAGTTACTAAAGAAAGATCAAGTAGTGGGAATGGGCGGCGATTGCCGGATCGCTTTTGACAAAATCAAGGGTACCTAGAATCCTCTATCCACGATGCCGCGAAGGAAGACCTCTTATCATGTACTTGGCGGTGTTAGAGAACTCAATGGGGTGTGTGTTGGGGCAACATGGCCAGTGCAGTCGAAAAGAGCATGCAATATACTACCTTAGCAAAAGTTTACCGTGTGAAACAAGATACTCACGACTTGAGAAAACTTGCAACACTTTGGCTTGGGCATGAGCCTAAGGCAGTATATGTTGACTCACACTACCTTGTTGATTTCCAAGATGGATCCGATAAAATACATCTTTGAGAAACCAGACTCTCTCGGAAGAATAGCAAGATGGCAAATGATCTTGACCGAATATGACATCCGGTACACTTCTCGAAAGCGATCAAAGGAAGTGTGGTAGCCGATCATTTGGCTCATCAAGCCGTGATGACTATCGATCTATCGGTTAATTTCAGATGAAGATGTTACTAGTTACAGATTGCGAAGAACCGGGCCCAGACGAAGGACACGAACAAGGATCGATGGACTATGGTTTTGATGGAGCCTCAACGCGCTTGGCAATGGCATTGGCGCCATCATTACATCCTACGGTGGACATATGCCTTTCACCGCAGATTATGTTTGATTACGAACAACATGGCGAGTCTGAAGCGTGCATCATGGGTCTCAAAATGCTATTGACTTAAGAATCAAGTTCTTACAAGTGTATGGAGACTCGACTTTAGTGATCGGTCGGATAAAGGCGAGTGGGATCGAAGCATCCGAATCTCATTCGTATCGAGCATGTTACGAGTTTGATCCCTACTTGAAGATTACTTTTGATCACATTCCACGAGAAGAGAATCGGTTGGGTGATGCATTGGCTACTATGTCGTCTATGTTCAAGGTTAGATGGGACACGAGGCTCCCGGATCATCATTGAGAAGTTCACGAACCGTATTGTTGTGAGCTTGGCGAAAGAGAAACCTTGGTACTATGGCGTGAAGAGGTATCTTGAGATTCGGGAATATCCTGCGGGGCATATTATGATAAAGTTCATGAGAAGATTTGCATCTAAATTCTTCCTCGACACGACATCTTATACAAGACCACGATCTTTGCTTACTCATTGTGTAGACGAGAAAAGCAAATGCGTATCATGGAAGAGTTACAAGGCGAATTTGGTACCTCCGATTGGACACACCATAGCTAAGAAGATTTTGAGAGCAGGTTACTATTGGTCCACCATGGGCGATTGTCACCTATGCTCGATCTTGTCACAAGTGCGGTTATGCCGACAAAGTACACGTACCTCGGTACCACAGATGTTCTAACTTCTCCTTGGCCTTTTGCAATGTGGGGCATTGACATGATCGGAGAAATTAAACCCACGCTTCCAATGGACATCGTTTCATCCTTGTGGCAATTGATTACTTTACCAAGTGGGTAGAAGCGACCTCGTTCGCATTTGTTACCAAGAATGTTGTGGCTCGATTCATCAAGCATAATCTTATCATCGGTATGGCACTCAGAAAGGATTATCACGGATAACGGTTCCAATCTCAACAACAAGATGATCAGAACTCTGCACAGTTCAAGATCAAGCATCACAATTCATCTCCTTATCGGCCTAAGATGAATGGCGCGATGGAAGCCAATAAGAACATTAAGAAGATTATCTGAGAAGATGGCGATGACTTACAAAGATTGGCATGAGATGTTACCATTTGCTCTTCATGGTTATCGCTTTTCTGACCGCGAACATCAGCGAGGCAACCCTTCTCCCTTGTCTCGGTATGGAAGCCGTCTTACCCATCGAGGTTGAGATACCTCGACGAGTCCTCCGAGGCGAGTTAGGCGAGGCGATTGGATCGGACTCGCCTTGATCAGATTAACTTGATTGATGAGGCGACTCGCGTCCATTTGCCATGGACAGTTATCGAAGCGAATGATCGAGCATTTAACAAGAAGGTCAACAGAGTCTACCAAGTCGGTGATCTAGTAGTCAGCGCATCATTCTTCCACAAGGTGATCGAGGGCAAATGGACTCCCACTTATGAGGGACCGTTTGTAGTCAAGGCAGTATTTTCGGTGAACTATGATACTTAGCACCATGGATGGTGAAGATTTCCCACACCACAGAGCAGCGGACATAGTCAAAAATACTATGCATAAAGAGACCCGCTGGGTCGATGAACCTAGGCAAAAATAAGGGCATCTGGCGAACCAAAGGTTCGGGCAAAAGTTAAGGATATATACAAAACATGTACACCGGCAAGTCGAAAACACGAAAAGGCGGCTTGGGCAAAAAGGTATCGGTGGGCGAAAACAGAAAGGCGGTCTAGGCAAAAGTTAGGGATTTAAGCGTACGACTATGTCTCTTCGGTCACACTTCGGACTACTATCGGCATTCAAGATTCAAATGGCGAAGATCGTCTACTCACTTTCTCACGGCAAGGAGATGAGATAGTTGAAATATATGAGTACTAGCATAGTTGGAACCTAACGAGATTGTTTCCGCGCTTTTACCTTTCTTGTGTACAAAACTACTTGGCCATCGCCACCTCTTCAATAATACATATTCTTTCTCTTTACAATTCTGTTGTTATTTGCAATAAGTCCAGCGTTTGCTTTGAATGATTCGCATTTGACAATAAGAATCTAATCACAAACATACGAAAAGAACATACAAAAGTACTTACTACGGGCTCGAGGAATTGAGATGACGAAAGTCACCAAAGCATTCCCCACAGGCATGATTCCCACAAGGTGTCACTCACAACACGCCTTCCCAGTAGATGTATCATCTTCTCAAGCGGTAACACCTCGTCCCATTCAGGTATTTATCCCCAGTAATCTCGATCCTTTCCCTTTCTCCCCAACAGCGTTATCCAGACTCGAAACTTGGTCAGGTAGTGCATCGGAGGAAACCACATCCTCATCCCCAGCCAGAGATTACAACGGACTCCAGACTCTTCTAGCGGTCTCGGCAACTATCAATGCTCTCCGTGAGATCTACACTCGAATCCCGATGGGCGCCTCTAAATTTCCTCGGCGGGATCTACATACAAGGTCCCCAGCGGATCGTCTTCCATTCTCCTCGGCGGGGTCTATATGTGAGATCTCAACAGCGAGCTTCTCGATCTCTATCTTCCTCAACAATATCTAGGCTCGAAACTTGGTCGGATAGTGCATCGGAGGAATCGGGATATCTTTCTTCTCCTTCAAGCGGGGTTCCACCTCAATTCCCCAAGCAGGAGTCAGAAATCTTCATTCATACATCGCATCTTCATTCAACATGGATATGTTTTGCATAATACTAACCAATATTCTATCAAAGTTTCTCTTGTTTTCTCCAAAGCAGTATGATCATTTTGTAAGCAGGTCGAGATTAAGCCCGAATCGTGGGAAAACTATCGAAGACCGCCTTTGGTTGTCCTCCGTGGTCGAGGATTAAGCCCGAACCGGCGGAAAACTATCGAAAGACCGCCCTTAGTTGTCCTCGACGGTGGTCGAGATTAAGCCCGAATCGGAAAACTATCGAAAGACCGCCTCGGTTATCCTCGATGTGAGCAATGGATCAACACCGATGCACTGAGGAAGCTATCCACATTTTTGCCAACTCTGATCTCCCTCGAGTAATCGACCGAAGATTTATTCGACCTCTTCCTATTATCAATGACAACTGAGTCTAGCGTCGACTCGATTGCCTTGGATGGCATCTTAAGCCCATCTCGACTACTTGTCCACATTTCTTCACTTCCGAATCTGCATATGGTTAAAATCAATACAAACCAATAACTTCATTCAAAAAATTGAACACGAAGTCTAACGTCGACTCCCTCGGATGGCATCTTAAGCCCATCTCCTCTTTCCGAAACATCTGAGCTTAGCGTCGACTCACTTTCAAGCACTCCTCCTGTCATAATCTAGGGCACAGGCGTCGGCTCACTCCCGGCATCGATCTTTCCGGATGGCATCTTAAGCCCATCCAATCAATTCTCCTATCAACATTCTGAGTCAGCGTCGGCTCATCCTCGTAGTATCAAATGGCATCATAAGCCCGTTCCGTCATCCACCAACGGTGCAAATTTTCGGTGTACTCGGTGTTCAATCATCTTCTACCTCCAGTCACGAAAACAAGCGTGTCAATATAACCTTCGGTACAAGAAGATTGAGCAGGGGCATTGTCATACCCAAAATTTGCCCTCCATCTATTCGAGATTTCATACACCCTCGAGGATTCCTCGAGAGTTGATCGGACAAACTCTCTCTAGACAATCAACCCAAACTAGGGTTTGGTATCTCTCAAGTCAAGATGAACTTCCAACATCTCCAATGGCCTTCATGCCTCCTCATATGCTTCAATTCTCCATGTCAAGTTTCAAGCTTTCAAGTCAAAGTTTCCTCGAGACGATTGCTCGGATGGTTGAAAATCGGTTGTATTGGACAAAAGTCAAGCTGTGGTCAACATACTGATCAAAACTTCGATTTTGGTCAACATCCTCATTTTGAAGTTACATTCATCATTTGATCAAGGGTTGATCATGATTCATCAAGAAAACTCAAGATTTGCTCAAAGTCGAACTTTCTAAATTAGGGTTTCTAGATGAAAAGTCAATGAACTTTGTTGATCATAACTTTCTCATACTTTCTCGAAATTTTCCACCACTTCTTGTTTTGAAGGAAATTCAATTCTCTACAACTTCATGTCTCACAAGAATGTCCAAAAATGCTTCATTTGAGAGGTATAGCTCGAAACATTACAGTCATTTTCAAAGTCAACAAAAGTCAACTTTTTGTTTTGAAGATATATTGAGCATGGTAACTCCAATTGAGATGAGACCAAAGACATTGTTTAGAGGACTCTTAGAGCTTTCCAAAAGTCCAAGAACACTCAAAATGTGGAAAATTGAGCAAGATACACTATTCGGAAGTTGGGCGATTTTGACGATTGCACAAAGGACATTTTGGTCAAAATGCAAAATTTTCCAAATGGGCCTATAATCTTTTGATCAAACTTGTTCATGACAATATTCTTGACCCATAAATGCTTGGAATTGGTGATTTTCTATTTTCATGATTTATATTTGAATTTTACAACATTTAATTCAAAAATAAATTATGTAAATATGAAAATTAAGTTTCTTTTCAAATAAGTTGGATTTATATCTTTCTTAATGTCCAAGAAAGCCCACACAATTGCCAAATTCGTGACTCATGCACATGGAAAGAAAAATCAAGTTTAAAGGAAATTTGATTTTATTTATTGGAAAATATTTGCACATTCAATTTCCAATCTTTTTCCTTGTTTTCTCTTCGATCTCTTCTATAAATTGCCATTGTATACAAACCAGGACAAAAACCCCAACCTAAAAACAAACCCAAACTCTTGCAAAATTTTCTCAATTCTTGAAAATCGTGTTCTTGTTTCCACCTTTTTCATTCAAAGAACCACTCCATTGTCTTGAGGTAAGTTTGAGTAAGTATACACTCATGCCATGGGTTAAAACATCTTTGAATCGAACCATATACATGCATACATAATTGATTTTTTCTTGATTATATTTTATTACCATTGTTTAATTGATTCTAATGCTTCTAATGTGTTCATGAGGTTCATGTGGTTGATCGGACAATCGTTTGAAGCTTGCGTGGAAATAAGTTTGCCATTGTTAGGGCATTTGACTGTTTGATTCGAACCGGTTCATCTGAGTTGTTTTAGAACAAACCGATATCACCACGGACTCGGGAGGGTCGATTTAGGGGTAGGGTCCCCTTTCCCATTTATTTTGCGTGTTTTCATGTTTCGATTTCGGTAATGGAGGCGATGGCCGGAGCCTAGCTCGGTGACTCGGGCAAAGACCGGCGAGAGGCGTGGCAATTCGCTGCGGCGTTTGATTCGTCCATGCGGTCAACGGGGTCCACGCGGTTGTGTTTCAAACTCAATCCGGCGGCGTCATCACTCTTATGCCATTGTTTTCACCATTCAAACATCAAATGCCAAGTGTCCTGGTGGTTAAGGCGCTCAGCGTTTGTAGATACCCTCGGGGTCACGAGTTCGATCCACTCTAAATTTGGTTTGCTATTTTCTTTCACAAACTCATATTTTTCTATTTTCTATTTTCTAATTTATTTAATATTTTGCATCCTATTTTAATTCTTCTCATGATTTTTATTAGCATTAAAAATTACCAAATATAATTTTCTTTTGGCACTTATTCTCTAAAAATGTTTATTTAATTTAATAAATTTAAAAATATCTTTTTGCATGCATATTTATTTTTATTTTTATTTTAGCATTTAAATCATCATAAATTCATTTTAAATTATTATTTATGCATTAAAAAATCCCAAAAAATTATTTTAGCTTATTTATCTTATTTCCAGCATATATTAATTTTCTCATATTAAAATTTGCATTTTTTCTAACATTTTCTCTTATTTCGTTTTCATCATACTTCCCGATTTTCTTATTCTTTCGCAGGTTGCTCCGATTCGGACGTTTTCTTTTATCATTCTTATTTCCAATAATGTAATTATATGGGTTGTAATAGTTTAATTTAGGTTTTATTTTCCGCATTTTAAATTATGTATACGCTAAAGCCATGTAATAGCGTGGGTTTAC
The DNA here is from genome assembly GCA_021764765.1 of Vicia sativa. Classification (NCBI taxonomy): domain Eukaryota; kingdom Viridiplantae; phylum Streptophyta; class Magnoliopsida; order Fabales; family Fabaceae; genus Vicia; species Vicia sativa. The sequence goes on along the minus strand of CM038793.1, from coordinate 60,102,375 downwards.
TTTCCGCACTTTACTTTACATTCCGTATTTACTTTCCGCACCCTATCAATTGCTAGTAACTAGGCGTGTATGGCAAGATAATAATTGGACATAGCTCACTAATTTTCAAGATAACATATTACGAATTTGACACACTTCTTTCACACAGCACCCTTAGGGTAATTCTCTCGATGCCTTTCGATTTCAAATGGTCATGTCCCTCGAGCGTGGGGTATTCTAGCACCGTTGCCTTTCAAACAAATCATCATAGTCCTTCGATACAAAGATCATAAGACCCACGATGTAGCCTCCGAATACATGATCTTGACCCTCGATTGTCGCCTCGAAAATGATGATAGTCCTTGAATGTGCTGGGATACTTCCTACAAGTTGCCTTCTATGACCATCCGATGTCCCTTCGAATGTCCGCTTACATCCAGAATGGAGCTACCTACTAACTAATGGTATGGCTAGCGCTATTCTAAAGGAATGTAAGTACAACAAAGCGACCAATTACGAGTGGGTAAATAAGTCTTTTAGTTGCTTGCTCTATCAAATGCTTTTCACACCACACACTCTTTTCAAAGTTCAAACTCTTTTCAAAACAAAACATTTCGAACACTTTGTATACACTCCTACATGAGTCATTACAAAGTCAAAGCAAAATGCCTTTTCAAAACATCTTTGTCAAACACACGAAAGCAAATTTTAAAAGTGATCTAGAGCAACTAAGAGCCGTAGATAACTACGGATGGAAAGGGTGCTAATACCTTCCCTTTTCATAACCATTCTCCGAACTCGAGAATCTAACGAAGGTCTTTTCTGTACTTTTACCTTCCCTTAATTGGATAAAAATAAAAGTCGGTGGCGACTCTTGCTATCCGCACATTTGGATACAAAAATCCTACAAAGTCAGTTAACCGTATTACAGAGACACCCTAAAGAGAGAATGCCTTAGGGATTTTTAGATCATTTTTACTGCTTTCTGTATGACTTGCTTGCTTTATCTTTAAGGGTTGCTTGGGTATTATATTGTTGGGGATCTACACGGGATCGGTTTCCTTTAGGTAAGTAGCAATAAATCGTCATGACCGTTAGGCGATATCAAGCGATCAACATTATGGCTACGTTAGTGTGACACTTTGGATGTCCTGGTACTCTTCATTCCCAAGTTGAGGATAGTATCTGGCTTCTGCGTGGTGTCATCAAGCACTAACTAAACTTTTAGAACCTTAATTGACCCATCTTGGCCATTAGAAGGTAGTGAGATGGCGGACTTTGGTGAGACTAAGGTTGGTTGATACTCGATGCTCATTGAGATCGAGACTTTTGGGATATTTTGAGTCGACCACTTGGTAGTCGTATTGAAATAAACGCCTACGAGAAAGATCAATGATATGAGATTCCTAGAACCGGTTACTATTATAGGAGCGGGATGAACCAACTCAAACTTTTGGTGGGGTAATCACCTATACCTCTTGCAAGCCTTAAACCTAGGCTCATTGTGTGAATTGTTTGTGTGTGCTAAACATGACATCATGACATCATTCGCATCGCATATCATTTCTAACTATTTCAAGGACCTAGGGTTTATCTTTGCTCTGTTTTGTAGGAATTATGGCTTCTAGAAAGACTATCGAATCAACTTCATGGGTATACCTTCTCCACTCAAATTGGTTTGAAGATTCGACCATGCTCGGTTCATCAAAGACATGGTTATCTGCTTGACTTAGTTACCTCCGGTTTTGAAGAAGATATGATGCTGTCATTCGGTTCTTTGATCAAAACACCATTGCTTTACATTCCCGTTATCGGTTGGTTCCTACTTTGGAAGAGTTCTCTAAGCTTCTTGGGGTACCTATTCTTGACCAAATGCCATTCACCGGTTTGGAAAAGGTCCTTAAGTCGAAGACATTGCATCCGCCTTAAGCTCCGGACATTGGAGGCCAATTGGGAAACCAAAGCGGAGTTAAGGGTTTACTTGCTAAGTTCGATTAAGAAAGGAGAATTCCTCAAAGTTATGAGTTTCCATGCATTTGAAGACATTGTGGCCTTGCTAATCTATGGTTTGGTTCTATTCCTAACTTGGATCAATTCATAGATGTCACGCCATCAAGTTGTTTCTTACCCGCAATCCTGTGTCTACTTTACTTGGAGACATCCACATTCTCTCCACTTCGTACTACTAAGAGACAAGGAACTCTCATGTGTTGTATACCTTTACTTTCCAGGTGGTTTATTTAGCACCTTCCTCCATCGGTTTTGAAGAATGAACAAAGGTTGAGATGGTCTCAAGGTTAATGTCACTCTCTCATTCGAGACATTCGTTTGGAGTCTTTTCTCTCAAAGGACTTCACCTTCATCAGCGTTGTGGAGAATTCCTAATGTACCACTAATTGGTTTAAGGGAGGTATTACTTACCCTTCTATAGCTCTCGTCGGTTTGGTTTTGCCCGATAGAAGGCCTCATGATATGCTTCTCCAAGATATTGTGTTCAATTACAATCCACGATCTCGAGAATGCAAGCGAAGGTTTATACACGGGGCATGGTAAGAAAGTGATACAAGACTTTGGGGCACCGAACTCCATTCCTGAACCTTCCTCAAATGGGTGCGAGCTCGGGCTCAAAACCTCATAATGCCATTCACGCTGTTTTACGGTAATTATGGAACCTTGCTATAGGTGGCGACCCTATACTATTCCCCATCTTGACATGCCTCTTGATTTTGAAGACTTGAAAAGATCGTGGATTTTAGCTTAAGGGATACCTTTGAAGCTCGGTGCTATCTGTGAGTGAGAAAGAAGTGCTAGAGTTGACAAAGCTACTTCACGAGGAGCGGAACATCGCGCCTACCTCGGCACCAGAGGAAGCGCCCATGGGAGACTTAAGCTCTAGGTTATATGTTTTCTTTTATTGTTTTGAACTATCTTTGTACTTAAAAGAAAATTAATAAAAAGACTAATAAATGTTTGTTCATTGCTTGTTTAACAAATTTAAATCTCTAAGGTCCTTGAAAACATTGCATTGCATTCACATAAACATTGCGTTGCATTCACATAAGCACATCTTATACAAAGCGCTGATCGACTTGTGCTTACTCAGCTGTGTGAACCCGGAAAGCAATGAGCGTATCATGGAAGAGGTTACGAAGAGCATTTGGTACCCGTTCGATTGGACACACCATGGCTGAAGATTTTGAGAGCGGTTGCTATTGGTACCATGGAGGCGATTGTCCTTTGCTCACGCTTCGATCTTGTCACAAATGCGGATATATGTGAGACAAAGTGCGTACCTCCGGTGCCTGAATGTTCTAACACTCCATGGCCTTTGCAATGTGGGGCATTGACATGATCGGAGAAATCAAGCCCACAGCTTCCAATGGACATCGTTTCATCCTTGTGGCAATTGACTATTTTACCAAGTGGGTAGAGGCAGCCTCGTTTGCATCTGTTACCACGAATGTTGTGGCTCGATTCATCAAACATAATCTTATCTGTCGATATGGAACTCCCGAAAGGATTATCACAGATAATGGCTCCAATCTCAACAATAAGATGATCACCGAACTCTGCAGCGGTTCAAGATCAAGCATCACAACTCTTCTCCTTATCGACCAAAGATGAATGGCGCAGTGGAAGCCGCCAACAAGAACATTAAGAAGATTATACAGAAAATGATAGTGACTTTCAAAGATTGGCATGAGATGTTACCATTCACTCTTCATCGTTATCGCACTACAATATGAACATCAACACGGGCAACCCCTCTCTTGTTATGCGGTATGGGCGTCTTACCATCGAGTTGATTCTCTCAACAGTCCTCGGGGCGCGAGAGTTAAGCGAAGCGATTGGTCAGACTTCCTTTGACCATTAACTTGATTGATGAAAGCGACTCGCATCCATCGCCATGGACGGATCTATCGAAACGAATGATCGAGAATTTAACAAGAAAGTCAAGCACCGAGTTTACCAAGTCGGTGATCTAGTAGTCAGCATCATTCTTCCACAAGGTGACGGGGAAAATGGACTCCCACCCTCGAGGGACCGTTTGTAGTCAAGACAGTATTTTTCGGGAGCTATGATACTTAGCACCATGGATGGTGAAGACTTCCCACACCACGTGAGCGCAGACATAGTCAAAATATACTACGCATGAAAGAGACCCTTAGGTCGATCGGACCTAGGCAAAATAAGGGCATCTGGCGAACCAAAGGGTTCGGCAAAGAGTTAAGATATATGCAAAACATGTACACGACAAGTCGAAAACACGAAAAGCGGCTTAGGCAAAAATGGTAACCCTGATGACTCGAAGGCGGTCTAGGAAAAGTTAGGGATTTAAGCGTCACGATATGTCTCGTCGGATCACCTATCTGAGACTACTATCAGCATTCAAGATTCAAATGGCGCAATCGGTCTACTCTTTCTCACGATGACAAGGAGATGAGATAGTTGAAATATATGAGTACTAGCATAGTTGGAACTCAACGAGATTATTTCCATAGCTTTTACTTTTCGTGTATACAAACTACTTGGCCATATGCCACCTTTCAAATAAATACAAGTTCTTTCTTTACAATTTTGCTATTGTTGTGCATAAAGTCCAACATTTGCTTTGAACGATTATATGCATCTAACAATAAAAATTACTCACAAACATGCAAAGAAAAGTGAACATCAAAGTACTTGCACAGGCTCTAGGAATTGAGATGACGTGAAAGTCACCAATGCATTTCCCCCGAGCATGATCCCCACGGAGATGTCACTCACCACAAAACCTTCCCACAAAGAGGAGGACCCCCAAGCTGATTCCACTCAACTTAATTGGGCCACATCTTGAGCAATAACATTTCATCCCCATCGAGGTATTTATCCCCAACAAGATTCTCTCAACATTCCCCTTTCCCCGACCAGCGGAGTATCCGGACTTGAAACTTGGTCGGTAGTGCACAGAAACCTACATCCTTTTTCCCCAGCTAGAGATTACAACGGGCCCCCGGATCCTTCTAACCCGGTCTCTCGGCAACTATCAAACTCTCCAGAGTTTACGCTGGGATCCCGCCAGAGTACCTCCCAAACTCTCCCGGGGTCTATATGAGATCCTCAACAACGTGTTCGATCTCTACCATCCTCAACAATATCTAGGCCCAAGACTTGGTCAGATAGTGCACCGGAGGAATCAAAGTTTTCTTTCTTCTCAGGGTTTCCGTCCCCAAACAGAAGTCAGAAATCCTCCAAGCAGAACATCCGCATCTTCTTCAAGATGGATATTTTTGAAATACCACAACATCTATCATACATTTCTCATATATGCATATGTCATTCATACACATCGTAATGCATCATTCCTTACATAAGACTAACAATATTCTATCAAAGTTTCTCTTATTTTCTCCAAAACAGGTGAAAATCCTTGACGCAACGGTCCAAGATTAATGCCGATCGAACGGAGAACTATCGAAAAGACCACCCCTAGTTGTCCTCCGACAACTGGTCCAGGATTAAGACCCGAATCCAGACGGAAAAACTATCTGAACGACCGCCCTTGTTGTCCTCCGACAACAGATCCAGGATTAATACCGAATCCAGCGGAAAACTATCCGAACGATCACAAGTTATCCTCCGATAATAGCGGTGGATCAATACCGATGCAACAGGAAGCTATCCACATTTTAACTCTTTTTGAGTAGTACGCGAAGAACTATTCGACTCATCTTATTATCAACACAACTCTGAGTCTAATGCGACTCAATTGCCTTGGATGGCATCTTAAGCCCATCTCCGACTACTTGTCAACATTTCTCCACTTTCAGAATGCCGCATATTTGGTTAAAAAACCAATACAAACCAATAACTTCATTCAAATATGAGCACGAAGTCTAACGTACGACTCCCTCCGGATAGCATCTTAAGCCCATCCCCTTTCACTTCCAGAAACATCAATAGCGCCTAGCGTACGACTCACTCAAGACCGACCTTTCGGATGGCATCTTAAGCCCATCTCCAATTCTCCTATCAACAATCCCAAGTCTAGCGTGCGACTCATTCCCCATCGAAGTCTCCAACTTCTCCAAATGGCATCTGTAAGCCCATTCCCGCATCATCAGCCAATAACGAGTGCAAATTTTCAGGTGTACTCGAGTGTTCAATCATCTTCTACCTCCAGGTCACGAAAGGCAAGCATGCCAATCTAACCCTTCCAGTACAAGAAGATTGAACAGGGGCAGCTGTCATACCCCACAATTTGCCCTCCATTATCTCAAGACATTTCATAGATCCATACTCAAGGACTCTCAAAGGATGATCAGACAAACCCTCTCCTAGACAATCAACCCAAACTAGGGTTTGACAATTCTCAGATCAAGATGGGCTTCCAACATCTCCAATGGTCTTCATGCCTCCTCATATGCTTCAAAGATTCTCCATGTCAAGTTTCAAGCCTCACAAGTCAAGTTTCCTCAGACAATTGCTCAGATGGTTGAAAATCAGTTGTATTGGACAAAAGTCAATTGTGGTCAACATATCTTATCAAACTTCACGATTTTGGTCAACATCCTCATTTTGAAGTTACATTCATCATTTGATCAAGGGTCATGATTCATCAAGAAAACTCAAGATTTGCTCAAAAGTCAAACTTTCTAAATTAGGGTTTCTTAGTGAAAAGTCAACCAAACTTTGATAGCATAACTTCTTCATACTTTCGAAATTTTCCACCACCTCTTGTTTTAAAGGAAATTCAATTCTCTACAACTTCATGTCTCACAAGAATGTTCAAAAAATGCTTCATTTGGAAGGTATGGATCAAAACATTACAGGTCCTTTTCAAAGTCAACAAAAAGTCAGCATTTTGTTTTGAAGATATATTGAGCATGGAAACTACAATTGAGATGAAACCAAATAGGTTAGTTAGAGGACTCTTAGATCTTTCTAAAAAGTCCAAGAACACTCAAAAATATGGACAATTGAGCAAGATACACCATTCACAAGTTGGGCAATTTTGAAGAAATGCACAAAGAGAGATACTTGTAAAAATCAAAATTTTTGCAAATGGGCTTACTTTTTCTTCATGCAAACTTGTTCCTTATACAATTAGGAATATCCAAGCCCAATGCCACGAATTTTTATTTTATTTTTCTATTTAATTTGGATTTTATTCATTTAAATACAAATTAAATTCAAAAATAATTATAAAATCAAAATTAATTGCAAATTTGATTTTCTCTCTTCCTTGAGATCCAAGCAACCCAATAAAGCCAGCAAATTTCGAAATTTGATTGGATATGGCAAGATTTGATTGAAATTGATCAAAAAAGAGAAATTTGATTTGATACAAATCAAATATATTTTGCATTGATTGATGATTAACTCTTTCTCGGCTTCAATTCCATCTACTATATATACAATACATGTCACATGAATGAGGTTAGAAAATTTGGATGGAGAAACCCTACTCAAAGCTCAAA